>JARHVA010001913.1:2302500-2547500 GCA_037957365.1 Torreya grandis
CGGAGAGCATGTAGTTCAATAGACATAATACTAGTTTACTATAGTGATTTAATAATTATGAGTTTATTAAACAATCTTGATAAACTTGTTAGTTTGCTTGGTAAGTTTATATTTGAAAGGACTTGGATGGATAAGTATTTTTTATTAGTAGTGATTAAAACTTAAGAGTGCAATGATTTAGATTATAAAAATAAATTAATTATACCTAGGAGTGTGTATATAAATATTAGGAAGAAGCAAATGGATTTAAATAGTGAATTTATTATATAGTTATGTGTACAAATGGATACTCAATTAAGGCATAGCAAAAGTTTGCATATCAAATTTATTATTTTTTTGGTTTTTTTACTTCAAGGACTTATATATATATATATATATATATATATATAATAACCTATGTTTTACCTAGACTGTCCATGGATGATGAAGGTTTGGCATATATACTTAATCAAATATTTTGTCTATTACTTAATGTGTTCAACATTGAGTGTATACCAACCTACCTATGGAAGGATATGATAGTTTAAGGTTAATATTTATGTCGTGCAATCTTCTTTGCATTATAATACTATATAGTATGAAGTTACTATATAAAATGAGTGATTCATGGTATTATATTCTTTTCATTATATATATTGAGTCATTATATACTATATACCTCATTGATATATATGTTATAGATATTCATATCATGACTAGAAATATACATTAACACTATATAGAAACCATTTAGTAGATAATGAATATAGTGTTCTAAGTTTTATACATTTATATAGTATAATAGTCTGGTAGTAAACTTATTAGTGGAATTTTAGGGGATTAAAAACTATTTGGTAATGTTACATTCTCATCATTTCATCTAATTGGGTGTTATTATAACTAACTAAGAAATTTTGGCTAAGATATAATTACTTGTTACCTTCTACTAAAAATATTTGTAAGTGTTTTGGTGAATTTATTTATCTGTATAATTTTTGGAGAACTCTATATGTGTCTAAATGAACCATGCTTATCACCCAAAGCCAAACCATAGCAACCAAATTGAAGGTATGAGAACCTATGTGGTTAAGATACATTAGACTATATTTTGACTAAAAAAGAATTATGTATATATAAATCCTATTGGCATGGTAAATGTATCTATTTAGGATAACTTGTGGTATGTAACTATGTATTTATATCAAACTATATTTACACATGACCTGATACCTCGTAAGATAATATTTTTATGGATTTAACTTCTATTAGATCATAGAGTTTTAACCCAAAAATTGTAGGTCAAGTATTTATGATATGTGATTATCTACTCATTACTCATGTTCAATTTGAGATGTGGGACTAGTAATAATAGATTCATTATCATACATTTGGTATGCGAAAATAATGTAATTCATATTTAGACATAGTTTGATGTAGGCATCATCTCTATAATTGGATTCATATTTGATCTTCATATTTTAATAGAAGATGAAAATAATGTTTATGTATTTGATCTTCATCTATCTAAAGGAATTCAGGTAAAATTTCATAAAGATATAATGAGACAAAGTACATGTATTCAAAAATAATGGGATGTACATGTGTAAAGGGTAAATGACATATTTCATGAGCTTTTCATGCCTAGATTTAACTCCTATCTAATTGATCATACAAAGACATTAAATCCTAAAATGTTCTAAGTCATTTTGGAAATATAAGACTTAGTAGACATGATGGAAATGAGTGTTGATGTCAATATAGTTTGAGAGGAGAAGAATATGTATACAGACAGTCTATTTACTTTAGTACCTGAACTGTTAACCTGAGTGCATAATTATAATGGTTGTTGAAATCTTATAAAGATCCTAATTAGAATGACTATTGGTACATATGCATATAGTAATTAAAATTGATGAGTAAAACATATTATGAGTATATTAATATATCATATAATGGTGCATCATGATGTATGATTATAAATTATTTTTCATTGAAAGCTAGTATGTAGTTTAAAATTAGAGTATACCTGGTTGGTATAATCCCATAATTATTTTCTTGTTGTTATGTGGATCATTTGAATCTTGATTCATAAGTTGGGTTATGTGTTTTATTATGTAGTTGTGAACTATGATAGTATGTGATATCCTAGAATACTATAGTATAAAACTATGCTTTATCTAGATGGTACATACTATAATTGTTATGTCTAGACTTACATCTATATTTGAATGATTCAATGTATACATGATGGTTACTACTATGAATAACATATTTTGTGACAGTTGATAGGACTTCATGTACGTGTGCATATAACCTAGAGATTTTAATTCTTGTATATTATTTTTTCCATGAGAACTATGATTTATTTCATTATATCTAGTTTCTTGAATTGCAGATCATGTTTCCATGTATTTAAGACTACTTTATATTACAGTTTGTGAAAAACTAGTAATTATGTCTTAGAATACTAGATTATGGTAATATAAGATATCATAGGGTGTAATATGTTTGTAAATTGATTGTGATAGTAAAAAAAATATAGTTAAATGTGTATTTTACCTAAGTGGTATAAATTACAGTCATTATTTCTAGTATGGGATAAAAATTAATGTAAGATTCATTCATACATTTGATGGAATAAATGTATGCTTGGGTTACTCCTATGTTTAGAATGTTATGTGATGTGTTCCTAGTAGGATGTAAATTAAATGAATCTTGTGGTTGAATTGTATTTGACCAATCTACAATTTTGATATGAAGGAGTGAGACAAAATTCATTACCTTACTTGTGTCACAATGACAGATGAAGGTAGTCTAATCAAGTGGTGTGTATAAATTTGATTGATCAAGATCATTATTATTTATTAGTTTTAAAACTTTGAGCCAATGTATGTTTAGTGAGACATTATCATTTCATGAGTATGCTTTACATGTTTGTGTGATATCTTGCATATAATAGTTTTCTATGATACAATTCATGTTTAGTTTAGAAATCATACAACACATGGGTACTTGCTTGTCTCTTTGGATTCTTACAGCTTCACTATCTACTCAGCCATGAAGGGATGGATATTTCCTAATGGGATTAGTGTGGGTGATCATTGGTCCATGATTCATGTGGAAAAGTGTTCAGATGATGCTCTTCCTTCCCACAATAGTACTACTTATCAAGACAACACTTGAAATTACCATAGATACTTGAGTTTGAGAACTATGCTCTAAGAAAACCATGCATATGTATGTAAATTATACTATATTATACTTATTATTGAATATTATCATGAAGAGTTATAATTACTTATTATTATACATTGATAGTGGTGGTTGTAGACTTATACCAGTTGTAGCTGAGTTAATATAATTACATTATATATTTGCATTTTTATGTGCTCTCATGATATCAGAGATCAGAATATGTGATATCATAAGCTTGTTTACTTTTATCAGGTGTTGATTTTTTCATTTTATTTCAATATATTCTCATGGTGTAATCTATATTTGGTATATGTGTTTAATTAAAAAAAATCACATATTTCTATGTCTAACCCAATAGGGTTGTTAGATATATGGTATATAGTTTTAGCTACAAGTGTTTATCCCTCCCGAGTTTCTAACTAGATATCTTGCATCTACACAATTTTGGTGTCTCAATAGTGTTTTCACTCAAAACAAGTTCAATAAAAGGATATTTAGAAACCCATTCAACTTGAAAACTCCTTGAAATTTTTTATTCATGTGACTTTTTTTTTGAGCTATGATGAATTTTATGAACTACTTGTGAGGTTGGATTATCAACACTTTCACAACTAAATTGTCTTAAATTAGTTATGTCATGATCATTGGCATTGTTACTTGCATCTGCTGATTGAAAGTGATCATAACCCTATTTAACATGATCTAGATCATGGAAAATAATGTTCTATTTTGGTTTATTTTCTAAACCACTATTTATTTTTAAAGATTGTTCTTGTTGATATTTATCAAAATATGACAAGGTATTTCCCTTTGATGAACACCCTATTAATTTCTTAACACTTGAACTAGGAGTAGACATTTTACAAATAAAAAACATTTCAATACCAAATTTATGAATCACCAATGCAAAACACTCCCTTCAAGGATGAAATCACTATTCTAATTCTTGAATTAACTTTTGCATTATCAATTTTAAAGTTGGCACCTAAAAATAATAATGATACCATCACATTTATTAAAAAAAATTAAAAATGAACTACAAAAGTATCCATTTGAAAATTATAGCATAGACAAAATCTAAATCTTCACAATCTATAAATTTATAAAGTAAAACTTGAACCAAACCATAACTCACTTGTAAATTCAAAACATGGAAATAGGGGCCAACATAAATTTATAAGGACATGCTTCAAGTTCTTAGTGACTATTTTTATGCACCTTGGATCATTTTCAGAATTCAATTTGCAAATGAGAAATAAATGCAATAAATAAACTAAATAATGACTTATCACTTCATCTACCAAGAAGTAATTTCAACTACCTACAAAACACTTTAACTACACACTACAATATGAAAACAAATGTGCAAAATACTACAAGACAAAAACAAGACACCTATGATAGACACCTAGGATTAACAATAATTATGAATAATATTGTTACATCCCCCCTTAAATTGTAGGGTTCCTTGTCAGACTAAGCATTCATCTAAACTTTTTAAAAAAATCATCCACATGCCTTTGTCAGGATGTCTATTGGTTGCTCTGTTTTCAAGCAATGTTACAACTTGACACTACCATCTTTCACATGTGCCAAATCAGATGAAATTTGGTATTGATATACTTGGTCCAGTCATGAAAGATTGAATTTTTTTCCATCTAAATTATAAAAGTGTGGTTAACCATGAGAGGTGTTGATAAAACCTATTGCTCCTAAAAATTTGAAAGAACCCTTCTAAGCCATAAGATGTCTCTAGTTGCCTTTAAAGTGGCCATATATTTTTCTTCTACTAAAGAAATTGCCAGCATTGATTATTTATTGAATTTCCAATTCACAATTACCATTTATAAATTCATCATAAAATTTGAGGTGGATTTTCCATCTTCATGATCACCAACATAGTCAGAATTTGAATACCCAACTAGTTTGAAGTCTCCTACCATGGAGTATTTGAGCCCAAAATTATGTGTTCCTTTGGGATATTTAAGGACCCTTTTTATTGTTACTCAATGACCATCCCTAGGTTGTTACATGAATCTTGAGAGGGCACCAACTAAAAATAATATATCTAGTCAAGTTGTGGTCATATAAATCAGACTTCCAATGAGTTGTCTATATTTAGTGGCATCAACCAAATCTAATGAATCTTCAAATGTCAATTTGAGATTTTGTTCCATGGGTGTGTTGAGAGGAATACAATCTTACATTCTAAACTTTCTTAGAATGTCACCAATGTAATTATGCTGAGTGATGAAGAAATTATTTGGTTTTTGAATTACTTCAATACCCAAATTGTAATGAAGATAATCCAAATCAGTCATTTCAAAGCTTTTCATCAAATATAATTTGAAAATTTCAATGTACCATTCATTGTTCCCTGTGATGAGAAAATCATCAACATATACCATCATAAATATAACTATTTTGTCAACTATTTTTTTGAAAATAGTTTCATCTAAAAAATCAAAATGTTTGAATTTCATATTCATAAGGTGCTCAACTAGTTTGTTATGCCATGCTCGAGGGGCTTGTTTCAAACCATACAATGAATTTTCTAGTTTGCACACTTTGTGCTTTTGTCCATTTACTATAAAAACTTTAGGTTGTCTCATGTATATATTTTATTTGAGGTCGCCATTCAATAATACAATTTTGGCATCTATTTGGTGAACTTTCCATCCATTGTGAGTTGCCAAAGCCAACATGTTTCAAATGGTAGTCCATTTTACTATAGGAGCAAAAGTTTCATTATAAGCATTTCCTTATTTTTGAGCATGCCCTTTTATGACAAGCCTTGCTTTATGCTTATCAAGTGAGCCATCAACATTGCATTTTTTGTGGTAGACCCACTTGCATCTAATCAATGTGTATCCATATGGAAGATAAACTAATTTCCATGTTACGTTTTTAGTCTAATGCACTGTACTCATCTTTTATTGCTTTTCTCCAAGATTCAAGCTTCTCAACCTATTTGAAAGATGTTGGTTCTAAATCAAATGCAAAATTGGGTTATTATTATGGAGAATCATTCAAGGTGAGTTTTTCAATTCTATCTTGAATTTATTTAAGGGACTTGTTTGATTATGATGTAGTTGCATGTGCACTTCTTGTGTCTATTTTCTCAAATTCATCAGGTTTCACATCTTTCAATGTTTGATTGTCCCACTTAGGCATCTATTTCCATGTTTTAGGTTATTCAAGTTTATCTTCTAAAGTTTCATCACTTTATACCCTCTATTATGGTAGCCCCTGTTCATTGTCTAATGATGTTTCATTATCCCCTTTAGGAGGAGTTTCAAGTTCATGTATATGAGACAATATAAAATCAATAGATTTCTAACTGTGTCCTCAACTCATTGTCTAGAACATTCAAATAAATCTATTTATAAATATCAAAATTTACATATTTTTCAAGTCAACTTAGTTTTCAATCAATATGATCTTTGTCATTTATAGACTTAGAAAAGATAACTTCTCTTGCAACAAGAAAATTATTCTCTTTCTCATCATATAGCCTGTATGCCTTAGAGGATTCAAAATATCCCTAGTGGATGCATTTTGACTATTATGGTTTAATTTATTTATTTTCTTCTTTGGAATCAATGTATAACAAGTGGATCTAAAAATATGAAGATGTCAAACTAAAGTAAGATGACTACACCACATCTCATATGAAGTCTTCAATTGCAAGGCTATTGATGGTGATTTGTTATGGAGGTATACTACTATTTTATCTATTTTGACCCAAAAGTGTAGATTTGCCCCTTTGAAATAAAACATTGCACGAACCATATTCATCATAGTTCTATTCTTTTTTTCTACAACTTCAATTTTTTGTGGAGTGTAAAGAACCATAAGATGGTGTTTGATCCTATTTTGATAAAGATAAGATTCAAACTTTTTTGAAGTGAATTCACCACCATTATCTATCTTGAGTTTCTTGATGTGGGTTTATGCTTTATTTTCAATCATGTTTTGAAACTTATGTAAAGTCTCAAAGGCTTATGAAGTTTTCTTCAAAAAGTATATCCATGTCATCTAACTATAGTGATCAATGAACAACATGAAATACTTATGACCACTAATGAAGAGGATTAGAAGAGAGTCTGATTGAAAAAATGGGTTTTCCTAGCTTTCTGCTATGAATTTATAAATGGTTCTATTATGTGTTTATCCAAGATTCAGGCTTCACACTTTTTATCTGATTTTGCAGGAAATTTAGACATGTTAACAACACTATTATTTTAAAATACACAAATGTTTTTATAGTGAGTGTGCCTCAATTGATCAAGCCAAAACATGTTTGGATACATTCCATCTTCCATGATATGAGCATAATTCCTTGAATTTGATGGCTCACACCTGATTTTGAGTAGTTTTCCTTCTTCATATCTAGTCAAGATGGATGCATTATCACTTTTTCTCCTGATTATGACATCACCATTATCCAACAGAATAGAATGGCCTTGTTGCCTTATGAGCACTTGATACAATAAGTTTCATTTTAATTGAGGAAGGTAAATAACATTCTCAAGTTTATAGTTTGGAAGTCCTATACACTTGAGAGTTGAATTGTACCTTTTCCCTATGGTTGTAGATTTGATCTATCTGAGGTATATTAAGCCAAAAATTTCTTCACTGTAATCTTCAAATAAGTAATTTTAGAAAATCATATGTTGAGTGGCACCAATATCAATAACCCAAACATCAAACCATGAAGAACTGATCGAGACACTATTTGTTTCATCATCTATTTTGGAAAACACACATTCACTGGTGAATTGAGCTAAATTTGACTCTTTTGATTGTTTATTTAATTTTTTATCTTTCTTATTATGGTATGCTTCAATTTTATCCCATGGAGTCCTACATTCATTAGTCTCATGGCTTCATTTTATGTCACACCATTCACAATAGAGGTTTTATTTATCATCTTGTTTTTTATTTTGACCACCATGATTTTCATTTTTACCACATTTTCCCTTGTACTTATATTTGTACTTGTTATTGCCTTCATTTTTAGAATATGTGGCCTTGTTTGATGTTTTATAAGAATTTTATTTGATATAGAACACACTTTCATTTATCATGGATTTAGTTTTTCTTCCTAAGGCCTTTCCTCTTTCTACCATCTTTTTAACCAACTAGTCAAATATGAGAGTCTTTAATTGATTGATTGCTTTTAAAGACTTCAAGTAGTTAGAATAGTTGATAATAATGAATTTTATGAATTCAATCATGTAGATTTCAATTTTGACACCTATTCCTTCTACATCATGTTTGATGGCACATATCTCTGAAGCCAATCTCATCATATCACCATATTTTAACTCTAGGTTAAATAACTTCAACTACAACTACATGGATTCCAAATCTAAGTGGGAATAATATATCTCCTTTTATTTTTTAAATGCTTCTCATGGTGTACTACACCCCTATATATGAGAAAATACATCTCCATCCATTGATGCCCTTATTAAGGCCAATGCCTTCCGGTTTTATTACTTCCATATGTAAGTATCCTTTACATTACCTATTGGTTCACTAGTTGTTTCACCCCATCACAAATATCAAACCATATATCATTGAAAAGGAGTGTGTTTTCCACTTACCAAGAGCATTCTATCCAATTATCTTTGCCTATCAATATAGTGTCAATAATAGATTTGATGGAATGCATGGTTTTTCTTTGAGTTTTTGAAGGTTTTGAGTTTTGAGTTCAACCCCAATTGGTTCTTTATCACTCCAAAATGGTCCTCTTTTCTATATACATAAATGTACTAAAAAATATTCACCAAGTGTCATTAACATCGGTTTAAAAAGAAAACTTCATACAACAATATACTCTAATTTTTTTTTAATTTTTTAATTTATGTTTTTCAATATAAATTAATGGGTAAAATATTATCTCTCTTTATTTCTCCTTGAATTATCTGATTTAGTTGTTTTTAATCAAAATCCATTGAGAGTAGCTTTCTCAAGGCAATTTCAATAAAAACATTACTCTAATTATAAATGCCTTCAAATTTAAATGTTTTCAAATTTTGAAAAAGGAAATTTAAAAATAAAAGTCTTATTTTTGAATTAAAAATCTTAAAATGAAATACCTCTTTCCTCCCTTTTTGACTTATGTGAAAAAAATCCAATATTGGAATATAAATCTTCAAACAAAAATTAGTGTTTCTTCCCACACATGGTGACACATGGATTATTCAAACTTTAGAGAATAAAAACTAACACAGACCACAAAAAATAGAGAGAAGATTATTGTTTTTGTAGGAATAGATAAAAAATTACATTTCCAAATGCTAAACACCATAAAAAAAAATGGTAGTTCTAACAAAATGAAACTTAGGTGTAAAAATAGAACAACTATGCACCAGAGAGTAACTATGAAGTAACACAGTTACCAACAAAATTTACCAAGTATAAAATCCAAATGCTAAACACCTAGTACCACACAAAATGCCAAACACCAAAGATCTATGTAGGTCACAATCAAAAAATTGTCAGGGGTAGTCTAAACTCAGTACTATCTGGGAGAATCACAGATGTATGATGCCAAAGAAGAGTCATATATTACTTCAAATAGTTGATACACATTCAAATAATTTATTAAACTAATAAAATAACTCTTTAAATTAGACATGTGATACATAATCCTAATAACTAATAGAAATAACCAAAAGATGTCAAATTTAGTATTCAACTCCCATGCAAATGATATTTAGAACTTAGAATTTAAATGCCATCTTTGAATGCAAAATAAAGTGACACTCTAAATTAAATTATGTAGATTTTACAAATTGAAAAGAAGAGGAAAGAGTCAAAAAATAGTGAATGAAATTACAGGCTTTGATACCAATGACAAGCTAGAAATAATATTGAAGAAATGGCAATGAAATTATATTTCAAAATTCAATTTACAAATGAGAAAGCAACACAATAAATAAGATAAATAATGACTTATCACTTCATCTACCAAGAAGTCCTTTTAACTACCTATGGGACTCTTGAACTAGACACTAAAAGATGAAAGAAAATGTGCAAGACAAAATCAAGACACCTATGTTAGACACCTAGGATTAACAATAATTATGTATAATATTGTTACAAAAACTGATTTCCTCTAAGAAACACTCTTTTTAAATAAACAAGAAATTGATTTCCTCTAATAAATAATAGCATGAAAGATAATTATTTTAAAAAAATGCACAAAGAACAAAATGAATAAATGCAACAAAGCCTCATGATCATTTCAACCATATTTATGACTAACTCAAAAATATCAATTTCATAGATTTTGAGTTTAAGGAAAAGATTTTCAGATATACACAATTTTTTTAAGAAAACCAATATGCATAGTGTTTTAAGTAAATATATTTAAAGAAATACTTTTCAAGGAACTTCTAATTATATTTATTCATTTCAATAAATAGAAAAAATGAGAAACCATCACATATGTACTCGAGCAACTTACTTATACATGAACACATATGGATATCTATAATAGAGTTTACAATTGTTATAGACACATTTTTTTAATCAAACATAAGACTAAGAGCAATTGTTTGCATGCATAGTATTTTATATTTATTCTTAAAATGAATAAATATAATTATAAGTTCTTTGACAATCATTTCTTTAAATATATTTGCTATCCATCCTCACTTTTCATAGTTGTCTTGCATTATGGTCCCATAGTTGGTTTATTATTTATATTCTATACTCTGATTTTTTGTCACAATTTTTACTATACTTAATTAATTATATTATTTGGTTGTTCTTTGCCACATAATTATTTAAAAAAATTAATAACCTAATTTCCTCTAATAAATACTTCATTTAAACAAACAAGAAATTAATATCTTTGAGAAATAATGACTTGAAATATACTTATTTTAAACAATACACAAGGAACAAAATGAATAAATGTAACAAAGCCTCATGATCATTTCAACCATATTTTTAACTAACCCAAAAATACCCATTTCACATATTTTGTGTTTAGTGAAAATATTTTTAGATATAGACAAAATTTCCAAGAAAACCAACATGCACAATGTTTTGAGTAAATATATTTAAAGAAATAATTTTCAAGGAACTTATTATTATATTTATTCATTTCAATATAGATGAATATACATGCACACAAATGATCTTAGTATTTAGAAAAAAATAAACACTAATCCATACATTGGAGTTACAATCACAAGGAAGCCAACTTAGAAATTGTTTTCTCCTTGTTCCAATATTTCAACTACTAGAGCTTGATTTCTACTAATAGCTTGCATCAATGACTAGAAAAATTGAAAAACCATCAGTAAATATCTTTTAAAAAATGTTTTTTAGGGAAATTATCATTATATTTATTCATTTCAAGATAGATGACTGTGCATCAAAAAAACTGCTCTCAGTCTTCATAACAAAATAAATATAAATCCATAACTTGTAGTTGCAATCACAAAGAAACTAACTTAGAAGTTATCTATACCTTATTTCACAACCTATCATCCCAATATTTTAATTACCAAATATTCACTTCCATCAATAAGTTGAATCAATGACTAGAAATATTTATAAATCATCAATAAATATCTTTAAAAAATGCTTTTTAAGGAACTTATCATTGTATTTATTCATTTCAAGATAGATGACTGTGTATGCAAACAACTTATCTCAGTCTTTAGAATAAAAGAAACACAAATCCATACCTTACAGTTGCAATCAAAAGGAAACCACATTAGAAATTATTTACACCTTCATTTCCAACCTCTCATCCCAATCTTTCAACTACCACATCTTCTCTTTTACCAATAGCTTTTATAAATGTTTAAAAAAATCAAGAAACCATTACATATGTATTCGAACAACTTACATTAATTCTGTAAATGATGTGTTGGACCAATATTATATTTTGCCTTAGGATTCTCAATATGTTGGTGCTAATTCAATAAAAAATGGGGCTAGATATAAAAATCAATCCCCACATATTTAATTCTACCTGCACTGTATTTAATACTAGAAATAAAATAAACATTAGGTTTAAAAATTATTTATTATTAAGTTTTTTAGTTATTAAAACCATATAAAAGGAAAATCATATGGTGCTAAAGGATATTCAAAAAAATTTCATAGAATAAATATAATTATTACCTTAAGCTTATTGTGTCCTAGGTGGTTTTTATTACACACATACATACACCCACCTGGAAATTCTAGACTAACCTAGACATGTCTCGCATAATTTCCTAGCAAATCAAACCCATATATGTATAGTAAATCTAGAAAATTTGTGTCTTGAAATATGATCAAATATAATCTATAAGGTGAATCTATGTCTTGAACTATGAAATTATATAAAATTGAGGCTATTTGACCTATGTATATTTTCACAGAATTAGCCATTTTCAAAATTTAAAAAACCTAGTTATAGCCTTTTGAATATAAATAGCCTCTAAATTTTTGCCTAACACATGTTTGAATTATTACATTAGGTTCCAAAATTATTTATCCTTCCTCTTTAAGCTTTGATAATTCTATATGGACTATTTTTTTAAAAAATAACCCTATTCAAGAAGGTAACATGGAAGACTAGATGTATTTTTGCTAAGTGAGGTAACTCTAGTTTGTATGTTATACTACTAATATTTTGTAAGACTTGATAAGGACCTTAAATACTTAGGTGAAATATTGTTATCCTTTTATTTTTTTAATGATATTTTATTTTATGGTTGTAAATTCATAAACACCCAATCTCTAACATTGAAATGTCTTTCATTGAAATGTTGTTTAGCTTATTGCTTCATGTGGTTATGTGACATTTCCAAGTTCTTTTTGAGACTATAAGGTACCTCCCATTGGTGTTAAATGTATTCTTTAACTGATTAGACCTTTGTCTAGACCCTTAAATATGAGGTGATGGATGGTCTATAGTACACATATAGTGCCATAAATAGAGACATTTTGGAAGAGGTATGGAAAGAAGTGTTGTACCGCCATTATGCTAGTATCAACCATTAAACCTATATATCCTATTTATATAAATAAAAAAAATGAATATAATTGTCAAATAACTTGTTAACCACCTCAATTTTTTGATCCAATTAGGGAGATAATATGAACTAAGAGCTAGCTACGCACCAAAACATGACAATAAGTTAGTCTAAAAATTACTAGTAAAAATAGGATCATGATAACTTACTATGGTATTTGGGGTCCTATAGAGCTTCTAAATTGTATCCATAAATGTTTTTACAAATGTACTTGCTAAAAATAGATGTAATAATGCACAAAAATGGGAATATTTGGTGAGTCTATCCAAAACAACCATAGGGACAATTTTCCCTTCATATTTTGGTAGACCCTTTATGAAATCCATGAAAGCCTCCTTCCATGTCTAGTTAGGAATACATAGAGATTGAAACAAAACCAAATTCTTGATTTCTTACCTTTTAGTTTTTTGACAAACCATAAATTCTACTAAAAAATAGACTTCCCCTTTTAATTCTTCCTAAAATAAATCCTAATTTAATATGTGATAAATTTTAAGGAAGCTTGAGTTCCTACCTACTGGAGAAACATGAATCTCTATAATATTCTTATGTTTAAGGGTTTAATTTTTTTAGAGGTACAACCCATCCTTGTACTAGAGAGCATACCATTTCCACAAAAAAAATCTTGAACACACTTGGATCTTTTTGGAGATTTTGAATAATATCCTATGTAATGACATTCTTCCACTTTGATATTTATTCATCTACCCAGATGGCCTATAATATGGACATGGTGTAAACCATTGCCTTTGTGGACTCATCCTTCTTGGATAGTGCATCAGCCATAAAATTCTCCTTTATTTTCTTGTATGCATCTAAAATTTAAATATTCTAACATATTAGTGATCTATTTTTGTTTTTATTATAATGAAAACCTTTGTTTAAGAATTATTTTAGACTATCATGATATGTTTTCACTTTAAAGTGTCTTCCCATTAGATATGGTTATCAATGTTTTACTTCATGAAGGATGGCCATCATTTTCTTCTTGTACAAATAGGCTTTAGGAAATTCTTACCTTTGAGTTGGATAATATAAAATTCAATGGGTTCTCCTTATTTCATAATTATCTCTCCCATGTAATAGACACATCATATTCCATAATGAAGCTTATGGAAAAATTTAGATTAGATAGAACTAGGGTGCTACACATGGCTTCCTTCAAATTATGAAATGCCATGGTATTTGAATCATTATAATAAAAGCATTAATTTTTAAATAAGGTTGTGAGTGGTGATTCTATGTTTCCATACGTTAAAAAAAAATGGAGGTAGTCACCTTTGAGCCCCAAGAATCCTTACAATATTTTGAGGGTTTTAGGAACTTTTCATTCTACCATAGATTTTATCTTATGTTGATCCAAATTTATGCCTTCATGTGACATAATGTGGTCCAAGTACTTAACCTCCTTGACTCCAAAAGAGAATTTGGAAGGATTGTTCTAATGATAGTGTTGGTCAAGGATATATAAAACCTAATTCACACGATGCAAGTTTTCCTCCCATGTTTTGCTATATATCAAAAAATAACACCAACACAAATTTATATAGAAATGGCAAAAAATAGAGTTCATAAAACTTTGAAATGTAGATGGTGCATTATTGAGGCCAAAATTCATCACAAAAAATTCTTAATGGACATCATGGGTTTTGAAATTTGTCTTATAAATATCCTCATCTCTGATTCTAGTTTGATGATACCTAGAATAAAGATCAATTTTTGTAATGAAAAACTATGTAATTTATGTAGAAAATTATCAATTATAGGAATATGGAGCATATCTTTGATGGTTTACTTGTTGAGCTCCCTATAGTTAGGGTACATGTGCTATGTGTCATACTTATTATGCACCATAACCACTAGAGAAGAATATGAACTATAATTATGATGGATAATACCTACTTACAACATCTCTTATACCATCTTATCAATCTCACTCTTCTGGACATATGGTTACTTGTAAGGCCTAATGTTTAGAGGTTGGCACTTTTTAAATAGTTGTATGGAATGATAATGATACATTATTTGAGGAAGTCCTAGAATATCACAAAAATACTACATTATTCTTTGAAATAGACTTTAGATTTGGTGGTGTAAACCCTTTTAGTGGTTGTGCCTCTTTGGAAAATAATTCCACCACAAACCCATACACTCCATTTTTTATAATCTTATGAATCAAATGAGAACTCACCATATGGGGCATTTTCACGTAAACCATGCAGTTCAAATTTCATCCCCTTATAATTGAAATACATTATTAGATCTTATAAATTCATCTCAATCACTCCCAAGGTAGTTATCCATTCGACTCATTAAGAGTTATGTGATAACCTAATAAGATGGAAAGAGATCCAAAAAAAATAAGATGAACCATTAAGATTTATATTAATCTTTTAACACTAAGAAGGCAATCTAATTTAATCCATAAAGCAACCAAAAATAAAAAATATGAGAAAAGTGACTCCCCCATAAATTTAG
Organism: Torreya grandis; assembly: GCA_037957365.1. NCBI lineage: Eukaryota > Viridiplantae > Streptophyta > Pinopsida > Cupressales > Taxaceae > Torreya > Torreya grandis. The sequence continues at coordinate 2,318,208 of JARHVA010001913.1, forward strand.
CAACAAATATGGTCATAATGAATCATTTACTCAATCCAAAAAATCAAACTTCACTCATATGAAAACACACAATTAAAATAAATATAATGTATTTATAATTTTAAAGCTCACTATAACAATGTAATTGAACTGTAAAATTGTAATTCTTTTAGAAAAATCAAGTGTAAATATTAAAGTGACATCAATGATGCAATATATTTGAGGTTCTCAAAGTATATACCTATAAACAATTTTGTTCAGTCCACTTTACTTGATCCATTGGCCCATAATTTTTTATTAGAAATGTTGTGGAATATGGTACTTGTAGATAGATATATAGATTATAATAGGTAAAAGGAGAGCTCAAAGAACATAATCTATTTTACATGAGCTAAAAATTTTAGTATTAGTATAAATATATCATTTAAAGACTTAAAATAAACATGTGGATACATGATGGGTGATAATTTAAAGCCTACTTTTCACACATGGACTGCTTGACTAATATGATTGCTTATAACTCGAGATATCATTTAGTAAATACAAAATAAAAAAATATAAGTGTAGATCATATAAATTCATATATCCATGTTGTGTTATGATATCTCCAATCCTTCCTATACCATGTTCTAAGCTCTACTCTATACCTTCAAAACCATACATTAGTTTATTGAGCGAAGGTATATCTTGCTTGTCTTTTTAAGTTTGTTATCCATAATTTGGTAATGGATATATGTTAAATTTTTTTATGGAAAGTTTAAAGATGATTCAACTCTTTATAAAAATGGTAGATGGTCCCACTAAAATAAATTCCTAGTGTCCATTTGGGATGGGAATGTGGGTGGTTAATATAGTTTCACTAGTTTAAGTGGGGGTTTGATGGATTACCAAGTCAGTTCTTTAGTGGGAATTATGGAATGAATATGGGTTACCCTATTTTCAAAGTAATAGGTTGATGTGGTGTCTTGGTGTCTTACTAAGTGGTGCAAGTAGAAATATCAATGAAGACTTATTCCAACAAGGTATATATGAAAAACTAGGTCTTCTTGCATTTTTACCTAGGCTTGTATTTTTATTGAATGTTTTTGAACTCAATCAAGACTCTTACGCTTCAAAAGGTTTAATAAAAGTTTTCTTTACTATATCATTAATGATATCTAACTTCTAAACCAAATGATGTAACACAATACCTTCACTATCTTTGATGCTGATTTGATATAAATAGAAGTAATTTAGTCTCTTAAATAATGTCTACCTTGTCTTAAATAAACTAAGCTATCATATTTTCTAAAGGTTATTTTGGATTTATCAATATTAACTATCATTTACAAGGATCCTTACATCTTTCCTAGATTAGTCTCACTCTGAAAAAAGAGTTACCACCTTCTTCAATGTGTATGAACTCAAAGTTTATAACATGCAATGAATTTATAAGATTTTTGTATCTATTTCAACCCTGTTTAGTAAAAAACACAAGATTTTCCCAATCTCTATGTTTACTTCTTGTAAGAGACATAATTTCCTTGGATTTTTGGACTTTTATATAGACTTGCATGCTTGAATTTTAACAATATTAGACAAATTATAACTCATACAATTGTTATAATAGCATATTAAATTTATTAAAATGTCACATAAGATGAAAAAAATTAGTTATACACTTCTTAAACTTTCATTTCTCAAGGAAATTAACAAATCTTTCCATTGACCATGTTTTGTCTCGTTCGTAGGTCTGAAACTATACAATCATAATTATCTCCTCCTATAAAGATTTTAAAGAGATTAATTTTTTTTTAAAAACTCATAAATATCTTATATCATCATCCTAAGAAGTTTTAACAACTTTATTTCATCCACAAGGATAGATAAACAGAGTTTTAGACTTATATACAAGTATGCAGACTAGGTTTTATTGATATCTCTCCATATAGGGTTCAAAACTCTTTTAAATAAATTATAACACCTTTTAAATACCCTCAAGGAACATTTCACAAATTTTTATTATTTTTCATAGGTTCATTTATAAGATATGGTTGATTTTGTGAATCAAACCCTAAACTAGGGTTTTAGAACTATAGACAACCCAAGAGAACAAATAAAGGGAAATCTCAATATCTAATGAATGAAAAAGATTATTTATTCTTTTATATTGATATTTAAACATCCCTCTTACTATTCCAATAATTTTCCATGTCTCATAATGATGGAAATATGTTAAAACATCTCATTTACTAGATTGTGTTACTTAAAAACTATGTTTCCTGACTTCTACAAACTTAAAACCATCATATAGTGGAATAAAATATAATTTAATGGTTAATAAAAATTAATAAATTATTCATAGGTCTGTAAATTAAATCAATATAATAAATATGTTTTCTTTATTAATGTATCTTCAAGAACTGAGATACAGACCCTGTAAACTCCCATCTCACACCAACTACTACTCTATATCACTTCTAAGCTTCTCCTCTTGATTATATGCATTATATTCATCATTTTTTTCTATTTAAAGGTCTATCCCATGCCTAAATAAAGTATAAATTTGGTATTATTTTAGTTTCATATATGAAAATCTCTTAACTTCTTAAAACTTATCTTAAAGCGTGCTTAATTTGACCTTACTTGAAAGTTTACATGGACAGTCAAGATTTATCTCATTACATGTACTTTAAACATGTATTTAGATATTATATGACCCATAATAACAAAATAATGACCATAACTTAGCCTCACAATAGTAAATACCCCTCCATATTTCTTTAATATATTCACACTTTCAAATTACAATTTTTAGTGGGAAAATGAGAAATAGATCTAATAACCAATTATTGAAATACTACTAACTTGAACACCTATTAAAATACATAACAAGAATTTATAATTCTATACATAACCAAAATTGGCCAATATTTACAAAAATTTAACTTCTATCGAGATGAACCTACATTAGACTCCCCAAGTGAACAAATTTGAGCTCTAACTCAAATGGAGGAAATTAATGGTTTCATTCCTCTTCCTTGTCTTCCAATTCCTCCCTCTATTTTAATATGGAATTTATCCTCTAATGATATTCTCATTCTCATTCTTCCTTTCCTATTTATCCTCTGTTCTTGGTTTTTATCTTCTTGGTAGCTTACCTCCTACCTTGATGTAATTCATATTTTTTTATAGCTCCTTATTCTCTTTATCTTCTATTTCCTCTATCTCTGATTCTTATTTTTCATATTCTACCCTTAAAATTTTATTTTCAATCATCACTCTTATTTTTGCTTTAAAATCTATTCTTTTCAATTCTATAATGGCTTGTTTGCATACTCCTTTGGTCATGTTCTCCCTATAGATTTCAAGAAATTTTCTATTTTGATTTCTATCAAATGCCTCTATTATTTTTATAGTGTGATGATATCACTTAGTGTCATAACTTAACTTATCCTTGACCTTGCATTTTTATTTCTCCTCAAGGTTTAATGCATTTTAAACAACCTATTTTTCCTTTGAGGTTGATATGTCTTTCTCTTGATCTCCTTGGACCTTATCATGATGACAATCCACTTTATTGTGGATTATTTTCTCCCCTTGAACTATAATATCCTTAAATAAATCAAGTTTATAATGGAATATGGAATGCTTAACTTGTCTTTGCTTACTTGTGTCATCTTCTTTCAGTCTCTCTCTTTGACTTGCCTTCCTTGGATCTTCATTCTTTATCATATCTAATTCTGATTAGATTCCATTTTATCTTGGAATTATTTTTGAACTGATGCTATCCTCCTTGAAACTTGATTTATTATTCAAGTTTTTCTCTTCATGAAGAATTTTTTTCCTTCTATTTATCTTTCTCTATTATGAGTTCTTGAGTTTCATATTTCTCCTTCTCTATATGTTCATAGAGTGTCTCTTGTAACTGCATTGCCATACTTGCAAAATCAACATTCTCAATACATACTAACTCATATTCATCAAAATTAATGGTATTTTCAAGGATATCATGATCCTTACCATCTCCTCTTTATTCAAGGATATTATGACCCTACTCATATTATCTCCTTCTTGAGTGACCCTCAATTTTATTCATTGAATCTCTTGGTACTCTTTCCATATTTTTAGGCTTATCCATATGCATTCTCAGTCTATGCCAATATAATTATCTCTACTTATCTATGCTTTGTTCAATTTTGACTTCTTATTATTTTGGCTTTGATGGCCTTGATGTTGGCCTAAAATATTTTTCAATCCTCCTTAAATATTATTAAACTTGATTCTCTCTACAAGGTTCTTCATCATCATTCTTCTTATCTTTGATTAAAAACTTGGCTACCCACCTTATCCTTTATTATTATTTCATGGACCTATACTTGGCTTATCCATAACTTTAGGTCTACAACTATCCATAACTTTCTTTATTTCTCTTTTTATGACAACTTGATCATCTCATTTATTTCTTATTAATTAGCTTGTAACATGTTTTTGATGACTTTGGAGTCCTTAATACTCTTTAGTTTGATTGAATACTTCATGATCATGATTTAAAATGAAACCAACCTTGTCATTGACACTATATAGTTTCTATTTACTTTAGTTTTTTATCATGAGTAATTAATTCCTCCCTTTGTTCTCTTATATTTTTAGGTATTTCATTTATCCTTGCCTCCATTCTTGAGTTGTTCCTTTTAGCTGATAATATAGTACCTTATTCTCTTGATTTATTCTTGAGGTTCACATATAATTTATTTATTTTCCTTGGTCTTCTTGACCTATACTTCCTTATGAACTAAAAATCTCCATCATATTCTTATCTTTTCTCTCATCCTCTTGACTAAGGATTGGTCTTTACTTGTGTTCTTTAAGATTCACATTAGAAACCTGATTTTGAAGGTCCTTTGGCACCTTATTTTCTTTGTTTATTTTAAGTTTTGAGAAATAAAATTAAACACTCTCATTGATAATTTGTATACATGTAATGACACACTTAAATATATTTTTAGGATTGAAATATTGAAACCATCTTGGCTTCTCAATATCTTGTTACATTGGTATTATTCTTATCATGGTTTGTGTTCTTACAAACACCTTTTTGTTTTACACTTCTTATCTTTCAACTAATATTTCCTTCAAAGCATCATATAAATATTCACCATATTCAAATTATTGTGGTGCATCCTTGAACACTTTAGCCTCCTCATCATCTCCAAGATCTTCTTGACCATTATACAATGTCTATATTGATCTTGCTTGTCCTCAACCATAATAACCTCTTTGATTTCATCATCAGGTTTTTATTTTAGCATCCTTCATATTTTTCATGCCTTTAAGCTCTTGTTTTCTCTTTCTTATTTCCATAATTTATTTGATTGGCCACTTGACTACCTTCTTGATGCATATACCTTGTTTTGATGGATCCCTTTATTTCAAACATTGCTTCAAATGACCTAAGTCCTAATTCATCTCATCTATATCCTTTTTCATGTCTACTTATTTTCTCACCTCATTATTTTTGCTCTTCTTTCTCTCTTATTCAATAGTCTAGATTTGCTTTATTTTTTCACTTTTCAAGCCTCAATGGGCTATTGTATTTTTTGCATGTTACTAACCTTCTATTTCTTATAATTAACCTAATCTCTCTCAAGTTTCAAGGACTTCTTTCCACTTTTTCTTTCCCAAATCACTTGATATTCTAAGAGTTCCTTCTCACTTACTCACACTCTCAACTCACTGTAGGGTTCTCTACCTAATTTTAAGCTTTAGTGAACTTATTTGGTCTTCTTCCTACATCCAAACCTATGTGGACAAAATTATTTCACTTCTTATTTAGTTTTCACTTATGTAAACTTGTTTTTACCTATGTTATCACTATAATTTATCACTTTCTCTATCCCTAAGATATTTTGTTAGGATATGATACCATCCTAGTGTAAGTAGAAATTTTAGTGAAGATTTATTTCAAAAAAGTCTATTTGAACAACTAGGTTAGCTAGCATTTATTACCTAGGATTTTAGTTTTCTTGAGTGAATTTGAAATCAATAAAGAATCTTATGCTTCAAAAGGTTATTTACAATCTCATTAATGTTATCTAACTTCTAAAACAAATGATGTAACATAATACCTTAATTATATTTAATATTGATATAATATAAACATAATTACTTTAGTCTCTTGAACAAATTGAGCCTTGTCTTAAAAAAGTTGAGTTGTCATCTTTCTAAAGGTTATTTTGGGTTTATCAACATTACCTATCACTCACAAAGATCCTTACATCCTTCCTGGCTTCGACTCATTCTAAAAAATGAGTTCCCACCTTCTTCAATGTGTATAGTTTTTTACATCCAATGCATTTATAATATTTTTATATCTATTTAAACTTTGTTTAGTAAAAACCATAAGCTTTTTCTAATCTTTATGTTTACTTCTTTCAAGAGACATAGTTTTCTTGGATTTTTGGACTTGTATATAGACCAATAGGCTTGAGTTTCAATAATATTATAAAAATTCTAACTCAGATAATTAGTATAATAGCCTCTTATATTTATTAAAATGTCACATAAGATGAAAAAACTAGTTCTACACTTCATATAACTTTAATTTCTCAAGGAAATTAATAAAGTTGTCTATTAACCTTGTTTTTCTTGTTTATAAGTCTAAAACTATACATTCAAAATTATCTCCTCCTATAGATCTTTTCAAGACATGAATATAATTAAAAAATTCTCATAAATATCTTACATAATAATCCTACAAAGTTTTATCAACTTTCTTAAACTTTATTTCATCCATGAGGACTAATAAATATAGTTTTAGACCTAAATACATGTATGCAAACTAAGTTTCATTGATATCTCTTTGTATAAGGTTAAAAACTCTTTGAGATCACTTATAACACCATTTTAATACAATAAAGGACCCTTTCACAAATTTTATGAATTTTTAAAATTTCATTTGTAGGATATGGTTGATTTTGTGAATTCAAACCATAAACTAGGGTTTTAGAACTATAGAGTACCTAAGAGCACAAATAAAGGGAGATATTAAGATATAATGAATGATAAATGTTATTTCTACTTGTATGTTGATATTTAAACATTATTATTACTTTTTGAATCATTCTTCATGTCTCATAATCAATAAAATATGTCAAAACATCTAATTCAATAGACTATGTTACTTAAAAACTATGTTTTCAGAGTTATACAGACTTAAAACCATCATATAGTAGAATATAATATCATTTAATGAATAATAACACTTACCAACTTATAATATTTCTATGGTGATGATGAAGGGAAGTGGAAGTAGCATAGGATAAGATAATGGTGATGGTAGTGAGTGGGAAACAAACTTTTAAAATCTAGACTCAAAAAGGGAGAAAGGAAATGGTGACAAAGAAATGGAGATCACATGGGCCAATAGATTTGGATAAATGTTAGGGAAAGTACCAACACAAGTAATCTTTCCTAAGAATGACAATACTTTTGACTCTGCTGACTCCAAGTAGATGCCAGGTAAGACTTCTTGGTGTGAATGGTTGATTGGGTCAATGGGAAAGAAGGAGAATAAACCAATTGAATATCTAAAAACCAGTAAAGATGTAAAAGGTATACAATTTGAAATTATTCCCTATATAATAAATCACATGTCATCAAGGATGGAATAAGTTTTATTCAGAAAGTTCATGGGACCCAAGCCAAACATAGAATCTTTTAGAGCCTAGGCAAAAGAAAACTAGTGCATGAAAGGGCATATGGATATCCTAGAAATGGTTAATGGATTATTCATGATTAGATTTAATAAACCTAAATATATTTCCACCATTAGTGTAGGGGGTCTGTGGTTCTTCAAAAAAATTGTTTCTTTTTCTCAAGATATGGGAACCAGGGTTTAAACTTAAGGAGAGTATCAACCAAATGCCCATCTGGGTTAAAGTAACAAGATGTGTAATCAAGTTTTGGGAGGAGGATATATTTTTAATTATATATAAATATTTTGGGTACCTCATAGCTCTAGATTCATCAAACAAGGCAAGATCTAGACCTGTCCATGGTAGGTTTTGTGTAAACACATTTGTAAACCAAGATCTACCAAACTCAATAGTGTTACATACCCCTTTTGGTGTAAGAACAAAAAAGATATAATTTGAAAAATATACCATTATGTGTGATAAATTCCACAAATTGGGGCATTTTGAAAAGATGTGCTTTATAGGTCCACACATAGTAGCATGGCAAAGAAAGGAAGGAGTTTTATTTGAAAATCATACCAAAATATAGGCCTAAATCTTGAAGATGGTGGACCATCCTACCTTAGACACAACTAGCTCTATTATGAAATAAGATGAAGGCGATAAGGTGATTTTATAATAGACTAAAAAGGATGTATCTGAATCTGATCACACACCATAAATGGAAAACACAACATTGACAGATAAAGGAGTAAAATAAAATCTTTCTAAACAATTCACTTTGATAAAAATACTGAAATAAGAAGACAAGAAAGAAGTAGATTTAGATAAGGATGAAGTCATACATAAAACAAATATTGTGGAAATGTAAGGACCTAAGCTTGTAAATTTCCATCCTCAGAACACATTTCAAATTTTGGAGCAAGAGATAGAAGTAAAAGAGTTGATTGAGAAAGGGATAGAATTAGGTGGATTCTCATAAAATAGTGTTTTTACTTTGGCATTAGGTAATGACGAAAACATGGATAGACAACAAGAAATGTGTATGCCTAAAAACATTACAAAGGCAAAATTAGTATCATCAATGGTCACTAGAAGAGGAACTAAGGGCCCAATTATCAAAACTCTACCCAAATTAAGAAAATCATCTAAAAAGGAGAATTTTTAAAACAAACTCAAGATATAGTGGATGGATTTCAAAACTCTCCCTTTTAAAGGGGGTTTATATTTTCCAATTTGTTAACTATTTTTATTCTTACTTTAAACATAAGAGGGATGCATAGTACACGCAAGTGTAAAAGACTTTAGAAATACTAATAAGGATACAATTTTGTCTATCCAAGAATCTAAGATAGAGGAAAACTACTTTTTGAACCATAAAAAAGTGTATTGGAATGAAGCATAAGTAGTTTATATCAATGATTTAAGAGCCTTAGGAGGTCTAATTACTTTTTAGTATCCTAAAATTCTAATGGGTGAACCCATTATCAAGACTCAATATCATGTATCCATCCTATTTATTGATTATGCATTAAGATCAAGCAGTGGATATTTTCTAATGTTTATGCTCCTAATGTAAGGACTGTACGTAAAAACTTGTGGGAGGATATTATGTATTTTAGAATTAATTGATATCCCTTGTATTATGGTAGGATACTTTAACTCACCTCTTCATCCAAGAGATAAAAAAGGAGGAAATATGGTATGTATGGATAGTATCGATGATTTTTCTTCTTTGGTGGTTGATATTGGTTTGATGGATTTAAAACTTATGGGGACTAAATATACATGGAAAATTTAGAGGCTAGGTGAGATTATTATTCAATATAGACTAGATACATTATTTATCTCTTTAGAGTGGCTACAACACTAAACTTTATCTCTAAAAACTTTGCTGAAAATTGGTTTGGATCATTCCCTATTATAATGGAGTATATTTGATTAGCAAGCCAAAGATAATAGGTACCATTTTTTGAATGAAACATATGTGGTTCATGCACCTTGATATGTAGGAGATAATGTTGCAGTGGTGGATAAAGAATAGTAGTGGTTCAACTGTGTTCAATCTTTTGATAATTTCAAAAAGGTAAAAATTAAGATCAAATAATGGAACAAATAGGTTTTTAGAAATGTTAATTTTTTAAAAAATGTCCTTAAAGAGGATTTATTTAATATAAAAGAGGAAATTGAGGAGAAAGGTTATGAATTATATATTTAGAGTAGAGAAACATAACTATTATGTGATTATCATACTATTGTGCATAGGGAAGAAACTCTATGGAGGTAGAAATCTAGAAACATCTAGCTTAAGGAGGGTGATAGAAACACTCAATTTTTTCATTTGTCTACTCTAAAACACATGAATCATAATTAAATTAGGGAGATAATAAATAATGAGGGTTATATTTCCTCTGATGCTAATGAGATTAATTGTGAAAGTGTTCTTTTTTATAAGAATTTTTACAAAAATGATTTCAAGAAGAATATTGGATTTGAACAAGAATTTTTATATGTGATTCCTAAATTGATTAGCCAAGAATAAAATGATATGCTTATAGATGTTACCACAAATGAAGACCTAAAATTTGTGATTTGCAAGATGAATTGGATAAAGCACCCAGACCAGATGGAATACCAATAAATTTCTTCAAAAAATTTTGGGACATTATTGGTGATGACTTAGTTGTAATAGTAAATGAATTTTTAGAATTTGAGAAACTAATTAAAGAGTTAAACCAAAAAATTTTAGTGATTATACCTAAGAAGGAAGGGGAAATTAATTTTATATATTTTGGCCTATTATCCTGTGCAATTCTTTTTACAAGATCATTACTAAGCTTATAGTTATGAGGATGCATTTATGCATGGATAAAATTATTCAATCTCAATAGGGAGGCTTTGTATGGGGAATAAAAACATAAGATAGAGTGATTGTGGTTCATGAAGCTATCCACTCTATGTAAAAACGTCAAAAGGTAGCTATGGTACTTAAATTAGATATGGCCAAGGCATGTAATAGACTATATTGGAGTTTTTTGGATAGAGTGATGGCATAATTTGGTTTCAATGATAAGTTCAAAAAAATTATTAGAGTTTGTATAACCACTTGCATGTTTGATATGTTAGTTAATTAAGTGGATCAAGGATTATTCAAGAGCATGAAAGGAGTTTTATAGGGTGACCCTCTATGACCATTCATGTTCATCATCATGGTAGAATCATTGAGCATATACATATCTAAGGCCTTGGATACTACTCAATTAAAAGGCTTCAAATTGGCTAGGTTTTCTAATCTAGTGACACATCAATAGTTCATTGATGACACTATTTTGTTGGTTGAATCTTCTATACAAGAAGCTAGAACTATCAAAAAGATTTTGGTTAGGTATGAAAAGGTGTCTAACCGAAAAATAAATTTTGAAATGAGTTCGGTCTACTTATTTAATACTCCAGTGGCTAGACAAGATAGAATAACTTCTCTTTTGGGTTGTCAAATCAAAAATATCCCTTCCTCTTACTTGGGAATTCTACTCTTTAGAAATCAACTTTAGGTTTTAACTTGGAATCCTTTGATAGAGAGCTTTCAAAAGACATTCATAGGATGGAAAGGTAAGCTCCTTTCTTAGAATGACAAGGTAGTGTTGATTAACAGTGTTTTATAACATCTACAAGTATACATTCTATCATTTTTCAATATATCTAAATGATTTGAGGATAGAATTATTAAGATTTAATGAAATTTCCTTTGGACTAGGATGAAAGAAAAAATAAATTTCACATTGTGATAGGGAGTAAAGTTAATAAAAAAATTGGTATGGAAAACTTGGTATTAGAAACCTGTAGTTGATTAGTAAAGCACTCATATCTAAGTTTGTTTTGAGATTCATCTCCATGAAATTAGTTTGGGATAAGATCCTTTCTTTTAAATTTATTAAAGACAGAGTGTAAACACCAAAAATGTGCACATCATAATTATGAATGTTGAAGTGGCCCTTGACTACCTTGGGACCATATCGAGACCAATCTAACCCTGTAAACCCTTATTGAGCCCCATAGTCAGTTTAACTAATATATTCAACCTAGCCTTTTATCCATCTTCACCCTTGGGCACTCGATCATTAACGGTCATGTTGAACACCAATGGTTAGGGTGCACCACCCTAACCAAGAGCATTGAAACCACCTATTTTCTTTTCTAATTATAACTTATATAAATCATGTTACAATCCTTTACATGGACAATTTATAATTAGAAAAGCAAAGTAGGTGGTTTGCATGCAATCCTTTGCATGCACAATTTATAATTAGATATCCTATTTGAACCTCCACTCAGACCTCTTACGTGTACCTATAATAAGAGAGGATCCTGAAGGTAATAAGCATATAAAATTATCATCAAGAGCTTGTGCATCCAAGAGTTTATTTCTTTCAAGTCAATCACCATCAACAATCCAACAATCATATCAGAGTCAATTTACTACTACTTTTCTACCAAGCCTTCAAGTATCATCACTCTATCATAATCAAGATAGATTCTACTAACAAATAAACTACCTAAACCATCCACGCAATCAACTTTTGGTAATATAAGTACTTGATTCTTAGCATTCATCTACTTTATTTACATTTCACAATCAACCTAGGTCTTACCCATTTTTAGGAATCTATCTTTTGGATCTTGTTAATCAAAAATATTACTAACCCAGATCCTCACATAGTAACAGTTGATGGTCTGCTCAACTGTCGATAGTCACCTTAACCATTGACAGTCAACCCAACTATCGATGGTCACTATAGTAGTGAAAACTAGTAAGTTAATTTCACCTACCTACATCCAATAAAATCCAATTTTTTATCTTCCTACTTGTTCATAGAACCCTTTCTAATTTTTATGAAACATACCCCAACCCTATAGCACTATAATTAATTATTTTATCACTAATTTAAACATTTCTAGCATATTTCTTAGCAAGCACTATTGTATTCAATTTTAGTGCCTTTTGATTCATTGATGCAAGTAAATTTATTTTCTATTTATAAGATTAATTGTTTAAAATTTGTGGATTGAAATCCCTTAAGGAAGCTCTCACTTCTAGGATCTAGCTATCACTAGGTAATCCACACAACTATTTGTCTAACAAACAAGTTTGCTTTAGTGCTTTCTTATCTATAGGCAATCCTCCCAAGCTAAAGAGGAGATATTCACAATATATTGATTCCATGCATGCACAATCAAAGAGGTTTTTCAATCATACCCATACTTAGTTTCTTCTTTTCCGTCTTTCTAATAACAAACAAGAAATTCATTGAAACAATATGGCACACCTGGTGGGACCCTTGCATCTTTATTGGGGTTCTTATTTTCTTGCATTATCTCTCTATTGTTTGTTCATTAATGAAATTAGAAGTTTATTTTGGGCTTAAAATTAAGTGCATACATCATTTTATTGAAATCTTAGTTCACATAACTTAACTTTAAGGCAAAGTAATCTAATGTAGCTTCACTCTTTATTGCACACACCTAAACCAAACCAATTTCACCAATTAAACATAAAATAAATTTGAGACAAGGATTGACAAGGATCTCATTGCCTAGTGGTAACCTTACCCTTTCCCAATGATCCTACTTGGAGGTCATTACCAAGGAAAGAGCTAACTTAGCTCTTTAGTTGAGTATAATCTCTGGATATCAATACATTTTGGCTAAGCATTTGACACCCTTATTGTTGTGGTGTGTGAAGTGAGAGGGTAAGCCCCAATACCAAGCCATGTATTGATTCTAATATATATCAATTTTGAGCACCTAAACACAACTTAAAACCAACCATAGATTTCCTCTCTAGTACTCGCTCTACAAACCAATTCTAGTCACACATAAAATCTCAAAGCATAAGCCAAAAGCAATATTAATCAAAATTATAAGGCTTAACATATCTCTTAGAGTGTGATTGGATTTATTTTATATTTTCTTACCTTATCTTTGTTTGAGTAGTGAGGTTTTTTATGATTTCTATCTCCCCTACCTCACATGGTTCTCACTCACCATCAGTGAAGAGGCCAGGTAGAGCAAAACCCATCACCCATCTAACCTGCCTCTTCCACCTCTTCATCCATGGACTATACCTATGAACTAGTAAACTCTCCTCACTCTTTAGGAAGCCCTACCTTCCCTTATGAGGTTCCTTATGGAGATTCATATTTTTCCATTTTTGTAGACAACAATCCCATAGCCTTGTAACATTGTCTTATAACCATATCTTACCATATCCTAGTTTTGACCCTTTCTATAGACCTACCTTATGGCATGCCTTTCCACCTAATGGGTATTACCTCCATTTCCATGGTTAAAAACCAACCATTAACTACCCAAAATTCCTAAACAACTAGCAACCCCTTTGAGACTACCATTGAAAATCAACCAACTCAAACTACCACTGCCCTTATACCTTCTACTCCTAATAACCACTCCTCTACTATATGAGTTCCTACCTCTATCACTACCAACCTTGATTTAGCTACCTTTAACCCATCAACCACCACTCTAATTCAAGGCCTTATGGTTTACATACCCTCTACCTTACCACCAATTAGTACAAGGGTTACCACCCTTCCATTAGTCACCAACCCAACTATCACTCCTATCCAATAAACACCCCTTGGACCAAATTTTGTCTACATCCATAATCTACAAGGGTATGTACCCAATACCAAAAAACCTACCTCTACCTACCCTTATGCATCTTCCAATCAACCATTGACATCCACTTACTCATATTTCATAGCCTTCCAACCTTATACCCACTATTTGTTTGTCTCTCAACCACCACATCAATATGCATATTATAACCCTTTGGGTACACAACTCTAAGATGACATAGAAGATGCTTATAGATAAGATGACAACCTTAGATTCATCCAATCGAGTGCTCATAACATCTTTTCATATGACCAAATTTGTAATAAGGCTATCCATCCATCCATACCTATCAAGTCGTATCCTCCCCAATGGGAACTTCCCAAGTTCTATAAATTTCAAAGTAAGGAAGATCCACAAAACATTGAATCATGATTTTTATCTCTTTACTTATGATGATACCCTTCTCCTTATCACCTTTCTCATGTATCTAACTAGCTCAACCTTAGATTGGTATAGTACCCTACCCAAACATTCCATCTTCTCCTTTACCCAACTAACCCAAACCTTCTTAGACCATGTTTCGATCAATATCTCCAAAAATGTGTCTATCACCGACCTCTACTCTATCTAATAGTTTGAGGATGAATCCATTACTAATTTTGTGGCTTATTGAAGGAGCCTAATCAATCAACTATCCTTCTCACTACCTCAAACTAAACTCATAGATCTCTTTTCTCGAGCATGGGACAAACATATATCCTTCACATTACATGTCCAAATCTTGCAAAATTTCAATGAAAATTTTACCATGGAATGTAAGTTAGAGAACTGAGCCATTAATGAAGGAAACTAAAGCTCAAAAATAAGAACTCAATCTACAAAACCAATGAGGCTTCTTCGTCCAAATCAAGCAATCAACCCAATACTAACACCAAGAATAAAATAACCATGAACATGGTTATCCTGAAAGCCACTCTTCCAAATTATGTTAACCAACCCAATTCCTCTATTTCCTCAAAGCAAAAGCTAATGAACCAAACTTGGAACAATTAAAAGCAATTCACTTGCTTATAGAACTTGTGCTTCCATTTTTGAGAAGTTATTGAAAGCCAACATCATTCTACTACCTACTAGGAATCCAACCCAATAATTTGAATTGTCTCATCCTATACCTAATTGGTAACATGAGAATGACCTGTGCACCTTTCATCAAGTGATAGGACATGATGTTAGTAGGTGAAACACTTTCAAGAGCCTTTTCCAATCCCTTATTGATAATGTTGAGCTTACATTGGATAACCCCAATGCACCATCAAACCAAGCCCTTGATATATTCAAGAAACCCTTCCAGAAACATGGTCATACAAAGAATGAGAGAAACAATGTTGAATTCTCTCATGATACTCATGTAGTTAACATGGTCCTTGACACACTCATTTCTAAGGATCATGTTGACCAAACCATTTATCTCTCACTCTCTCCACTTATTGAGGTATTAGAATTACCTTCCCTTTTATTAGACACTCAAATCGAGGAAATACCATCTTTTCCTCCTCCACTTACTGAGTTAGTAGAGCCACTAGCCACCCTTTTCACTGATATACCTAAACAACCAACATTCACTATCTCACCCCCACCTTTAGCTACTGAATAAACCAATCCCTCTTCAAAAATCATTCCTAAGGAAAAAACCCCTATGTTTACTCCTCCTATAGAGGAACCACCTATTTCAACCTTGCATCCTTTGATTGAGGAAGAGGATGAGGTTACCATCCCTATGCCTACACCTAGGGGTTATATTTTAGATCCACCATTTAGGGAACCAAACTAACCTATAAGCCCTTATTTAGGCTAGTGAATAAATTAGAGTTTATCTCTAACCCTGTCATGAATCTATCCACCTTTTGGTAGTAATTAGGCCTCCATTATATTATCTAACTGGGACCTCTAACCCTTTCTCAAATAGACCAACCCACCACTTCTATTGACCAACCTCTTACCATATCTACCCAAAAAACCAAACCCTCTAACCAACTAATTAAAACCTCCACTAAACCAATTAACTCCCAACCAGTTAAGCCAGCCAAGACCCAAGTATCCAAGCCCTCTCATATTATCCCAACTAGGTCTACCAAGAATCCTAGTATCCTCCCTACACTGAGACTTAGTCACCCATCTATGAAAGTGGACCTAACACCTTCAATCCCACCAACTGAACGTCAGACCAAAACAAAAAAAGAGACAAAATCACATAAAGGCTAGAAGGACCAAACCTTGTCTCCCTCTACTTTACCCTCCATTTTAGGGCCTCATCCCTCTACCTTGAGTAGGAAGCCAATTTCCTTTACCAAAAACCTACCACCTATCTTGGTTAAACCTTCATAGATGCTTTATGACACACCTCTCTTTATCACACCTATAGTATTTAGGCTACCTAACTTATGATATGCTACCTATAGTTCCTCAACCTCTTTGCCTAAACCAAGGCCATTAAACAAGCATACCAACTTACCTAAGACACCTACTACCAAAACCATTTCCAAGGAACCTCCTACCTCAAACACCAAAGACAAAACCACTACACCTTTAGCCGAGTCTTACTCAACCATTTTTCATAGGTTATTAAAAACTTCATGTTTATCCTTGCTTCTCATCATGCCCTTTAACCCTTTTAATTCAAAAACCACCTAGTACAATGTCCACCATGTGTGTTCCTATCATAAGACACCTAACCACAACATGGAGAACTATAGATTTCTCCAAACCCTCATCCATTAGCTTTATGATGAGGATGATTTATTAATAGATGAACCTCTTATGAGCCCCATAATTATACAACTATCAACCATACCTACCCAACATTTAACTACTCCTCCACTCTCACCTAAGAGTAAAGATGAGTTTGACTAGTCTACTACTTCAACCTTTCTTTCTATCCATATTATCAATGTCGTCATAAGATCACAAAAAAAGGATAAGGGGAAGGCTAAGTTATTAATTCCTTAGACATACCCCTCTTTAAACTCCAAACCAAACTACACCCAACCATCTTCATATTTGACCAAAAATAAGGTGTCTATCTTAAGTGCCTCCTAATTTAACCCCTCAAAAACTATCAGGAGAGTTATCCTCAAACAACTTCATTAGACCTCAATGAAGATGAACTTGTATGATTTGATCTCTACCTCTCCCCATCACCACCAAGTATTAATAAAAGATTTAAAATCTATTGAGGTATAGCCTAAGGACCCCCAACCTCTAGCCACCTTTGTTAGTGCCCTTCATATTTCCAACCTTGTTACCTTCAAAGATTCAAAAATACCCTCCATCCATCCTAAGGACCCATATCCTCCTCTCTTTATCACTAACTACATCAACCAAACCCTCATCAAATGGGTTAGGATTGATGGGGGAGATAGCATAAACATCATCTCCTCTCATGCTTATAACCAACTCAACTTGATGGATAATGTCATTTCTGAATCCTCAGTTATCCTTTGCTCCTTCAATGATACCATGGCCACTACCTTGGGAAATTTCATCCTTCATATCCATGTAGGACCTGTACACTCCTTGAACTATTCTATATTATAGAAGGTGAATTATATTACAATGTCTTATTAGGACAACTTTGGATTCATTTCATGGGTTTCATTCCCTCTACCGTCCACTGGTCCATTAAATTTGAGCATGAGGGCTAGGTTATCACCATCTAGGTTGACCCAAGTCCTTTCTCGACATGTAACATGACCTACCAATCCAACAATGTCATCATAACCCCATCCAACACACCCTTGATAGCTAAAACCCAACCTTTGACCACCAAAATGAATATCATATCCCCTTCCATTGATGAGAAATCAACTAGTTCGTCCATCTCTTCAGACCAAATCCCCACTATAGACCCTTTGAAATCCATGTTCCATTATATTTCACTATGGGAGTATCACCTTTTATCTCTTAATGCTTTTTTTACTCCTCACGAGTATGGGTAACTTACCAACTATCCAGGATATGAACCTAATGTAATAACTATCATTCCTTTTAGACCTTCAAACCATCATACCTACTTTGTCTATGGGGGACTTAATAAATCCCTCGATACTCCTACAACCTTTCTTCCACCTTGACCATTCACTGTCAATTTATTTTACCTTGATAAAACAAGTTTCACCAAGACATACCTATATCAATGTACTTGGAAAGGTTTCGATCTTGGATGATATGAGTATGGCCTGCATGAGTTGGTCTTTATTGAGACTAGGAAACCTCACAAGAAACATGGACTTGGTTTCATCTTGCCTAATAAGAAGAAATCCAAACAACCCATTGCTACCATTATTGAGGAAGATGTCCCTTCCTCACTGACCTCACCTCCACCTATGTGTGAGGATGATGAAATCATCCCACCTAACTTTTTTTTCATCAACAGGATCAACTTAGGATCCCTGACTTATCAAAAAGAGGGGGAGGCCGTAACCATCCCTTTGACCCATCCTAAAATGATAGGAAAAGAATCTCTCACCATTAACACTATTTGGCATTAGAATGATGATTTTATCCTCACCTACCTTGGTGCCTCAAATTATTTGATCCACAAATCCCTTCCTCCAAAGACCTTGGCCATGTTGAATGAATCCACCAATAATATCAACTTGGGTACTCAAGACAACCCCTGCATTATCAAACTAGGCCAATCTTTGAATATCAAGGAACTTTGAGACTTTCCCTCTTTCTTCCAAGACCATAGCATAATATTTACCTAGTCTTATAGTGATATGCTTGGAATTGACCCTACCATTTCTACCCATAACATTGTCACTCACTATGATGCCAAACCTATTAATCAAAAACTTTGATGCATGTATCCTCACATATCCCTTCTCATCAAAGAAGATATTTATCATCTCCTATCTGTCAACTTCATTCAACCTATTGACTACCCCCAATGGTTTTTTAATGTCATATTTGTCACTAAATCCTTATGGGGACTACACATTTGTGAAAACTTTCATGACCTCAACCTTGCCTACACCAAATATGACTTTCCTCTACCTAACATCAACTAGCTTGTTGATCTTATAGTTGGCCATGAGATGTTATCCCTCATGGATAGGTTCTTAGTTATAATTAAATCTTAATTTCTAATTTCTCCTAAAGATCAACATAAAACTACCTTTACCACCCCTTAGGGGACCTTTTGCTAAATAGTCATGCCTTTCAAGTTAAAGAATGCTGGTATAAGCTACTAATGTGCCATGACCTACATTTTTTATGACCTTATCCATAAGATCATGGAGGACTATGTGGATGACCTTATAAAATATAAAGTTTGAAAGGATCACTTGGCCATTCTTAAGATCATCTTCAAGTACCTTATCCACTATCATGTTTTCCTTAACCTCAATAAGTGAAACTTTGGGGTCTTGTCAGGAAAGCTTCTAGGTTTTATTATCTCCCTTCATAGAATCAAAGTTGAACCTATCAAAATCAAAGAAATCCTAGACATTTTCCCTCCTACAAAACCTAAACAAATCCAAAGCTTGTAAGGGAATCTTCAATCCATTCATCATTTCATCTCCTAGCTTTCAGACCAATGCTAACCTTTTCACCACCTTCTAAATAAGGATGTCTCTTTTAAGTGGAATATTGATTATGAAAAGGCCTTTGATTAAATCAAAAGGTAACTTTTGTTTCCACTTATCCTTAGCCCTCTAAAGGATGACCAACATTTCTACCTATATTTCTCTACCACTGACCATTCCCTAAGGGCAATGTTGGCTCACCAAGATGAATAACATAGAGAGAAAATTGTATACTACATTAGTCATACACTTGTGGAATTCAAGACTCACTACACTCATACTAAGAAACTCTACTTAGCTTTAATATTCATATGCACCAACTTTACCACTACCTTCTTAACCATAAAACCTATGTCATTACCAATATTAATGCACTCAAGTATATGCACTCTAAGCCATATAAAAATTAGCATATGGCTAAGTGGTTCATGCTTTTAGTAGAGTTTGACACTAAGTTACTTTAGTAGAATTAAATTAAGGGACAAGTCATTTCTGACCAATTGGTTGAATCATCATTATCAGATAATTAACTCCCTCCTCTTGAGTTCCTTGATGAGTCCATCATGACCCTATCTCAAGTGGATTTCACCTATCAAGTCACCATGTTATTTGACGAATCAAAATGTCAA
Source organism: Torreya grandis (assembly GCA_037957365.1). Classification (NCBI taxonomy): domain Eukaryota; kingdom Viridiplantae; phylum Streptophyta; class Pinopsida; order Cupressales; family Taxaceae; genus Torreya; species Torreya grandis. The sequence continues at coordinate 2,338,713 of JARHVA010001913.1, forward strand.
TGTGTTATGGGAGATAATATTATACTTATCCCATTTGATGGTGAACCCATTACTTTATCCTTCAAGCTTGAATTTGAATTCACCAAAAATATGGATGAGTATGAAGCCCTAGTGATAGGCCTTCAAACTACCTTAGCACTAGGAGTTAAAACAATTAATATCTCTAGTGACTCCCAAGTTGTGGTCAATGAAATCAACTATTCTTACTAGTGTAAGAATGATGTTTTTTAGTAGTAATAAAAATTGAAATCTTAGCATCATTTAAACACTACCACATCCATTCGACCCCATGATCTACCAACAAGTTCATCGACACCATGGCATCCATTGCCTCAAAAATCCCATTTACACCCTTAAAATATAAGCTATCGGTCACTATCCATATGGTTACCTAACCTTTTTATGTCAAACTATATTCTCCCACCATATTAAATGTGGAGGAAATCCAACCTAACCTTTGGTATCATTAAACCTTCAATTATCTTAACCTTGGCATAGTTCCTTTTGGCCTCTCTAGGAATGCTTAAAGAGTGTTTGTTCATAGTACCTCTTGATAGACCAGTATGGGAGGAATAATTTATAAACATGATGTTAATGGCCTCCTCTTTCATTGCCTACATAGCCATGAAGCCTCTCATGCTATTAAAGAAATACATGATGGTATCTATAAGAGTAATTTTAGTGGCCTCACTATAGCTAAGTGCATCCTCCATCTTGGCTATTACTAGCCTACCCTTAACCAAATTTTTTGTGATTATGTGAAAAAGTGTGTTAAGTGTCAACAACATGCCAATTTACATCATGTACCTAGCCATAGCCTTTGAGTTTTCTCTAATTTTTTGGCCCTTTTCACAATGGAGTCTAGACGTCATTGGGGAAATTAATCCCCACTCCTTGCAATGGAACCATTTTATTATCACCATGATCAATTACTTTAACAAGTGGGTAGAGGCTATTCCTCTAGTCTAAACCAAAGAAAAAAAGATTTTTGACTTTATCAACCATCATATCATCTACTGCTTCAATGTTCCTCCTAAAATTACCACCAACAATGGTAAATATTTTAAGAATAAGCAAGTCCAAGGTCTATGTGATGAATTTGGCATTAAGTTAAGTTTCTCCTCACCCCATCACCCTCAAGCAAATGGATAGGTATAAGCCTATAACAAAACTCTTAATAATATAATAACTAAAATGGTCAATGTATCAGGTTGGGATTGGCATCTTCATATCCTCTTCACCTTGTGGGCTTATGGTAATAGAATTATATTCCATACGAGTGCTACCCGATTTTCTCTTGTATTTGGAGTGGAGGCTATCTTGCCTCTTGAAGTCCAAATCCCCTCTCTTTGCATATATTTTCAAGATCTCATTTCAAATAATGATTATCATCAACATCATTTAACCTAGTTGGAGCTACTTGATGAGTGCCACCTAACATCCCTCACCCACCTCCATGTCTACCAAGGGCATATCAAATGTGATTACAAAAATCACCTTAAGTGTGAAAATTCAATATCAGAGACCTCATCCTAACGGAAAATCAACATGTCACAAATATGGAGAAAAGCAAAAGGGGCAAGTTTTATTTCAATTGGCTTATACCCTATATCATAACCCATAAGTATGGATCAAGTGCTTATTGTTTTTCTTCATTCGAAGGCCACCTAGAACTTGAGCCCATCAATGCTTCACATCTGCACCCATTCTTTTGTTAGAAAGATCTAGTTCACCTTTTATCTAACTTAAGCTCATCCCTTGCTATCTACCTATATTTCATCTCCCTAATTTAGGGGCAATCAATTAAAACTAAATCGTATGATTATATATCACCATCATAACCTTATATTAAATAATGGGTATCATGGCTTTACCCATGACATGGTTATCTTAGTTCTTTCCACTCCTTCACAAGATGGATTCCCATGGTTTTTATCACCTAAACCTCTTCACACATAATCACCCTTCTTTTGATTCTAGTTTTACTTAAAGGCATACCATTAAGATTTACTAAGTAAGTCTATGTCAAGTAAAAACCAAGAAAGTAAATAAATATAATAAAACTCCTATCACTAGAAATCATGGGTCATTCCTAGCATTTACAGACTACTCCTTTACAGGATAGCTATTGAAAATTTATTAAAAATTTCCAAACCATAAGGTGGACAACTCCCCTGAATGATAGCTATCAAAAAACATTAAGAAAAGCACATAATCCTAGACCACTCCCTCAAAGGATGACTAATAAAGCATTTTTCAAAAACATAGAAATTTCTTGGAAGCTTCCCACATCGATCAACTTCTCATATACAACATTCAACACAAGACCCATTATCCAACTAAAGAAAACTAATTTTGAAATCTAAAATTGGCCCTTAAAAAACATAATAAAGTAGGATATGAAATTAAATTTCACAAGTAAACTTCCTGCATTGATCAGTCTACATAGTTTGTTATAGTCTTATTTACCCTGGTCTTTTGGACACCTACAATAGGGGCTTGTTAGTCTCACAAGATGGTTCCATTTTGCACCCATATCCCCTATAAGTAAGGGAGTTTTGAGCTTACTTAACATTAAGTGGCCAAGACACATTTTTATCTAACTAATTAATGCTAATGCAAATCAATTGAAGGGCTTATTTTCATTAAGTCCATCCAACTTTGGTTTTATTTTAGTCCTTGTCAACAAAGAAGCATCGTTATCTCTATTTATCCTATCATGAATAGTTGATATTTTCATTATGGTATTTGTGTATTGATTATATTATTTAGTCTCCCATTCAATGTTGTTATTTAAACTCCCTTATGTGTATTATCACAAACATTGACCATAAACATAACCATAACCATAAGCATAGCCATACCATGCACGATAATAACATTCATAAGCATTTAACCAAATCAAACATTTTCCACCACATGTATAAGCATAATGAAATCCAAAATACTCATTAAAAATTAGTGTGTCATAAGCAATCAATAAGCATAACCATAAATCAAAACCATTTCATGCCTAGCTACATCTATGTCAGCATCTATCATCTATAAGAAATAAACACCAACAACTTAACACAATCCATAAGAAATATAAGCATCACATCATAAGAATTATATCCACCCTTGGAGATTACCTTCTCCACCCACCCTGACCACCTTGTCACCTCATTCTTGGTCCATTTTGGCCCAACTAGCATGCATTTTGTGACATTTTTTGCATAGTCCTTTTGATTGCTATGACAATATTTCCATGTTGACCACCTTTTGAAGTTATGCCACCTCATGCTTACCTAACCTTCTCATGTATTTTTGGGAGCACTTCTTACCTTGAATATCCATAAAAATTAACCTATTTTTGTTGTCCATGAGATTACTTCCTATCTTGGATACCCATCATAAACATTGACTTTATCTAGGAAACTAACAGATGTACCCAATTACCATGCTTAAATGCAGTCATGCAGTACATTGGTCACTTGTCCCTTAGCATCAACATTTATTGTTATAAACCATGGTAACCTTGTCTTTGTGTGATCTTGGCTATGACCATTTTTGTCATACTTTTCATGCCTATTTGTTCTTTAGTGCCCAACCTCTTGTCTAATTTCATTATCACCTTCACTAATCATGTTAAACCCACACTTGATTCTTCTTTACCTCATTAGATCTTAGTTTGAGGGGGAACACCTCCACCCATACTCAGGGCAACCAACATTGGTTTTTGTTTTATAGCTAGCTGATTTTAGGATGCACAATAAAAAGGGGGAAAATGTAGACACCAAGAATGTGCACACCACAATTCTGAATGTCAAAGTAGCCATTAACCACCTTGGGACCATCTCAAGACTAATTTAACCGTCTAAACCTTAACTAAGCTCACCCATAATAAATTTAGCTTAACTAACTCAACCTATCATTTTATCCCTTTTTACCCTTTAGTATTTGACTATTGACAGTCAGGCTAACCACTGATAGTCACCTTGACTATTGACAGTCAAGGTGCACCACCCTAACCAAAACCATGAAAACCACCCAATTTTATTTTCTAATTATAACTTTTCTAAATCTTATTGCAAGATTTTACATGAACAATTTATATTTAGACATCCTATTTGATCCTCCACTTGGACATATTTTTGTGCCTATAAAAAGAGAGGAACTTGAAGGTAAGAAGCATCTATAATTATCATCAAGAGCTTGTACATCTAGGAGTTTCTTTCTTGTAATTCAATCATCATTAACATTAAAATAATCATATCAGAGAATCAATTTGTCATTACCTCTCCACTAAGCCCTTATGTACCATCACTCTATTAGAATCAAGATAGATTCCACAAACAAATCAACTACCTCAACCATCCACCCACTGAAATTATGGTAAGACCAATACTTGATTCCTAGCATTCATCTAGTTTATTTCCATTTTACAATCAACCTAAGTCTTACCCATCTCTAAGATCCATCTTTTAGATCTCATCATTCAACAAAATTACCAACCTAGATCCTCACATAGTAACCATCTATGATCTACTTAACTCTTAATAGTTTTCTCAACCACCAATAGTCACCTTAACTACCAATGATCAACCCAGTCACCAATGATCACTGTGGTATTGGAAACTAGTAATTTAATTTCACCTAACTACATCCAATCAAATCTAATTTTATATGTTCTTGCTTGTTCATAGAACCCTTTATGATTTTTCTAAATCATACCCCAACCCTTTAGCATTAGTATTAATTAGTTTGTCATTGATTTAATCATTTCTAGCATATTTCTTAGCAAGAGCTCTTGTATTCAATTTTAGTACCTTTTGATTCATTGATGCAATTACCTTTATTTATTTTTTATAAGCTTAATTGTTTAAAATGTGTGGATTGACAACCCCTAAGGAATCTATTTATTCTAAGATCTAGCTATCATTAGTCAATCCACCCAACTATTTTTCTAACAAATAAGTTTGCTTTAGTGTTTTCTTATCTGCAGGTCATCTCTCAAGCCTGTAGACACCAACATTGTGTCGACCACCCCTTGGTCCCCTTCTAACCACTTATACACTTTATTAATTTAAAATAAATTACTTATTTTAAATTAATGACATCACCCTCAACACCTCACCTAGGACACCTCACCTTGGACACCTCACCCTAAGACCATTTCCTACCCTATGAGTCACCTAAGACCTATTCCAACCTTCTAACTAACCCTCACACCTAATAACCCTATCATTTTACTATTCTCTAATGACAAAATGCACTTGGCAGATGGGGAATGGGCAAAGGGATAAAAATAGCCCCTTTTACCCATTCTCCACCCGCCGACATCGGTCAACAGTCGACCGACATTGGCAGAACCACCGACGTCGGTTACTTAAACTAACTTTTGACGTTGGGTTAAGCCCCTTGGACTCTCTCTCTTTGACCTTGAGAACTTTCTTTGAAGGATCTCTAATCGACTCTCTATCCCAAATCCTCTCTCTTCCACCAGATTCTTAGATGCAAATGTGCACACTCTGAGACCAAAACATCAGACTTCGACTAACGCTCACTTGGCTACAATAACTCGACATAAGTGACTCCAGACTGGATGTGAACATTACATGAGGGCTTCAACATCAGCCGCAATAGGAAAAAGCATTCTAATACCACTGGTTCAGCCACAAGCAGAGCTAAGTATTCTTCTATTTCATTTTAGTATTTAAAATCCATTAGTAATTAGTTTCTATTTACTATTTCTGAATACAATCAACCTGACCTAACTTTCTTTTTGAAAAGGCTGAAAAGCCTTTCTCCTATTCTTATCCATTTACATACCAACCCTTTGCCTTTGCCCCTTCTCAGACCTTATTTACTATCTTGCAACCCTGCACAGACCCAGACTCCTTCCAGACCCCTCTATCGACCACAGATACATTCTGAAACCCATCCAAAACCCGTCAAAGACCCATTGCCCCTACCGACGTTGGCAGCATAATCGACATCGACAACATTAACTAACTGACAATGGTAGAATAACCGATGTCGGTGACTGTGAGAGATTAATTTTAGGAATTAGGTATGCGTTATCTATTTCTCTTCCTTAGTCTTTCATCATATCTTTTTATATATCACTCTTTTTGTCAAATAAGTGGACTGCCATCCCTTAAGGAAGTCTTTGCACTTCTAGGACCGAGCGTGTGCTTGGTAGTCCACCATATCTCTATCTAACATTTTTTTGTTTAAGTCTTATTATTTTCTTACAGGTGTGTCCTCCACAGCCAAAGAGGAGCTCCTACAATGTCTGGATACGGTGCACAACTTCATCTGGGTAATGTACAAATCCCTGACCATTAACCTTTAGTTTCTTATTTCTTTTGAATATAAATAGAAAAAATGAGTAGAAACATACTGGCACGCCCAGTGGGACCCTGGAGTTTTCCTTGGGTTCATTTCTTCTTAAAAGCAAACTTTCATATAGATGCATTAGATTCTCTTCTTGCATCCTTCTTTTATCTCTTTATTTCAAAAAGAAACCATAAGCACAAGTTAAAAGAATATCTTTCTTTTCCTCCTTGTCACTTTTCCCTACATCTTAGAGTAGTGAAAATTCATACTCTTAACCTTTTCCTCACTTGTTTGCATCTGAACAAAACATTTCAATTTGGGTTAAAAACACTATTGCATTCCATTCTTGCTTGAATGCATATTTAGCCCTCTCACTTAGTAATTAAAACACATTATGAATAAATCGTAGTGCACATATGTTACACACCCTGACCACATTCACAATCAAATATCTAAACTCACCTGAGACAAGGCTTGTCTAGGATTTCATCACCTAGTGGATACCTTACCCTTCCTGGCGATCCTACTTGGATTTCACCACCAAGAGGAGGACCCACTCTATTCTCTGGTAGAGTATAAACTATAGGTGAAGTATATATTGGCTAAGTGGCCCAGCTCGGCTTTGGGTTCGTGAAGTGAGGGGGGGAAAGCCCCTAGCACCAGGCCACGTACGGAACCTAACACAAATTTTTGAGCACCAAAACATAACCCGAAACCAGCTTTAGACTGTTTCTTTAGAACCTATTCTAAAATCCCACTTCCCAAACATATTCTTCTAAGGCATAAGCCACCATGACTCTAAAATTTATTCTTAGGAATTTAACATTTAGAGGTTGCTTTCCATCTACTTTTCTATTCTTATCTGATTTTTTGAGCTGGTAAGGATGCATTATTCTGAGCTCAAAAAACAACTCAAAACTTTCTTTTTATTCCAAAAACTTCCAGTTTTTTGAGTTTTTGGAAAAACACAGTAACCGACCTCAGTTTTTCCACTGACGTTAGTCACTTATCTTCACCAACCTTAGTTTTACCACTGATGTCGGCAACATTTCATAACTGACATCAGTTTTCCCACCGACGTTGGTCACTGTCAACCAAATTTTCTATCTAGAACAACAAGCTTAAAACTTGACTTTCTTGCTGTTAGACACATGTTTTGGTTTTCTGAGACTGAAACATACAGTTTCTAGAACCTGAACCCTTTTTATCTTGGATGGCTTTGACACATAGTCAAGCCAAAACTCTTCACCTTTCATATCAAGTCTTCTAATGGAGTATACTTTAGACACTGAGCGTACTCCTATTCAACCAACCCAAACTCAACCTCCAATTGTTCCCGAATGGGATCAAAACTTTGAGAGATTCCTTGACCACAACGTCAAGGCTTTCCAACACTATCTCGCTAGAATCCAAATGCGAGACTCTTCAAACAATCCTATTTATGGGATGCCAACTTTCTTAGTTGAAACAATAATAGTATCAACAGCCTCCACCACCCAACCCATAATCATTCAGGCCATTACCTCAACCAATAACCTGACCATGGCCAATGTCCAAGACTTAGCCTCCCCTTCTATTTTTAGACCTACGTCCATTGAGGTTTCTATACCCCCTCAACCACAAACAATTCAACCAAGTTCGACACCTTTTCAGAACTTGATTGTCTCTACCCCACACACTCTTGCACCCATAAACATAGGAGTGACTACCTACCCTTTTACTAGTGTCACCACTATTCAACCACCCTTGGTGACATCCAGTTAACTTGTGCCCTCCAACTTCATAGCACAAACTCCTTTAGCCTCAACATTAGTCCCTATGATGAACTACCAATATGTTGTGCCTACACAAACACAACCAAATATGTCATACACCCCTCCTAACGCCTTCCAGGTACCTTACAACCTAGGGGGTGCCCCACCTACCAATCCATTAGCCAATCTAATTAAGATGCTGATGGATAAGATGTCCAACCTTGAGACATCCATTTTTGGTTCAAGCAATGTTCTTTCATATGAACAAATATGCAACGAACCCATCCACCCTTCGGTGCCTATTCAACCATATCCTAGCCAGTGGGAACTCCCTAAATTTACTCATTTTTAGAGTAAAGAGGACCCATAACAACATCTACGAGCCTTTAGACATGCTTGCTACCTTATAGCACACGATGATGCATTATTACTTCGCACATTTCCCATGTCACTTTCTAGCACTGCCCTTGATTGGTATAGTTCTATTACCATTCACTCTCTTTTTACCTTCACTCAACTAGCTCAACTATTCCTTGACCACTTTTCAATCAACATCACTAAGAAGGTCTCCATTACAGACCTATATTCCATTAAACAATTCAACGATGAGTCAATAGCTGATTTCGTTGCCTGTTGGAGAGGTTTGATCAACCAACTCTCCTTCTCATTACCTCAACCTGAGCTCATTGAGCTCTTTTCACGAGCATGTTCCAAGCACATCTCATCCACTTTGTGGGTTCAAAATTTCTACACATTTAACGAATCTTTCACAATGGCCCAAAATCTTGAACTCTACACAGTTGAAGAAGATAGAGTCACATTGCGTAGTAAAAATACCAACACAAAATCCAATGCCTCTTCTTCTTTTAAACCTTCTTCCCAATCTAAGTCTAAAGGATTGGAAAATGCTATGGTACTTAAGTCATCATCCTATACCACAACCAACCAACCTTAGCCCTCCACATCAGAATATATCACAAGACAATTCTAACAGTAATACATACAGTGTCAATACATTCCAATAGGAGAGTCATACGCTTCCGTGTTGGATAAACTAGTCAAGCAGGGGGTCCTCAATCTCCCTCAAATCTGACCACCCCAATTTGACCCCTCAAAAGCCATTCTTGCATGGTATAGGGAACATGACTTTTGTAAATATCATCGTGTCAAAGGTCATGACATAGACAATTGCAAAACCTTCAAAAATGTTATTCAAGACATGTTGGACAAAGGGGATCTTGTTTTGGATAACCCTATTACACCAGCTAACCAAAACATGGATGTCTTTAGGCAACCATTTCCCAACCATCATCCTAGTCAGAATAACATTCAGACCATAGCCGATGACCTTCAAGAGCATAATATACGCATGGTCGACATGGTTTCTAACCAACCTCTCCCACAATCTGAAGAGGTTAATCAACTTATTTCTCCACCACAGGTAGAAGAGCCTTCTTCACCTATTTGTCCACCACAGGTAGAAGAGCCTTTTTCTCCTATTTGTCCACCACAGGTTGAAGAGCCTTCTTCTCTTATTTGTCCTCCACCAATGGAGGATAATCTTCCATCCACCTCTCTTTCACATGTAGGAGAGTTAACTTTGACTTCTCCCATATTGGAGGATGATTTGATGACACCAACTCCGGTGGCTTCACCCTCATCCTCCTTATCATCAAAGGGGGATCATATTTCCCCCACTCCTAGACCACACATCGAAACCATGTTCATCCCTACGCTCTATCCTCTTAAAAAGCCACAATCACTAATCCCTTCTCCGTCAAGAGAGGAACTTGCCACCTCACCCACTTTGACTGAAGAAGATCTGGTGAAGGTAGATTTGAACGTCACCCCTCACAATAGTAGTCCTCACACTAAACTAAAGAAGGTTGCTAAACCACATTAGATAACTCCTCCTCCACCTTCACCATTGCCATCTATCCTGGGTCCACATCCTTCTACTTTTAAAGGAGTGCTCCCTAATCCATCACCTCTCATCAATAAAGTGCCATCTATGAAAAAGATGGTATGACAAACTCTTCATACAACTTCTAAATAAAAGTTATCAACCTCTATTGCAATACACGCAAACCCATTAAAGGGATCTTATGCTTCGATGTTATGTCAATTATTGCAGTCTTTGAGCATTATCCTCCTGCCTATTAAGCCATACCAACCTCTTAGACCAAAACCATCTTGGTTTGATAACACTAAAATTTGCTGGTATCATCGCACACCTGGACATGATACCGAGCATTATTGTGCCCTTAAGGTTGTCATTCACCAACACCTAAAAAAGGACACCCCTCACATTGAGACTTCTTCTGACCACTTTTTTGACAAACCACCAACAACATCCCAAACCTCTTCACCTAAATTGGGATCCCAACTTAATACTATGGTCCCTCAACCACCTTTATTCGAAATCAATACAATTAATGTGGCCACTAGGTCACAAACCTTGAAAGATAAAGGAAAATACTGGGCTTCTCCACCTTGGACATATCCATTTGTCAAGCCTTCTCACCCACCAAAACCTAAGATTTCTATCTTGGGCACATCACAACTATCATCTCTGAGGAAAATTCCTCCTAACTTCTCTAGTCCACATGACGTTTGGTATAAACAACTTGTGGACTACTTGACATATTCTATCATGCCTCCTAACCTCTCTAGAAATAAATGGTGAGCTTTTATCAAAAGTATTGCTTGCTACACCATGCTAGGGGGTCTTCTCTATAAATAAGGTCTCGACGGCCTCCTTATCCAATGTCTAACAACCACTGAGACATCCCATGTCATCAAAAAAGTCCATGATAGGATTTGTGGGGGACATTTCAGTGGTAACTTGCTTGCAAAGTGTATCCTCCACCTGGGATATTATTGGCCCACCCTTAACCAAGACTGCTCTAACTATGTTCGGCGTTGTATCAAATGCCCATAACATACTAACCGACTTCATGTCCAACATCGACCAAAACATGAAAATAATTTTTTTGAAAGAACAAGATTTCAACATCAAAAATCTTGTCCTTACAAACAACCAACACGTGACCAATATGGAAAGAAGCAAACAAGGCAAGTTTGCTCCTAATTGGCTCAGACCTTACATCATCACACAAGCATGGATTAGGCACTTATCATCTGTCTTCTCTTGAAGACTGGCTAGAATCTGAGCCCCTTAATGCCTTACATCTATGACCATTTTATTGTTAGTCAAGCAATCATTCACTTGACATTTAACTTGAGCTCATCCCTTGGGCAACCCCCATCATCCTCATTCCTATTCCTTTCAACCCTTTTTCCCTATAAACATTAGTCAACCCTTTTGTCAAGCATGAATGCTTTGTCCTAATAAAAGGGAACCCTTAAACCTCTTTAGTCCAGTCCATGAATAAAACTTCAGTCAACATAAAAACACAAATAAAACTGGGATGCCTATTCAAAGGTCATAAATTATAAATGTAGACTGCTCCCTCGAAGGACAACTGCATAATTGCTGTAATAAATAGACTGTTCCCTTGAAGGACAACTATTCAATGACATCAACACATACAAAGTAGAATATAGACCACTCCCTCAAAGGATGGCTATGCCTAAATTTTGCTACATACACAGCTTCAACATGACCACAAAACAACACATCCCCAAGTGGACTTCCCGCATTGATTAGTCTACCAAAAAAAAAATTGACTAACAAACTATTTAGTCGTGGACTTGCCTATAGTCATTCTCAGGGTCACCTATAAAAGGGGCAAAGTTATCCCTGCTAAAAAGGGTTACCCTATCCTTACATATCACATAATCACACCTATTACCCCAACTTACTCAAGGGACTTTGAGCTCACTTAGTGTCAAGTGATTTGAGTACTTCTCTAACATAAACCAATGGTCAATGATGCAATGCATGAATGAGGCTTTTGTTTGCAAAAACTCCTATCTATGTTATCATTATGGTCCTTGTCAATGAAAGAGCAATGTGCCTTTCACTTCTTATACATCCTGGTCACACATAACCAGACCATTATCTAACCAAAACCAACCAAATCAAACCAAAACATTTTCCAACCACTAACATAACCTCATGATTTATTTAATACAAATACCAATTTGTGTTATATAAATTATCATAGCCCATTCACACTAGTTTCTATGGAAAACAATACACATGGAAACCATCAACCAAATACACAATTTATGTCAAGCATATACCGTCACCAATATGGAAAACTTGCTAAAGCATAAATAACCTCATTTCATTTTTGGCATACACCATCACTAATATGGAACATTGCTAGGGATGAAAAACCATACAACCAATGTTACAGAATACACCATCACATAATATGGAAAAGGTTGTAACATCATCATATACTCATTTCATTTTTAGCATACACCATCACCAATCTGGAAAATTGTTAGGAATGAAAAACCATATAACCAATGTTACAGAATACACCATCACACAATATGAAAAAGGCTGTAACATCATTACTCATTTCATTTTTAGCATACACCATCACTAATATGGAAAATTGCTAGGGATGAAAAACCACATAACCAATGTTATAGAATACACCATCACATAATATGGAAAAGGCTGTAACATCTTCATACACTCATCATTTATAACATAACCAAACTAACCAAAAACCTCTTTGACCCTCTTCTTCCCTTTTGGGGAGAACTACATTGGCCTGAGGCCCTTCACATGGGCTATGTAGGCAGTACTCAATTGACATGGCATCTTTTGAGGTTAGCTCGGCCATTCGTTCATTCATCTACTTGATGGACCAACCATATAACCTTTAACCATGACTTAACCAAGCCCAAAATCATGACCAAACAACTAGCCCTGACATTGTAGGAGTCACCTTTGACTTCTCATGGGGCACATTGGAGATCACATACACCTCCCTGACCATAACACACAACCCTTGAGATCACTTATATCTCAACCCAACTCAACCAATGACCTTGGAGATTGCAACTATCTCCTCAGACCATGACCACTTTTGAGACAACTCTGCCTTGGTTATTTTGATTGCATATATGCTACCTCACGAATGGTTAGCAAATTGTTTGTACCCCACATTACGACCCTCATAAGTATTAGATCGTGCCCAAGTTGATCCCCACTACTTGTGATATTTTTTTGTTTTCCAGGAGCACTTCCTAAGCCCAGGATACTTGGAATACGATGACCATGGGAGCTACAACTTGGATCGACTAACCCGATTAGCTACGAATAAAATTTGGGGACCAATTATTTTGATTTTAGCACCCCTCAACCTTCCCTGTGACAATTTGACTTGACTATCACGTGAAGTGGTATACGCGCAATCTCAACTATTGCAACATTCACACTCCAACTTCACCATACTCATCCACTACCTATCAAATCGACACCTGATATTAGGTTACCTTCCCTCGACTCCCACTTTGAGGGGGGATACCTCATCATCATACTTGGGGCAACCTACACCTTATCTCATACCTGGGGCAACTTACTCCTATTTTTGTCTTGCAGTTCTTCAGAACAACCAATAAGACAAAAAGGGGCGAATGTAGACACCAACATTGTGTCAACCACCCCTTGGTCCCCTTATAACCACTTATACACTTTATTAATTTAAAATAAATTACTTATTTTAAATTAATGACATCACCCTTGACACCTCACCTAGGACGCCTCATCTTGGACACCTCGCCCTAAGACCATTTCCTACCCTATGAGTCACCTAAGACCTATTCCAACCTTCTAACTAACCCTTACACCTAATAACCCCATCATTTGACTATTTTACAATGACAAAATGCACTTGGTGGATGGGGAATGGCTAAAGGGCTAAAATAACCCCTTTTACCCATTCTCCACCCACCGATGTTAGTCAATAGTTAGCTGATGCCGGTGGAACTGCCGATGTCAGTTACTTAAACTAACTTTTAACATCGTGTTAAGCCCCTTGGACTCTCTCTTTGACCTTGAGAACTCTCTTTGAAGGATCTCTAATTGACTCTCTATCCTGAATCCTCTCTCTTATGCCAGACTCTTATATGCAAATGTGCACACTCTAAGACCAAAACATCAGACTTTGACTAACGCTCACTTGGCTACAGTAACTTAGCACAAGTGACTCCAGACTGGATGTGAACATTACATGAGGGCTTCAACATCAGCTACAATAGGAACAAGCATTCTAATACCACTGGTTCAACCACAAGCAGAGCTAAGTATTCTTCTATTTCATTTTAGTATTTAAAATCCATTAGTAATTAGTTTCTATTTACTATTTCTGAATACAATCAACCTGACCCAGCTTTCTTCCTAAAAAGGCTAAAAAGACTCTCCTATTCTTATCCATTTACATACCAACCCTTTGCCTTTGCCCCTTCTCAGACCCTATTTATTGTCTTGTAACCCTGCACAGACCCAGACTCCTTCCAGACCCCTCTATCGACCATAAACACATTCTAAAACCCGTCCAAGACCCATTACCCCTACCGATGTCAACAACATAACCGATGTTGGAAACATTGACCAACTGATGATGGTAGAATAACTGATGTCAATGACTATGAGAGATTAATTACAGGAATCAGGTATGCATTATATATTTCTCTTCCTTAGTCTTTCAACATTTTTTTTATATATCACTCTTTCTATCAAATAAGTGGACTGTCATCCCTCAAGGAAGTCTTTACACTTTTGGGACCGAGCGTGTACTTGGCAGTCCACCATATCTCTATCTAACATTTTTCTATTTAAGTCTTATTCTTTTCTTATAGGTGTGTCCTCCACAGCCAAAGAGGAGCTCCTACAACATTTGGATATGGTGTGCAACTTCATCCAGGTAACATACAAATCCTTGACCATTAACCTTTAGTTTCTTATTTCTTCTAAATATAAATAGCAAAAATGTAGAGAAACAAAGCCAAAGAGGATCTCTTCATAATATTTTGATTCCACACATGCATAATCAAAGAGGTTTTTTAACCATACCCATACTTAATTTCTTTTTTTCCCTCTTTCTAATAACAAATAATAAATTCATTTAAATAGAGAGAACTGATTTCCATTCTAGCTAGGAACCAAGTTATAAGGGGTTCACACATTTGGAACTTTTTAACTACAAACAAGGAGTTAATCAATGAAGGTTATAAATGGAAAATAGGATATGGAAGAAGGTTTAACTTTTGGAAAGATAATTGGATCTCATATTTTATGATATACTAGAGGGATATAAGTATACATCTTTAGGCGAAATGGAGATAGATATATGGTGATAGGGTTGTTGACTATTAACATGTGTTGGAGGGGGTGAAAAGATAGAAAAATCTAAGCTTGGACAATCTAAACAAAGGAAACATATTGAAATTAGAAGAACTAAATAATTTTTTGTGGAATCTCCATATCCTAGGGATAGACAGAGAAGACCAACTAGTCTATATTGACTCATTTAATGGAAGATAAAATTAGAGTATGATTTAATTATTTAGGAAAAAGAAACTATGGTAATCTAGGAAGGTGTGTGGAATAAATGGCTTTTCTCCAAAAATAAGTTTTTTCTTATGGGTAGCGATTCAACATAAAATCCTAACAATTGATAATCTTAGGAAATGAGGATACATTATTATCAACAGATGTGTGATATGTGAAGAGGAGAATGAATCAATATTTCATCTATTGGTTAGTTGCTATTTCACTTAGAGAATTTGGAGTTATTTCTTTTAAAAATTCAATATCTTTTGGGTATAACTAGGATCCCTAATGGATGTTTGACAGTCTTGGAAATGTCCTTTCCAAAATGCTCATATTAAGAAGCTATGGAACTTGACTCTACCTCACATTATATGGGGGATTTGGGGTGTATAGAATAATAGAATTTTCAAGGTAAAAAGTTGTAATAACTAGGTAACCTTATAAATAATATTTAATTTCATCAAATAAAATTACAGGTTTTTTCAAATTTAAAAAGGTAAAGATCTTTTCCTTTTTGAACAAATACCAACCTGAATTGGAAAATAAACTCCTCAAAGTTAGGGAAACCATATAATAAGTATTAAATTAGGAAAATGAGTAAGTGGAAACCTCCTTCCAATGGTTAGATGGAGATAAATTTTGATGGAGCTTTGAAAGGAAACCTAGGGGCAATGGGGGAGGTGGAGTTATTAGAGATCTTGAGGGTAATTTGATTATATTCTATGTAGGAGATATGGGTTTGGGGTTGAATCATTAGGCATAAACTCTAGCTTCATAATGGGGGATAAAATTAGAAAAATAAATAAATGTTAAAAACTTATTGGTGGAGGGAGACTCTTTGAATATTATGAATTGTTTGTCTAGAAAAAATGCTATAAGCTACTCTATCAAGCATGTTATAGATGAAGATAAAGGCATTTTTAAAAAAATTCTAGAAGGTAAGCATTCAACATAACTATAGGGAAGGGTATGGGATTGTTGACTTGTTTACAAATAGGGGAGTCAATAATGTGGGTTTTAAAACTTGGATAGGCGATGAGGATCTCCCTAGGGAGTTGTTTTTATAGGTTAATAATGATAAAAATAACAATGTTATTAATTATATACATATGAGTGAACCCTAAGATGACTATAGGTGACTTATTTATTTCTAACGTGAGTTGGGAACTCAATTTTACTAATGTGAATCTTAGGGGTTTGATGGAGAGGCCTCTAAAAGATCCAAAAGAACTTATAGATGGATAAAACACAACTTACAAATGTAATTGATTCTATTTTTCCTAGGAAAATTATGAAAGTAGAGTTATTTGGAGTGGAGGTAAGATAAAAAAAAATGGGTTTACCAAACATAATTGAAATAAAACTACATTTGAAATTCAATAAAAATGAAAGAGTATGGACTGCTCTATAGGTCTATGGCTTCATGGGTTTTAAGGAAAAGATAAAAGGTTTTGAAAGACATTTCTCTGTCCTATTCACAAAGGCTTGGTAGGACATATGAGTGACCATCAATGGTGTCACTTTAGATATTACATAGGAACTTATCTTAGATGTGAATGGATTGATGATTGAGGATATGAATATTTTTTATTACTAAGAGATTTCAAACCTAACAAAGAGGATTTTCTAGAGGAAGGTGAGCAATTGGAGCAGTTGCACAACATATTCAACAGTGAATCCTTACCCAGGCCTTTTATAGAGGTAACAATTCATTTAATTCAATATGTCACTTTATAAGGTAGATATAATTCTGTGAGATGGTCTCTATTTAGAATGTTAAACTATTTTAGACATGAAGTGTTTTTTAGTCTCCCTTTATTTATCTTAAAATATATGGAGGTGTCTACTCTGAAATTCAAGAATGTAAATTACTCCACTCCCAAACATGATGGAGTAATTTACCTTATTTTAAGTACTTCAATGGTATGAACCAAATCATGCCTGATATCTCTCAAACCCAGAAAGATAAGCCTAAGGAGTGGCCTATAGATATTAAAAATATTTAAAAAGTTTGGATAAAGTATCCAAGGAGCCTAAGAAGGGTCTCGAGAAATAATAAAAAATCTATTGAGAATGTTAGTGTTAAGGAGATTGGAAAGAAAAGAAGACCAGGATAATACCAAGATAATATTAAGAAAAGGCTCAAAAGTTCTTCAAAATCTTCAAGACCTAGCAAAGGGAAAAAGGGGAAATAATGGAACAAAGGTCTATAGGATTTGTATAAAAATAGGGGAGAGGAGACTATCATTGATGTGGAAATGGATAGTGAGGAGATGGAAGAGTCTCAAAAGGAAGTAAAATAGGGAAGTAAACCCAAACAAGAACTGAATGTATTAGAGAAATAGAAAGGGACTAGGGAGATAATGGATACCTTACTAGAGAAAGGGGAGACTTTCCTGAACTAAAAGGATCAAAATGTGGCCTTCAACAACTTGGTTTCTTCATTCAAAGGCAAGGACATCTTAGACAAAATTGTTGAAGAACTTGACCTAAAAAAAGACATCATGAGGTGTTTTATATGCAAGATAACTAAGCTAAAGGGAAATGTGAATATGATACAATAATAAAATGAAAAGATGACCCAACAATTGGTAGTTAGGGAGGAAGATAACTAGATTCAAGGAATAACTTTTAGAGTGGAGTTATTGGAACAAGTTAATGAAAATATGTGTAATAAGATTATATTTTTAGTTAATTACAATAAATTGGCAATGTATGAAGGAATCCAAAATGTTAAAAACTTTGGGGCACATCTCAATGAGTGTTTTGAACCTAGTTTTATAGGTAAAATGAAGGGCAAAAAGGGTTAGAGTAGTGGTGCTCAATACACAATTGATCATGAAAATTTGTTAATGTAAATTGATAGGAATCTCAAGAAGATGAAGTCATGATGGTAGGATGTGTCTAGTAGCTTGGATTTAGTTTAGTGTGTTTTTTTATGTGGATATTTTAGGTATTTTTTTTTAAATATATTTTTGGACTGTATTAGTCCTTGTTTCTTTTATTGGCTTGGTTAGCCTCTTGTTTCTTTTGTATTTGAACTTCTCATAGAGTTTGGGGACCCTAGTTCAAAAAAATCCCCCCTTTAACCTAATTAAAAAAAAACTTACTAACTTATTCATAGGTTTGTAAATTCAACCATTATTATAAATACATTTTAATTATTAATACATCTTCAATAACTAAGATACTAACCCTACAAACTCACTTCTTACACCAATTACTACTCTATATCACTTCTGAGCTTCTCTTAATTTTATGTGTTATCTTCATCCTTTTTTTGTGGTTCATGGTGGATCCCATGCCTAAATAATGTATAAACTTGGTTTTAGTTTAGTTTCATATACAAAAATCTCTCAAATTCATATGACTTATCTTAAAACATACTTAATTTGACCTTACTTGAAGGTTTACATGGGTAGTCAGGATTTATATCATTACAATCAATTTAAACAAGTATTTAGACCTTATATGACCTATACCAATAGGATCATCCCCATAAATTCACCTAAAAAGAGTAAATACCCCTCCATAATGCTTTAGTACATTCAAATTTTCAAATTACAACTTTTGGTAAGAAAATGAAAATAAGCTCTAATGACCAATTATTGAAATACTACTGATTTTAACACTTGGTAAAAGACATAAAAATACTTTATAACCCTATACACAACCAAAATTGACCAATATTTATAAAAAAATAAAATTTTATCCAAGTGCACCTACATAACACTCCCCAAGTATGAAAATTTGAGCTCTATCCCAAATAGAGGAGTTTAACAATTTCATTCTTCTTCCTTGTCTTCCAATTCCTTCATCACTTTCCATCTTGTCTTTCTCATTTTTTAATCTTCTCATTCTTAATCTTACGTTCCTTTTCGATCCTCTCTTCTTGGTTTTTATCTTCATTTTTTTATTTGTATTTTGGTAGCTTACCTTCTACTTTCATGTAATTCAGATTTCTTTATAGCTCCTTGTTCTATTTGTCTTCTATTTCCTCTATCTCTAATTTTTATTTATCATATTTTTCACTCAAACTTTTATTTTTAATCATAACTCTTACTTTTGCTTTATCTCTTACTGTCAATTTTGTCATGGCTTGTTTGCATATTCCTTTGGTCATGTTCTCCTTATAATTTTAGGAATTTTTATATATTTCTCTCTATCAAATGCCTCTATTATTTTTATGGTGTGATGTGATTACTTGGTGTCATCCCTTAACTTCTCCTTGAGCTTGCATTTTTATTTAACCTCAAGATCTTATAAATTTTCAACAACCTATTTTTTTCAAGGCTGACATGCCTTTATCTTGATCTCCTTGGACCATCTCATGATGTCATTACACTTTATTGTTGATTATTTTATCCCCTTGAATTATTATCTTATTAACTATATTAGGTTCATAATTGCATACAGAAATCTAAGCTCTTATTTGCTTACTTGGCTCATCTTATTATGGCCTCTCTCCTTTATTTGCCTTCCTTATCTGTTCATTCTTTTTCATATCCAATTTTGATTGGATGCCATTTTCACTTGGATTTGGTTTTGAAATAATGTTGTCCTCCTCAAAGCACACTTTTTATCAAGCTGTCTTATTCATGAAGAATGTTCTTATTGTTCTCTTTGTATTGATCTATTATGAGTTCTTGAATTCTATCTTTCTCCTTATCTATATGTTCATAGAGTGTTTATTGCAACTATGTTGACATACCTACACAATCAACATGTTTGGTACATACCAAATCATATTAATGAGACTTAATAGTCTCTTCAAAGATCTCATGATCCTTCCTATCTCTTATTTATTCAAGGATCTCATGACCCTACTCACATTCTCTCTTTTTTGAGTGTTCCTCAAGTTTCTTCCTTGAATCTCTTGGTACTCTTTTAATCTCTTTAGGATTATCCATATGCATTATTGGTATGTATTGATGTAATTACCTCTTCTTATCTATGTTTTTTTCATTTTTGACTTCTTTTTCATTTGGCCTTGATGGTAACCTGAAATATTTTTACTCCTTAAATCTTCTTGAAGTTGCTTCTCTCTAAAAGGTTCTTCATCATCGTTATTCATATCTTTTCATGAATTCTTGGCTACCAACACTTCTCCTTTCATATGATTGCATGGACCTATGCTTTACTTCTCCATAATTTGATTTCTAAAACTACCCATAACTTATTTTTTTATATTTTTATAACAATTTGATTATCTCCTTTCTTTCTTGTCACTTGCCTTGTAACATGTTTTTGATGACCTTGGAATCCTTATTCATATTTTTTATATTTATTGATTACTTCATGATCATGATTTAAACTTCCTACACACTATATACCTAATATTTAGTTTTTTTTGTCATGAGTAATTAATGCCCCCCTTTGTTCACATGTATCTTGAGGTATTTTACTTGGCCTTGCTTCCTTCATTCTTGAGTTGTTCGATTCAATTGATAATACAATGCCTTATTCTCTTGAGTTCTTATTGAGGTTCACCTCTGATTTCCTTTTTTATCTTAGTCCTTATTGACCTATACTTCCTTGTGATCTAAAAATATCTATCATCTTCTCAGCTTTTCTATCATTGTTTTGATTAAGGATCAATATTTGCTTGTATTCTTTAATCTTCACATAAACATGATTTTGAAGGTTATTTTCCACCTTTTTTTCTTTGTTTCCTTTAAGATTTGAGAACTCAAATTGAAAACTCTCCTTGATAACTTGTGTATCTGTAATAATACACTTAAAATACATTATTATAATTAAAATATTGAAACCAGTTTGGCTTCTCATGTCCTATTACACTGGTATTATTCTTTTCATTGTTTGTGTTCTTGAAAAAACCTTTTTATTGTAAAATTATTCTCCTTCAACTAATATTTACTTCAAATCATCATATAAATATTCACCATATTCAAATTATTTTGGTGTATCCTAGAACACTTTAGCCTCATTATCATTTCTAACATCTTCTTAAACATCGTAAAATATCTCATGTTGATCTTACTTATCCTCAATCATAATAACATCTTTGATTTCATCATTGGGTTTCTATTTTGTCATCATTATCATTTTTTCATGCCTCTAAACTCTTTTTGTCTCTTTATTCTTTCCACAATTTATTTGATTGGCCACTTGACCACCTTCTTGATGCATATCCCTTATTATGATGGATCCCATTATTTCAAACATTGTTTCAAATGAGCTAAGTCCTCCTTCATCTCATATATCTCATTTTGCATGTCTTCTTATTTTATCACCTCATTATTTTTTTAATAATGGGATATTTTTTCTCGCTTCTTCAATAATCTATATTTGCTTGATCTTTTCACCTTTTAAAGCCTCAATGGGCTATTGGACTGCTTGCATGTTACTCACTTTCTATTTTTTTATCATTACCTACTCTATCTTATGCTTCAAGGACTTATTTACACTTTTCATTTCCCAAATCACTTGAGCTTCCGAGATTTCCTTCTCACATACTTTCACTTTCAACTCACTATAAGGTTTTCTACCTACCTTTAAGATTCAATGAACTTCTTTGGTCTTATTCCTACATCCACATCTCTGTGGACAATTTTTTTTTCACTTATTCTTTAAATTATACTTATGTAAACTTGTTCTTGCCTGTGTTCTCACTATCATTAGTTAGTTTATATTTCCCTAAGAGATTTTATTGAGTTTTGATACCATTCTCATGTAAGTATAAATTATAATGAAGACTTCTCCTAACAAGATCTATTTGAAAAAATAGTTATACTTGTATTTTGACCTAGGCTTGTAGTTTTCTTGAATGTCTTTAATTTCAATCAATACTCTTATGTTTCAAAATGTTCAATAAAATGATTCTTTACAATATCGTTAATGATATATAACTTCTAAGAAAAATGATGTAACACAATAACCTCACTATCTTTGATGATGAACTGATATAAATAGAATTACTTTAGTCTCTTGAATAAAATATACCTTGTATTAAAAAAACTACATTGTCATCTTTTCTAAAGGTTATTTTGGATTTATCAACATTACCTATCACTCACAAGGATCCTTACATCTTTCCTAGTTTAGTCTCACTCTAAAAAATAAGTTCCCACCTTATTTAATGTGTATAAACTCAAAATTTATAACATATAATGAATTTGTAATATTTTTATATCAATTTCAACCATTTTTAGTAAAAAACATAGGCTTTTCCCAATCTTTATGTTTACTTCTTTCAAGAGATATAGTTTCCTTAGATTTTTGCATTTGTATATAGACATACAGGCTTGAATTTAATAATATTAGATAAATTCTAACTCAGATAATTATTCTAATAACATCTTACATTTATTCACATGTCACATAAGATAGAAAAAGTGGTTCTACACTTCCTATAACTTGAATTTATCAAGAAAGTTAACAAATCTATCCATTAACCCTATATATCTTATTTATAGGTCCACAATTATATAGTCATAATAATATCATAATTTATAGATTTAAAAGACATGAAAACAATTGAATAAAATCTCATAAATATCTTATATCTTCATCCTACAATGTTTCATCAACTTTCTTAAACTTTATTTCATCCATGAGGACTAATAAACAAAGTTTTAGACCTATATACATGTTTGCAGACTAAGTTTTATTGGCATCACTTCATAAATGGTTCAAAACTATTTGAAATAACTTCTAATACATTTTGAATACAATAAATGACCCTTTTAAAAAGTTTTATGAATTTTCATAGGTTCATTTAATGGTTGATTTTTTGAATTCAAACCCTAAACTAGGGTCTTAAAACTATAGACTACATGAGAATAATAAATAAAGGGAAATATCAAGATATAGTGAATGAAAAATGTTATTTATACTTTTATGTTGATATTTAAACATTATTCTTACTGTTCCAATCATTTTCCATGTCTCATAAATGGGAAAATATGTTAGAACATCTTATTTACCAGATTATGTTACTTTTACAAACTTAAAACCATAATATAGTGGAATACAAGATAATTGAATGATTAATAACACTTACTTATTCATAGGTTTGTAAATTCAACTGATATCATAAATAATTTTTCTTTATTCATGTATCTTTAAGAACAATGATACAAACCATATATACCCCTTTCTCACACCAATCACTTCTCTTGATTTTATGCATTCTCTTCCTCATTTTTTTGTGGTTAAGGGTCTATCCCATGACTGACTAATTTCTAAAATTGGGTTTATTTTAGTTTAATATATAAAATTATCTCAAATTCCTAAGACTTATTTGAAAACATGTTTAATTTGACCTTACTCAAAGATTTACATGGGCAATCAAGATTTATATAATTACAAGTACTTTAAACATGTATTTAAAACTTATATTACCCCTAAAAATAGGATCTTAAAAATAAAATAGCCTAACAATAATAAATAACCCTCCAAAATTCTTTAATACATTCAAATTTTCAAATTACAACTTTTAGCAAGAACATGAGAACAAGTTCTAATGACCAATTATTGAAATATTACTGACTTAAACACCTAGTAAAGGACCTAACAAGACTTTATAACCATACACACAACCAAAATAAAAAAAATATTTATGTAAATTAAAATTCTATCAAGATTCACCCAAATTATACTTCCCAAGTGAGAAAAATTAAGCTCCAACTCAAATATAGGAGTTTAACAGTTTCATTATTTTTCCTTGTCTTCCAATTCTTGCCTCTTTTTCCATCTAGTCTTTTTCCTCTGCTTCTCTTCTCATTCTTCTTCTTATTTTCCTAATGATCCTCTCTTATTGGTTTTTATCATCTTATTTTTCTATGTTTTCTTTTTAGATTACCTTCTACCTTCATTTAATTCAAATTTCTTTGTATCTCCTTATTCTCTTTATATTCTACTTCCTCTATCTCTAATTCTTATTTGTCTTATTTTGACCTTAAACTTTTATTTTCAATCATGGCATGTGTGAAGGATAGATATCTAAGGACTATATGGCATAGGAACCATATGCCCAATATTCATCATGCCATACTGACATGCAAAATGTTCTCTATAGAAGTATGTATGTACCAAGATTTCTCCAAAACATGTTTCAAGACCTATTTTTATGTCCTAAACAAGGTTAAAAATGGGAAGAAGGATGATGGTTTGATGACTAGTTTAGGATGGTGAGGATTGGATGGAATGGGATTAGCTCCAATTTTATGGTACTTGTAGATAATGGATTTACACATGATGTAAAAAACTAGTTTTAACATGTTACTTGTCCAAGGTGTCATAAAAAAGGTTTTCACCTTTGGATGATTTTTATCTTTTTCTTGATTTTTTAAATATATTTTTAAATATTTTTGAGATATTTGTTTGGTTTATTTGGTATAATTAGATCCTTAAAAATAAAATCATTTGAGATACATGATTTTCATAGGTTCATCAAGCCCCTTTCCTTATTGTGGTTCCAATTTATATGCTCATGATCCATATCTTGTAATGACAACATGGGGACCTAACTAGTTAGATTTAAATTTTCCCTTATTTTCAAAATCTTGGTGGTTATTATTTTGATTTTATTTTAGGACAAGGTCACCAATTTCAAATACTCTAGATTTTTTTTCTTTCTATAGTTTATTCACAACCTATTTTGATATGTCATTAAATTAATAAGTGCATGGATTTGTTTCTCATCAAGAAGTTCTAGCTCATGAAGTTGTGAAATTATGTATTCATCATCATAAATTAAGTATTACAAGGAAATTTAAAAGGAGGGTACTCTATCTAAGTGGGGAATATAGATTTGATTTCAAATATGAGTGAGTAATGGGTTACCTGCATTAGTGTATAGATGATGGTTTTATAATCCCATAAGGATGATATATTTTAAGGTGTCAAAATTGACCAAAATCATTAAAAGACCATTTAAGGATTTTTATGAGGGTTTTATTAGATGTATCATCTTTGTTACTACCTTGAGATTAATAGGGTGTTGATCATTTATGTTCGATATGAAATCGATCACAAAGGGATTTGACATCTATGTTTTTGAAGGATTTACCTTTATTAAAAATGATTATTGTAAGGATATCTTAACGACAAATAATGTGATTAAGGATGAATTTGGATATATGTTTACATGTTATATATGTGGATGGAATGGCTTTTACCCATTTGGTGGTAATAATGATATATTTATGGCCATCAAATGAGTTGGAATTTATCTTGCTAATGAGATTGAGCCCCCAAATGGAGAATATTCATAAAGTTATGATTGACTTCAAGTATTGATAATGTGAATGGATGAGATATACATGATTCTAATAGGCTATATATCTTTTAACATATTGACAAGCATCTATTTCCATAATGGGAAAATAATATCTTATTCTCAATAATTTATTCACTAGGACTATGCTATTGGTATGTGCTCCATAGATTTTGTCATGGACTTAATTGATTTTTAATATGGCTTATTCTTACTTTAAAAATATAAACAAGGTTCCATCATATCCCCTATTATATAAGGTGTCACCAAAGAGGGCAAATCATGAGGAATGTTGGATGAAGGATTTACTGTTATTGTGTGAAAGGTTTAGAGGGATAATGCTATCATGGAGGTAAGTGTCTATGTCATGCTAACATGGGGGATTAGGACCAATATTTTTACACACCATTTTTATGTAAAGGACATCATGCGCTAGTATCATGAGTTGTTCAACCAATAAATGACATTGTTTGATATCATTTTGAATTTCCAAGAGAGAACCAATGGTGGCCATGGTGTCTGTAGATTTGTTTATTGCTTGAGGGACTTGTTTAAATTAGATGTGAATAAATTATTATGTAAATTTATCAACCATTAATTTATATATGATTATTTTATCATCCTTTTCATAATACTCATCATTAACTTATTTAATGATGAGTTTCAAGTCACCATAAACTAAAAAATTCCAAACATTCCATTGGATTTCTATTTTGAGGCTTGAGATGAGCTCTCCATATTCAATGATGATGTTGGTATAAGGAAACTAAATCCTAAATAATTTAGGGACAAGATACCCCTATTGTATCAGGAACAAGATACATGCCCCTGATCCATGATTAGTGAAGGATATATCAAATTAAAATTTCCATTCAAGTAACTCATCACTAGAAAAAATGGACTCATCCAAAAACCCAATGTTCAAATGTTGCTTATCTGATAGTGGTGCTCCTTATAGTTGATCTATAAGGACTTATCCTTTTAAAGCCTTCTGATTTACATATTAATGTCAAAATCACTAAACAACATGACCAATTTATCCATTATTTCTATAATATTTTATTTGGATAGATTATATTTTAGAGGATTAATTTTGGCAACAAGTTTGGTTTTATTGTTGAGCATGTAGTGTCTAGCTTTTAAGAAACAAAGATAGTAACTAGGCATGATTTCTTGATTTGAGTATAACTGAGTTCATATGTTACCAAATTCTATATTAGATAGTACATATCCATTTCCATAATTTTATCACCATGTTGTGCCAATAGGGCTCTTAATTAAGATTGTGTTGTAGAGATGTAAGGCACCATAGGCTTTCATGGAGTAGAAGGCATTAACACTAAAGGATTTTAAAGATATTATTTTATTTTTTAAAAGGTCAATTGAAATATTTCATTATAGTGAAAAATAGTTTTATTTTTCAAGAGATGTGTGAATGGCTAACTTTTGTCTATAAGTCATGAAATAAATTTCATGATTGCCTAGATTTTTCCTTATAATTTATGTATCTATTTGAGGTTTGTAGGATGAGTAATTTATATGATATATTTTAAATTTATAGTATCAACCTCAATACATATTATAGATATAATGAATCCTAATATTTTTCTTTATGTGAAACTAAAGACATTTTTTGGGGTTCAAAAGGACTTTATAATCCCTTAGTATTTCAAATATTCTTTGCAAGATGACATGATGGTTTAATTTATTTTTTGATTTACCTAATATCTCATCCACCTATTATTCAACAATATCATCAATCATGTCATGGAATATAATGGTCATAATGCTTTAATAATTTGCACATGCATTTTTCAACCCAAATGGCATGAATTGATAACAAAATGGTGCCCCATGGTATAATGAATCTCATTTTATGTTGATCTTTAGGCATAATGTTTTTTTATTTTACCCCAATAAATAACCCATAAGATATAGCATTTCATGTCCCATTTTAAAATCACAAATCATATCAATATTGGGCAACAAAAATTTATATTTTGTACATTACTTATTGATGTCATGAAAATATGTGCATGGTCAGATTATTGTTGGTTTCTTGCTGATCAAAAAAATTTTAGACATCCAATATAAATATTCAATTGGAATTATGAATTAAAGATGCAAGATTTTATGTAGTTCTTCCTTAAAAATAAGGGCTACATTGGGATGCATTTTTTTTATTTTTTGTTTTATATGTTTTACATATTTATGAAAAATAAGGTGATGTACCAAAAGTAATAGGTATGGTCATAACATGTCAACATAAGACCAAACAAAGATATTTATTAGATCAATAAGGATTTCCTATTTATTGGGATAGAGAGTTTATTAAATATTAATGATTTTGGGGGTATACTCTATCCCAATGTTGATGTTAATGATGTCTTCAACAATTGATTTGGATTAATCCTGTAACTATGTAGGTGCAAGGGGAAGTTTAATTTCCTCATCTATTAGTGCCTCAAAAATGTTGTCACTAATAGACTTGTATTTTTTCTCTCCATCAGATAGTGATTCAAAGAGGTTTTCACTAGAGGACTTTTATTTTTTTATTTTTTGGTTTTTAGATTTTTGATGACTTGGGAACTCTTCCTATTCATCTAAATATGTGGATGTGTAATATTGATCTCAAAGAATATTTTATGATATCATCAAAGGCATTCACATAATGTAATTGTAAATGAAAATCCATATCTTGGTTGAGGTTTAAAATAGAGATACTCATCAACTATCTTTGAAGAATGGACCAAAGGAATTTATTTATTAGGCTTGTCCATCACTACAAGAAGGAATAAAATATTTTCCCATTTCTTTGTTTGGTGTTACATAAATACATATATTTGAATTCATGCTCTATATTATAAGATAACATATCTTTCAGAATATATGCAAATGTTGTGATATATTCCTTGGGAAAATGTAAGAAACATTCTAAGGCTTGGCCACTTAGGCTTCAAGAGAATAGTCTGACCAAATAGATATCACTATGGGATAATTCTTGGCATGAAATGAAAAAATAACTTAACATGTTCCATAAGATCACCCTTTACTTTGTACCTTTTTAAATTAGGTGGTTAGAAGTAAGAAGGGAAGGGTACTCTTAGCATGTTTTAATTAAAAGGTTACATGCATAAATCAAACTTAAATTTTATGTTTTGATTTTGGTTCCCATCTTGTAATCCTTGGAGAGTATCCTTCATGGATTACAATTATTAGGAAAATGATGTGCCCCTAATTGGAATATATGGTGGTTGGATAATATTAGATTTGGATGACTTGAAGTCCTAATTAGTAATGGAATGGTGATTATTGATTGGTTGGTTATTGTATTATTATTACTATTGTGAAGGATTGGGTATAAGAGGATTAACATGAGAACCTAGGTTTCCCAACTATTAGCTTCAGACACAACTTGGTTTTGGTATTGATGGAATGGTTCATCTAGAATTGATTTACCTTTGATGATATTGACATGGGAGACATGTGTATTGGGGATTTCATTGGTCAATTCCATGTTTTCTTTATAAGGTAAATAGGGTTACTAGAAGTGGCTTGGTAATTATTTGAAAGGGTTTGGTCTTTCCTAATTATGATATGACTCAAATTTCCATGATTAAAGTCCAAAGCTAGTATGGCTTATATCTTTATGAGTTGTGTCTTAAATAGACATTGGTCAACTTGGGCACAAACTTGTCCAAATTTAAACACATAATTGTCTTCATTTTTATTCTCACTTTGATTTGAGGCTAACATTATCATCATTATGAATGTGTTCTCAATGAATTTAGTGCCAAAATGTAATATGAAAATATTCAAATCTTGAATATAAACTTAGAGAAATTAAATTCCTAATTTAAACCTAACATACCCTTGAATTTATCTAGTAAAAGAGAATTATACTTTTACTTACCATGAAGACCTCATTTTTTGGGTGGATTTGATCATGAATTTTAGATGATTTTGGTTGCTCAAAAGACTTATATGAAATAATTCTAACAATGTTTACCTTTAATTTTTTGATTTAATGATGACAAGATTTATTTAGGTTTTTGAAGATTATTCGTATGATCTCATTTATTGATCATTATTATGATTCATGATTATTCAAAATGGAAGAGCAAAGGATCAATTTATAGATTTATTGGATGGAGAGTGTATGGTTAGATTTACTATGAATTTATTTGGATAATTTTATTTTATATGTATGAAGTTTAGTCCATGAGTCAAATGCATTTAATAAGGAAGTTGAGGGAATTGGTTGAGGAAATTGAGGGAATTTATGAGTTGGTTGAGGAAGTTGAGGGGATTGATGAGTTATTTGAGGAAGTCGAGGGAGTAGGTTGAATTGGTTTAAAGGATTAAATGAGTTTGTTAATGGTTTTAATGAGTTTTTAAATTACTAATGAAATGGTTGAATGGATCAATGAGTGGGTTGAATGGGTAAATGAGTTGGTTAAATGATTGATTTATTTATTGTGTGAATTATGTATGTATGTATTTTAATTAATGATTAATTAATTAGTTAATAGTGATTCGTTAATTAAATAATCATGAAATGTAATTAGTGGATTTGATATAAGGTCATGGTGATGTGTGTGTGTGTGTTGACATTATAGGTTTATGATGTTGGGATGAATTATCTAGTATGGATGATGGATTAAATGGTAAAAATTTAGTAATGAAAGTAGAGTGGTAAAATTAGGGTGTCTACACCTTGAATATTAATAAATTTAAGTGTTTGATGGTACGTGTACAACAAACTACTTGGGAAATAGCTAATTCCTTCACTTATTGAGAACTTGTAGTATGGAATAAAAATATTGATCATAAATTGAATACTTCTTCTTTACATCATTCAATTTTGAAATGAAGTAAGTAATATTATTACCTTTATAGCTCTTATTTTTATGACATTAAAACCACAATTAACCCAAAATTCATTAATAAAATTAGGAAATGCCAACATTATTTATTCAATTACTTTATTTGTAAGACTCTAAAATCAATAATTTAATTATTTTTCAATAAAAATTCCTTCCAGTCATGTCATATTGATTCTATGATTGGTGCATATATACACCAAAATTATTGATGAAATTCCTATAAGAAATTTTCAATCCATGAAAACTACATGATTAAACCCTAATTCTACACGATGGCTAATCAAGGATGGATTTAACCTTCTTTGAAGCCATATTAAATTTTTTCTTGGGAAATTTAAAAACTAAATCACAACAATTCCTCCTTCATGAATTACCATTTATTCAAATTAATCAGTAACTTTTCATTTCATAACCATTGTAACACTTGTCTAAGATGCATCAATTCTTCTTCTTTCATCCTGTTAAAAATCAAAAGGTCATCAAAATAAACTATAAAATTTACCTAAAAAAGGTTTTGGTACTATATTCATGATCCTCATGAATGTAATCAACACATTAGTTATCACAAATGGCATGACCAACCACTTATATACAATCCCTCTTGCATTTTCAATGAAATATTCCATTCATCACCTTCCCTTATGCTTATTTGGTGATATCCAATTCTTAATCCAATATTCATGAATGATTTCACTCCACTCAACTAATATTTCAAATCATCAATGCATGGAAATGGAAGCCTATACATAAGGATTATCATATTGATGGTTCTAGTATTGGTGATAATCCTCCATTATTCACATTTATTTGGTGCCAACACTAATATAATTCCCCATGTGCTTGGAATTTATCTTATCAACCCTTTATCCAACATATACTATACTTGGCCTTGTACCTCTCCTTTCTCTTAGGGCATCAATATATATATGGTTCTTTGTTAAGTAAAATAGATCCTAGAATCAGATCCATATAATGAATTCTAATCCTCTTTGTGGTAACTGATATAGTAGATTATTGGAAAAGATCTCTAAAAAAATGCTCAATAGTTCCTTCAATTTGTGGAGAAATGATTCTTTTTTTAAAGCTTACACAAGATTAAGAATGAATGAAAATATTTCTTTCTCACTTTTTAATTCTTTTATGAATTATTTCTTGAAACCATTAATATATTTGGACCATTATCCATTTCTTCAATTTCATCCTTAAATTAGTTTACATTTTACATCCTCTCACCCTTCACTTATGTGTAAGTGTAAGCCTTCATAGTAACACATGGCATGCATCCATAGGCATTATGTCACACATGAATTCATTCTTGTACATGATAATTTTGATATTTACTAGGCATTACTCATTAAAAAAGATTTGATGTCCATTCAATAATTATGATACCTTTTAGGTATTTGGATGCACAATAGACTTTAGAATTTTTTTATACACCATCAATTTTAAAAAAATACTACTTATCTTTTCATTATCAATAATCACTTTGAAAACTTAAAAATGGTTATGAATGCATTATTCAAATTATTACACCCACCTTTGGGCTTAAGTATCCCTCTTCACAAACACAAGAGGAAAAATAGAACCAAAAAAATGAGAAATAAATAAACATCAACCAAAGACATGGATAAGAAGGAGCCAACTGGGGTTTTGGAAGGACCCTAAACCAACGCCCACTTTTAGACTAGTGTGGGATCTAACTTGGACTCACTTAGAGCGAGGTCCAAGTCTCCAAAAACTAATTTTGATAGGATAAGAAACTAGGGATAAGATAAAATGGAAAAAATAAGAAACCAATGGTGTCCCCAATAGGGCCCAAACCCTACAAAACTCACCAATAAATGAAATACAACAATACTAAACCTAGAAAGGAAGGAACATGTGCCTAGAGCTAGGAACAATCATATGAGGTCCCTAATCCCCAAAGAGAAAATGAAGGATAGGACCATCTCCCAATAGACAATAGGGGACTAGGTCATCATCATGTTATCTAGAAGAGAAAGATCATAAGATTGAATGGGGTAGAAAAGTTCCCCTATGATCTTAAATCATGAAATTGTAGGAGACCCCATGTTTGCAAGGAGGTATACACAACTATTAACTTCTCTATAAACATGGCCAAGGCAAAATTTCTAAAAAGAGGATAAAAGGGTCTCACATCCTTGATCTCATTTTCAATTTTTGAATAACTTTATTACTTACCTCTTATATATTTAATTATTTTTAAGGAATCACCTTCCACAACTAACTTGAGGATTTCTTTGTTTATTGCAGATTTTATTCCCAAAAGAGTGGCCATGGTTTTCACCACAAGATTAGTTTTTATCCCCATTTTTATAGAATATGTGACTAAAAAATTGTCATTACTATCTTTTATCACTCACCCACCACCAATATGCCCTATATTACCATTTGAGGCTCTGTCAAATTTGAATTTAAACCAACCTTTAGGAGGAGTGACCCACTTGGTATTGTCTTGAGTGGGATTGCTAAGTAATACAAGATCCTAGGGGAGCTTAAGGTCTGATAAAAATATAAACCTCAATATATCACCATAATCTACCTCAAATTTTTTAGGGATACCTAGGGCCAAGTGTTCATTAACAATCTCATCAATTTTTCTTTTGGTGATATACTAATCTAAAAATTTGAATCTAAAAAAATTGTGATTTATTTATTTCTAGATGCCCTAGATGAAATAAGGAGGAGAGAGATTCCAAAGAATCTTTAAGTCCTTGTACTTATAAGATAGGTTTCATTTCAAAAAAATATCCCAAAGGGATCCAAGTAGTATCTAGGATATGTTGAGTGAATAAAGAATCAAGTTATAGACATAAGCATCATAAGTGCATTTCAAGAATAAGTGATTAATAGTTTCTTCTACCTTTAGGCATAAATGCACATGATAGGCAATCAAAAACCCATTTTATTTATATTATCAATGATGAGCACTTTGTTTTGAAAATCTAGCCACAAAAATATGCCAACTTTAGGAGTCAAGTTTTTATTTCAAAATTTGAACCAAGAAGGGTCATGTTTTAGAAGGTCTTAATAAATAAGGAAGATGGATTTGATAATGTGTTCATTGAGGTTTCCAAATGCCAAATGATGTTATATTATTTAGGAAAGAAGATAATGTGAGTTTCGACAAGTTTAGAATTTAATAGATCTAGGAACCTATTATGATATTCAATCACATTTGGAAAGTGAAGTTGTTTCTAGCTAGGGATCGAATTGTCAAGAGACTAATAGTTCCAAAATTTAACCCCTAATAAGGATTTTTAAAAATTAACAAGATTTTCATAACCATTGATGATTGAGAGAGGGAAGCTATATATCTTGTTAAGGTGTGGAGCTAAAAGCTTCACCAAAGGAGTGCATTGCAGAAGTTGTAGGTTTACACAGTCACCGACGTCGGTCAAGAGCGACCGACATCGGTCAGGAGCAGTTCAGGAGATGCCGGCATCGGCAGGAATCGGCCGATGTCGATCAGGTGCAAGCAGGCAACAACTGATGTCGATAACCTATGCATCTAGAAAGCTATTTCCATGGACAGAACATATTGTTTGCATGTTAGGATTAAGTCATAGTCTTAAGTCCGCATCTCTATTATTAGTAAGACTATTTTAGAGCCCTTGTTTAAGAGGCATAACTATTGGTTGTAAATGCATGCTCATGTTTCCTAATTTTATATATAGGATTAGATCTTCATATCTTATTGGACACAATTGTAGAATTGGTCAAGAACAGTACAAGATATTTTAAGATAGACAATTCAAGGTGTGAATTGTGATTGTACTTGAGAGAGAGAGCTCTTGAGGGAAAGAGATCTAGAGAGAGATATATACATCTGAGAGAGGTGTGGAAGAAAAGAAGTTTCTTCAATTGTATTCCTTGTGTAAAGAGTTTAATACAAGTTTTCAGGGTGGTTTCTTGTATCTCTTCTTCTTGCTATATTTCTAATTCTAGTTACTTATCTTTCTGGTTTAAATCCGCATTTATTGCTTTCATATTATAATCAACATTGTTGGTTGATCCCTAACAAGTGGTATCAGAGCTCAAGTTCACTAATAGGTGGTTTAGATCTATGTAGTGTGTATTGATTACAGGGTACTCACAGGGGTTTCTACAGGGATTTCTGTTTGAGTGGGAGAAGCAATGGCAGAAGAAAGTAAATTGAGAATGGAGAAGTTTAATGGAAAGAATTATCAAAATTGGAGAATGCAGATAGAGGATTATCTGTATCAGAAATATCTAACTTACCATTAGGTGGGATTGTAAAGAAGCCCAAAGACATGGATGATGAAGAATGGGAATTTATTGATAGAAAGGCTCTGGGGTCTATAAGACTGAGTCTGGCATCTACTGTGATATCTAATTTATCACAAGTAAAGACAATGGTAGATTTGATGACTACTTTAGAAAATTTGTATGAAAAACCCTCAGCTTCAAATAAGGAATATCTTATGAAGCAGTTATTTAATTTGCATATGCAAGAAGGTGGATCTGTATCTAATCATCTAAATGATTTCCATGGAATTGTGAATCAATTAAGTTCAGTCAAAATAGTGTTTGATGATGAAATTAAAGCTCTTTTAATATTATGTTCTTTGCCTGAAAGCTAGCATAGCTTGGTAATGGCAGTTTCTAATACTGCATCTGCTTCAAATATTTTAAAAGTAGAGGATGTTGTTAGTGTGATCTTGAATGAAAAAATTCGTAGGAAAAGCACAGAGGAAACATCAGGGAACGCTTTAAGTTTTGAGAGCAGGGGAAGGCAAAAAGAGAAGAGCAAGAGGAGATCAAGGTCTAAGTCAAGGTGAGAGGTAGATCCAAATCCAGAAATGACAGGAAGCCACAATGCTGGAATTGTGGAAAGATAGGGCACATAAGTAGAGATTGCTAGTCAAAGCCTAAGGAGGACAATCAACATGAAGGAAAGGAAGAAGCAAAGGTTGCAAGTATTGCACAAGATGATTTAATATTCTCTTTACATAATAATATAGAATCTTGGGTGTTAGATTCTGGTGCATCTTTTCATGCTACCCCTAATAGAGAATATTTTAGTGACTATGTCCATGGAGATTTTGGAATAGTGTACTTAGGGGATGATGAGCCTTGTAAAATTATTGGCAAAGGAAAAGTGCAGTTGAAAATGCAGAATGGAAACATATGGGTGTTGAGAGATGTGATGCAAGTTCTCAGCTTGAAGAGAAATTTGATTTCTATAGGAAAGTTAGGGGATGAAGGTTGTATAGTAACTCTCACAGCTGAATCTTGGAAGGTGACCAAGGGTGCACTTGTAATGGCCAGAGGTAAGAGATAAGGTACTCTCTATTTATGTAATTGTGTTACTAATATTTCTCCTTCTGTATTATCTACTTCAGATGTGGATGCAAAATTGTGGCACTCAAGGCTTGGCCACATGAGTGAGAAGGGGATGTTTATTCTTAAGTCAAGAGGTAAGCTTTTGGATTTGAAAAGCATAGATCTAGAATTTTGTGAGCATTGTGTGTTTGGAAAATAGAAGAGGGTGAGTTTTCTTAAGATTGGGTCAACAAAGAAGAAGTATAAGTTGCATCTTGTTCACACAGACGTGTGGGGACCAGCTCAAGTTGCTTCTATTGGAGGATCACAGTACTATGTTTCATTCATATATGATGCTACAATAAATGTATGGGTCTATTGTATTAAGAAGAAATCTGATGTATTTGAGACTTTTAATATTTGGAAAGCTATGGTTGAGAATGAAAAAGGTAGAAGATTGAAGTGCCTGAGATCTGACAATGGTGGTGAGTTTTGCAGCTATAAGTTTAACTAGTATTGTTATATGCATGGGATCCACAGGCAAAGGATGATTCCAAGGACACCTCAGTAGAATGGAGTTGCTGAAAGGATGAAAAGAACAATCATGGAGCATGCAAGGTGTATGAGATTGCATGTTGGTTTGCCCTTAGAGTTTTGGGTAGAAGCTGTGGATACTGTAGTGTACCTAATTAACAGAGGGCCCTCTATAGCTCTAGATGGTGGAATTCCAGAAGAGGCATGGATAGGTAAAAAGGTAGATCTCTCATATCTCAAAGTTTTTGGTTGTGAAGCCTTTGTGCATGTTGATAAGGAAAATAGAAAGAATCTAGATGCTAAGTCTATGAGGTGCACATTTATTGGCTATGGCTCTGATGATTTCGGATTCAAGTTTTGGAATCTAGGAACTAACAAGATAATTAGGAGCTGTGATGTTGTTTTCAATGAAAAAGTGATGTATAGTGATCAACTCAAGAAGCTAAATCAATTTGAGTAGAGAAATGGAGAATTGGACGAGGCGACGGTCCAAAATGAGCTCGCGGGAAAAATTAATCACAGACAGGAAAACACAGAGACCAACGTCGGTCATTCAAGAACTGATGTCGGCAATACAAGAACCAATGTCGGTAATACAGTGACCAATGTCGATAGGACAGGAACTGACGTCAGTCAGGCAGAACTGACATCAGCCAGTAACAGGTCTGGAAGTGACTAAGGTCGGTCACTGTTAGAGAATTTGGGCGGATAGTGTGTTATGAATGAGTCTCAAACGCCCATCAGGAGGTTAGAAATGGTAAGTAAACCTCCAATTCGATATTCCCCTTCGTTATTCTATTTATTGCTAATTGATGGTGGAGAACCAGAGAGTTTTGATGAAGCAATACAGGTGGAATCCAAGAGTCAGTGGGAGCTAGGCATGAATGAGGAGATTGATTCCTTGAGAGAGAACCAAACATGGGATTTGGTTGATTGCCAACAGGTAAGAAGACACTGAAGAACAAATGGATCTATAGGTTGAAAGAAGGTGAGAATGGATAGATGAGATATAAGGCCAGGTTGGTAGTGAAAGGATTTGCACAAAAGCCAGGTATTGATTTTGGTGAGATTTTTTCTCCTATTGTTAAAATGATTTCTATACAGGTTGTATTGTCTTTAGTTGCTATTGAGGATTTGCATCTTGAGTAGCTTGATGTTAAGACAAAATTTCTTCATGGAGATTTGGATGAGGAAATATATATGGATCAGCTGGAAGGATTTGAGGTCAAAGGTAAGGAAAAGCTAGTGTGCAGATTGAAGAAAAGCTTGTATGGCCTCAAGCAAGCTCCTAGACAGTGGTATTTGAGATTTGACAGGTTTATGACTGAGCATGGCTACAGTAGGTGTCAATCTAACCATTGTGTGTATTTTAAGAGATTGGATAATGGTAGATATATTATCTTGTTGTTGTATGTAGATGATATGCTGGTTGCAGGATCACACATGCAGGATATCTCTGAGCTTAAGGTGAAATTAGCTCAAACATTTACCATGAAGAATTTGGGAGAAGCAAAGAAAATCCTTGGCATGAGCATTAAGAGAGATAGAAAAAATCATAGGTTGATTTTGTCTTAAGAGGATTATGTGAACAAGGTGTTGAAATGGTTTAATATGCAGGATGCAAAACCGGTAAGCACACCTTTGGCTGGACATTTTAAATTAAGTAAATAACAATGTCCTAATTCATATGATGAGGTAGAGTACATAAGTAGAGTTCCATATTCTTCCATAGTAGGGAGTTTAATGTATGCAATGGTGTGTACTAGACCGGATATTGCCCAAGCAGTGGGAGTTGTAAGTAAATATATGGCCAATCCAGGAAAGGAACACTGGAAAGCAGTTCAGTGGATCCTTAGATATTTGAGAGGAACCAGTAGTAGGCATTTGTGCTATGGAGGTTCAAATAATTCTCTACATGGTTATGTAGATTTAGATATGGCAGGTGATTTGGATGGCAGAAGGAGCACCACATGATATGTTTTCACTATTGGTGGAATGGCGGTTAGCTGGATATCAAAGTTGCAGAAGGTTGTTGCCTTGTCAACTATAGAAGCTGAGTATATTGTAGTCACGGAGGCTAGCAAAGAGATGATATGGATGACACGATTTATGGAAGATCTTGGAAAGGAGCAATAGAGTTGCAGACTATACAATGATAGTCAGAGTGTAATTCATTTGGCTAAGAATTCAGCCTTTCATTCAAGAACAAAGCATATACAGCTTAGGTACCACTTCATAAGATAGGTATTGGAGATGGTGAGTTGAAGCTGGAGAAGATCCATATAGATAAGAATCCTACGGATATGTTAACCAAGCTAGTTACAAAGGAGAAGTTGAATCTTCATTCAACTTCTATTGGTCTTCATGATTGAGTTGAAGATGGAGGAGCTAGAAGATGTTGTTGTACAGGTACTGGTGCAGCTATTTATCTCCAAGTGGGAGATTGTTAAGGTGTGGAGCTAAAAGCTTAACCAAAGGAGTGCATTACAGAAGTTGCAGGTTTACACAGTCACTGGCATCGGTTAGGAGTGATCAACGTCGGTCAGGAGTAGTTCAGGAGGTGCCGACATCGATAGGAACTGGCCGACGTCGGTCAGGTGCAAGCAGGCAGGAACCGATGTCGGTTACCTGTGCATCTAGAAAGATATTTCCGTGGATAGAACAAATTGTTTGCATGTTAGGATTAAGTCATAGTCTTAAGTATGCATCTCTATTATTAGTAAGACTATTTTAGAGCCCTTGTTTAAGAAGCATAACTATTGGTTGTAAATACATGCTCATGTTTCCTAATTATATATATAGGATTAGATCTTCATAGCTTATTGGACACAATTGTAGAATTGGTCAAGAACAATACAAGATATTGTAAGATAGACAATTCAAGGTGTGAATTGTGATTGTACTTGAGAGAGAGAGCTCTTAAGGGAAAGAGATCTAGAGAGAGATCTGTACATCTGAGAGAGGTGTGGAAGAAAAGAAGTGTCTTCAATTATATTCCTTCTGTAAAGAGTTTAATACAAGTTTTCAGGGTGGTTTCTTGTATCTCTTCTTCTTGCTATATTTTTGATTCTAGTTACTTATCTTTTTGGTTTAATTCCACATTTATTGCTTTCATATTGTAATCAACATTGTTGGTTGATCCCCAACATATCTAGGGGTCATCCCAAAAATCAATAGTTCTACCATTGCCAACAATCCATTTGTAGTTTTTACATAGAAGGTCCCTTGTTTTAACAAACACTTTCCAAAATATGGATCCTTGATTAGGAACTTATTATTTTAAAAAATATTCATCCTACATATTAGTTAGATACTTAAATTTTAATTGACTTGGTCTAGCTGTTATCTTCTTTTAATATATTCTAAGCTTGTTTCACTAAAATGGTCTAATTCATGCTTTTAAAATGTTGAAGCCCAAATCCCCCTCTACTTTTAGGTATAAATACCTTATCCAAAGGGAATAGGGGAATTATATCAGAGTTATCATTTCCTGACCAAAGAAATATTCATTGAATTTTCTTAATTTTCTTTGCTACATTTAATAGGATCCTAAAAATAGACATCCAATAAATTAGCATAATCTACAATAATTTCTTAACAAGAAGGACCTTTCTTGACTGAGATAAATAGTTAGCTTTCCAATTAGCTATCTTCTTTTGATTTTTTTTAGTAATGGGTTATAGTCAGTAATACTTAGACTATCCTTGGATAAAGGCATACCCAAATACAAAGTAAGTAAGGATTAAATTTGATAGTTCAAAATTTTAGATACATTTTATGTTGCAATTCAAGCTTCGTATGAGTAAAAAAAATAGAGATTTTGACCATATTGACACTCTGTATAAAAAAAATGTCATAGTTCCCCATAATTCCTTTAATAGCTTTAGATTTATTCATTGAATCAATCCCAAGAATGAAGGTGTCATCAATGAACTATTTGTGTGTCACCAGTTTATTATGGGGAGTAATTTGAAGACCCTTAATCAAACCTTCTTCTCTAGATTTATAAATAATTTGACCAAGATACTTTGCCATAATAATGAAGAGGTGTATAGATAGAGGGTACCCCTATCAGATTCCCCTTTATGATGAAAAATATTTCTCATGTCATACATTGATAATAATTGAGAATTTTAGAGTGATAATATAGTTAAAGATAAGCTTCCTTAGGAAATTATTAAATCGTATCTTCTTAAGAATAAGCATGATGAATTACTAGAATACTCCATCATAATCCTTTTAAACATCTAGTTTGAGGGACAAACCTACTCTTTTAGACTAATCCAAGGAATGGAGGGCCTCACGAATAAATATTATGCTGTCTATGATTTGTCTTCTAGAGATGAAAGCACCTTGCTGATTCGATATGATCTTAGGGAGCAAAGGTTGAACTCTTAGTTAAATGATATTGGTATAAATATTATAATTTATTTTGAAAATACCAATAGTTATAAAATTATTTAGTTGAAGAATTACTTTTATAGGAATAATCACTAGGAAAGATTTATTGATTTCTTTGAGAATAGATCTCATTTTAAAATTTTTAGAAACAATAACCACCACATCGTATTGGATAATTTCCCAAAAATGTTGGAAAAATAAGAAATGAAAGCCATATAGACTATGTGCATTGTACCCTTCCATTAAAAACACTATAGATTTCACTTCTTCATGATTAGGTTGTTTAATAAGGTCAACATTATCCTTACAATCAGTAATTTTATTGAAGAATATGAGAAAGCTTTCGTCAAGACCTTGGGTTGGGAAGGGGCTCCAGAGAGGACATTCTTGAAGAAGTTTACAACTTCTAACATAATATCATATTTTTCCTTGCATCTATAACCATCATCCTTGAATATCTCCTTTATTTTAAGGATGTTCCTATTTATGCTAACCATTCGGAAGTTTTTTTTTTAAATTTATATCTCCTTTAAGCCAAATATTTATGGTTTTTTAAATCTCTAGTAGGTCTCCTCCCTATATTCTAGGTTATGGAAGGTGATCAAAAGTTCTTTCTCCTTCCAATAAGTTTCTTGAATCATTCCATTAGCTTGAATGGATTATTATATCTCTATAAGGGACTCAAATATTTTATATTTCCTCACAAAGATGTTGCCAAAAACCTCTTTATTCCAAATTTTTAGGTTCATCTCAATCATTTTTATTTTGGTGATGAGGACAAACATATATTTTCCATCAATACAAATGTTCCACTAATTCTTCATGGTTTGCCATAACTCTAAGTGATCCAACCACATCTTTTCAAACATGGATGGGAGACTTCTAATCTTTAGGACAACTTCCTTGGTAAACACCACAAGATTATGATTTGTTCCCATTTTAGGGAGAGCTAAGTGTCTGTATTAGAAAATAAGATCCCAATCAATTTTAATTAGGAATATATCTAGTCTAACACGAATTTTATCCACCCCTATTCTCCTATGGGTCTAGGTATAGGAAGCCCCACACAATTTCACATCCTGAAGATCGTTACTCATTAAAAATCACTGAAATTAGCCATGCTCTCAATATATTCTAGATTTCATACCTTATTTTATTCTATATTTATAAGAGTGATAAAACATTCCACCATCATCTAGTTCCATCCTAAAGTGAGAGATATTAATTTAGAGAGTTATTTTCAAAATGTACACCTACCCATTTTGGAATTTAGGGCATAAATATTAGATAGAATCCAATTATTTTTAGTAAATAAATAACTCCCACCACAATATGACATTTATTTTTCTAAACAACCCTACCATTAAAATTTAAGGGTCCCAAAAAATAGATGGGCCTTAATAGGAAACAATAACTCTAGAGCCTGCATGAGTACCCTCATCCAAACAGTGTTTTTCAACTTATCCAAGGATTCCATAGAAAGTTTGGTTTCTTGAAGGAGGAAACTGGGTTTATGAACCTTCCCAAGATTTATAACTAATATCTACTTTACAGGGTTATTTATCCCCCTAAAATTCCAAAAAATGACTTTTATTGAAAAAGGGGGAGGGAGACCTACCTTGACGCAAGATGTTGTTAGGTTCATTTACCCATTCAATGATAGATTATGGTCCCAATTCTATGATAAAATTAAGGTAGTTATCCCTATAGTCTACCTCTCATTTTTCTTGAGTTCTAAAAATGTTTATATATTCTTTCTTGTTCCTGATTAGATCCCAACTAGCCTCTCAGGGATTCTGTAATGTTTTCTTAACTGTGATTGGTTTCTGAGGTTCTAAATAGATTTTTCCTCTATGTGGGACTATTAATTTTCTTTATTTTATTTTAAAAAAAAAACCCTCTTCATCATGATATATTATCTAAATTATGGTTCTTCTCCATTATGAATTTACACAATACTCTCCTCATCTATTTGCATAAAATGTGCATTAATATCACTTCTCTTATTTCCATTATTATGTTCATGTAGGCACTCAAATAACACACAATAAATTTCATGATATACAAAAATTTACCAATGAATCATCTTCCTCTACCTCATATATAAAAATTTGGTAAATTTTTATTTTCCTCTTCACATACTTATATTTCATTAAGAAGTGGTAGTTTATTTTACTTACGTAGAATATCCTCTTCCCCTAATTCCTTGTCCATATCCATGCAAAAAAATTCCTTTCCATCATGTTTATCCTTGTTTTCATCAAGACAACTTATCATATACCTTCAATGCATATCAATAAGGTTCTTCTACTAAACATACATGTACCATACCAAACTCATATTGAATGTATAGGCATAATCCATTCCTTTACTTTTAGATAGTATTGGTGTCCTCTGCAACATGACACAATTTGATGTTGAATATATAAAAATCATCAATTTAATCCTTTACACTCATATTATTTTTACACAAGTTTTTCAACATCACAGACAAGCTTAACTAGTGATTAGAAAGTAATAATTCAGCCTTAAACATTACAACTAGTCTATCCCTAGTCTTGATTCTTTATTTTCCTCTATAAAATATTTTTGTTTACACATGCTCCCACCACAAATATGCATGACCCTTAAACCTTTTATAGGATAAATTTAATTCTTGGGATCTTTTATAATCTCATAATAAAATTATTTCTCTAATTCAATAGTGTAATCAATGAGTTATTCAGGGCTAAAGCTATTGGAGTGAGCGTTAACCTTAATTGGGAGTTGGTTATTTAGTTGTTATATGTTGAGTACTTGAATCTATATTTTATGTATGCAAATATTATATATAAATTAATATTTGTTTCATGCAACAAAATTTAATTCCATGAAACCAACTCACTTTGCCTATTTACTATGCACTCTCTATTCTTTTCCTATGATGATGGTGAGAGAGAGTTATAAATTTGTATTATTATTTTGAAGAGTAATGAGATTGAACTATGCATATTTTGGAGATGTTTTCTATGGTAATGGTTTTTAGGAGAGATCCTAT
The DNA here is from genome assembly GCA_037957365.1 of Torreya grandis. Lineage (NCBI taxonomy): Eukaryota > Viridiplantae > Streptophyta > Pinopsida > Cupressales > Taxaceae > Torreya > Torreya grandis. Next base: position 2,382,676 of record JARHVA010001913.1, read on the forward strand.
GGTCTCATGAATGAATTGTGTATTCTAATATGGTATCAGGGATGATCCATGTAGCCATTACTCACCTCCCAGTGGTTATTTAAACACATATGCTATTATTTTAACAAAAAAATTATAGGTTTTACCTTTTTCATTTGCTCAGCACTAATTTTTTTTGGTCATACACCTACTTATGCCTTTATCTATAAAATATCAAGTTTTTTGGATCAAACACGGTTGATCTAATTCAGTCTACATGAAGAATTTGATTTGAATTGGTTAGGACTATAAATTAGTCTACATTGAATGACCTTGGTTTTTGGTTATGGTATCACTTCAAGCTTTTTTAAACTCAGCATCCTAACCTTCCTATGATAATTATGTATTGGTAGGCAACACCACTATTTGTTTGGGGTGGATTTATAAAACCACATCTTGTTTCTAGAACATATGAAAATTTGTAGTGCAAGTATTATTTTTTGGCCTTGGCATTGACTAACATATTAATTTTTGTTTAACCCATGTGGTAGTCTCCTTCAAACTACTTGGTCTATAGCCACTTCACTCACTGATCAATGCTCAATATAGTTATAATATGGATATTCTAAGTGGTTTCATCACTATATATTATACATAATCCATTGAGAAGAATGAGTCTTTTTGTTGGCTAAGTACCACCAAGACTCATTCTTGTAATCTACTAGATAAGCTACTCTGATATCTATTGGGAGGTCCTCCAGGATTACTTTTGTAATGTTTATTTTATAATATATAGTAAAACTATTATTTTACCACCATTGAGTGACACTAATTCCTTATATGCCATATTTTGCCAACTATATAGCCTTCTACTGATTGGTATTTTGCATTGGATTCAGTCACTCCAAAAATTATGATAAAATTGTCAGCTATTATTCTCCCATCAAAATCAATGGTCTATTGACTAATTCTCTATTATATATCTATTCCCTCTCCAATATATACATAATCATGATAGTTTCAAAGATAGCTAAGGATTTCACTCCCGGTCCTTCATCGACTGAACATTACACTACTTGGTTGCTCAAAAAAGTTTAAATTCATGATAGTCAGCATGACTTTATACATTTAATTAAAATTTTAACTTGGAAAATCATTACCCAATAATCCATCACTGAGATGTGAAACCCATGCATTTATAGTTTCCATATTTACTGATGGATATTGAGATTACCCCACTTTTGTGTAAATAACAAGATCAAAAATTCCATGGCAATAACTAGATTATTAAAGATAGTTTGTGGGTTTGCACTGATTTCTTCAATGCCCCTCAAGCTAACTTTAGATGATGACCCATTATTTCATCCTCCATTATAGGTGGTTCATTATTTTTGCATTATTATCGATGTCTTTCTTGGAACATCCATCACCACCTTCACTATGTTTTTTTTGGTTGGTCAACCATTTACTATTGATCATTGGCCAAAGAAAAAAGTATGAGTTTAATTTTTTATTCACAAATTTAAAGTCCTGAAGATAAATATCAATTTTTTATTGATACATTTGATTTTTTGATACCTCAATAAGTTACCATCCTTTTATTTAAAACTTTGAATTGAAGGGTCATCATTGATTTGACCCCCTCTACACATGTTTTGTTTAAAATTTACCTTTTATATATTTTGAGGGGATAATTTTAAAAATATAGTGGTATGGTAAAAAGGGAGATTTTTTTTATAGTGGTGGCATAATTATTTAAGGGGGACATTTTTCAAAGTGGGGACTTTGTTAAAATGGTAGTTATTTTTGTCTGGGGAGGAAATTTGTTATAGAGGACCTATTTTTTAGGGTGTATTTTTTGAGTGATGGCACCTACATTTAATCATTCTTATGTTGTTAGAGATGAAGGGTTGCTCTTACCTTCTTTAGAGGTTGCCTTTATTGTACTTGTCACATTATACTCTTTTCACTCTTATATGAATATTTAGCTATGATTGACATCCATTCTAGGATTTCATTTTGTTTACATTTGGCTATTTTTGCTATTTCATGCATTCATAAATGGATTCTTATAAATTTGAACCCCTTAGTTCTTCTAAATACACCACCTGAAAAACTAAAATGTGGATGCACTTATAGATGAATGGATTATGGAGAGTTGTCCTTGGTGAATTTCCTATTTTTATAGATAAGGATGATATTTTGTGTTTCACATTCATTTAAAAGGAGACTCTTTTGGTTATTCACCTCCATGTTTATGACACTTTGTAGTCTCATATTCTAAATGCCAAATCACCTAAGGAAGCATGGGACATTATTTCTAAATTATTTTGTGAGATCACTTTACCTCCACATGTTCTTATTTCTTCTCATCCCTCTCATAGAGAGGATTATTTTGCCAGTGACAGTGTTTCTCCATCATTTTCTCCCATTTGTATGGATGTTACTCTTGATGATGATTTCCATGAGGATTATTTCACATATTCATTTTATCCTATTAGTTATTTTCCTCTTTCCATTGTTATTGAGGACATATTTTTTGAGGATGAAACACTTATACCACCTCTTCCTATTGCTCATAATGTAGATTTGATTCTTGGTGGTCATGTGGATGAGGTACCTTCACCTTCTCCACCTACTGATGCACATTCTAATAGAGTGGTTATTGCTTATATTTTTAATTTTGGAATGACTATTGATAGTAACCTACAAATTCCTAAGCAACCCATTGATTCTATGGCCTCTTTCCTAGCACTTCAAAAATAAAATAAGAAAATTTTGGTGTAGAATTATCTTCTGTGCTCCCTGATTCATGAAAAATATTCCCTCATTTGTTCTCTAAAAAATAAAATAGTTATTATGCCGTCATATTGTGTTAATAAATCTAGTATGCATCCATTTGATGCACTTTTATAGTGTAATTTACCAAATTTTGAGCAGCCCATTGTTCCTATTATTTCTCTTGTTGTAGATGATACTTCTAGGCCTATTGTTGTTTCACCCTCTACACATCCCACTCTAGTTATACTTGCATATATGCATATTTATTTTGAGAAGCATACCACTAGTTTTGGCTCTCACATGATTTGTTCTATGGGTCACACTACTAGACTTTTAGGCATTAGGAAGCATCTACAGGGTATTACTAGTCCTATTAAGCTTGTTATGTGGATTTCTCAGCATGGCATTAGTTTTTAAGCAGGTGTTTCATCTTCATGAGGATAATTTGGAGATATATCTCCTTCTTTTTAATCCACTCTTTGTGAGGATAATGAGATACATATGGGATCTTCTATACCTTCACTCAGGCCTGATAAACCTAAGATTATAGAGGTTAGACATGATCTATCTGACACTTCTTTGGATGTTACTTTGCATTCTTATACTATGGAATTTGCACCCACACATATGAAGGAATATTCATCCACCATTCATGTTGATTTGGGGTGGAGTTATGATCATTCTTGGTGGTGCAAGAAGCATTCTTGGTGAGGATACTATAGACATCATTCCTCCACTATTTAGCTTCTTCAACAACACATTACTCCTCCTACCTATTGATTCCACTTGTTATTTGAGCTCCTTGATTAGGTATATGTGTTATTTTAAATCATACATCTCTCATTTCATAGATGATATATTCCACAAATTTATTACATTTTGGATTTTCTTGCATCATCACTTGGTGATTTTTTTTAGGATGGGACTTTTGTTTGTAGTCACACTAAGATTCATGGAGATTTTTTCTTCATGTGTGTGTTTCATGATTAAGAACTTAATTCTCTAGTTTCATGACTATCCCATCATCACTAGGGACATCATTCTTGAGATATTTCATATCTATATTTAATTGTTTATAATATCCTTCAGATATTTTGGTGGATCTTATTCTCATTCTAGAGTGTAGCCAATTTGGTGTAGCCTAGTGTTAGAATTTTAATGTTTACATAGTAGGATTGGCCCACTCATTCAGATGATTTTTTGAGTCACTACACCCATTTAATAATTATGAGGGGGGGTGTGTGGACATACTACTTTAGGTGTTGTGCTCATTATTAGTACAACACATTTTCTTTTGGAAGTAGTCGATTGAGTGCATCCTTTTTTCAATGGAATTCATTCCATCGAGTGTACATATTAAAAGATAATGTTGATATTTTGAGTCATGATTATTGGGATGCCTTGCAACATATTTTCTCTTTTTCACTCTCACTATGGTTCTACTAGTTTTGGGTACCTTACAGTGATAGCTTTCATCCTTGGCAACTCTTTTTCCCCATTTTGGTGATCAATGTTTTTATAGAGTGAGCCTAGTGTAGAGTACTAGTTCCTATTTGACTTGGTAGTTATAATGACTTGACATCCATGTACTCTATCTTGACACTTTATATTTCATTATGATTTATACATGGGTACTTGATCAGGCCTTGTTTCTAAGACCCATTTATTATTTTTGCTATCTCTTTTCTTACTCCCTATATTATGATTAATGGAGTGTGTTGGAGTGAGCATTAAGCTTAATTGCGAGTTGGTTATTTAGCTATTATATGTTGAAAATATTATATATCAACTATCTTGGTTTTATACAATAAATTGTCATTATATCAAACTAACTCACTTTGCCTATTTACTAGGTACTTATTCTTCTCCTATGATGCTGGTGAGAGAGAGCTATAGATTTGTATTATTCTTTTGAGGAATAATGATACTGGATTGTGCATATTTTTGAGATGTTTTCTATGGTAATGTTTTATAGGAGAAATCTTGTGGTCTCATAAATGTATTATGCATTCCAACAAAAACTCCCTTAATGACTAGAGGTGTCATAATTTGGTTTACTACTCATCCTTGTGATTATATGCTTCAATATGTACTCTAGATAATCAAATATCTCTTCTTCAGGCTAGATATTATGCACTTATTCTATCACTTCATTACACTTTCATTATACATTATAAATCCTCTATGTTGAGTGGTTTCCATTGCCTCCAAATGGGATTCCATACCCATTATTAATGTATCCAAGTCCATAAGTGTTGGTACTCTGGGTAATCTTGGTGATTTTGCTGAGAAACCTCCTTTATGGGCCATTTATTTTCCTCAAAACTAATAAAAAACACCACATATTTTACCTAACATTTTTATTATTGGTATATTTCATCAATTATTTTTAGTCACACCCATAAATGTGGAAAACAAAATGTACTCATGTGTTCACTTAGCAAGGATAACCTTTATCTAATACTAATTTATGTAGATGCACTTAGAGAGTATAAATAAGGTGATATAGTATCATATAGGTTCAGTTTTGATCATATATCATCCAATAAAATTAGATTTGAAATTAAACTAAGTTATTTTGTCTACAATTATTGTTGTGCACAAATATTTTATGTTGTTTTTTTGTCAATTTTCACCCACAAAAATCTATTATGTATTACATCTTTGTGTATCCTTTTATGTGCACATGGTGTTCTTATACATATTTATATTGGGGAGTGTAAATAGTTGTCACATGTTACTTATTGTGCATGTCTTTGTTCAGTTTCATTCAAAATAGAAGGCTTGTATTCTTGAAATGTCAAAGGATTCTCTTTTACATATTTGCTTTTGATATCATATGAATAATGTTAATGTGAAAAAATATGAATACTAGTATCATTGTTCAAAGATTATTATATGTATATTTTATTTATGAATCATTACAACAACCTTATGAGATTATAATATATTTTCAGCTTGGTTTGGGTGCATACATTTTTGTGATATGTTATAGTGCATTGAGATCATATTGAATATTTGATGTTTGTGGAAGATGGTGATATGTTAAAAATATTTAATTCTTGTAGTGGTTTTGAGAGCATTATTTTAAGTGTATGCATCATAATTTTCTCACCTATTATGACTTACTAATTTTGTCTCTAATTTCCATTAATGATTCACTAATTAATCATTTCATCATTTTTTTGTCTAACATTGCTTATTCTTTGTAGTCAATAATATACTCCCTTTTATATATATATACTAACATTCATATGTCCCATCCAATATTAATTCCCTTGTTATTTATTATTAACAACCCATTTATCACCTAAATACATATTATGCCCACTTGTGAATTTTAAATTCACAAAATCACACCTATCCCCTAGGCTCTCCTACATGCCTAGTACCTAGTCTCCACCTAATTCTCCTATAAACATAGCTAAATCCCCACTGAACCCCATTAGGCTCCTCTAATTGAGAATATAATTATCCAATCCTCCTTTGTCTCTCCATAGATTTCCATGGAATTTTAAATTCCATGAAATCTCCCTCCCTTCTCTCTATTTAAACCCACCATCCCCTTCCATTTGGGATAATGAGTAGAATGTGTATAAAATCCATGCTACACCAATATATCAATATTTTAATCAAGATGTCAATTAATCCATGCAATTAAAGTCATGAATCAAGTTAATATCATGCTAAAATTGGGTTTGTAAGTAATCCTTTATTATTTAATCTTTTTGTTGTCTTGAATCTTCTTTGGAGTATTTAGATTTAGATTCATAATGCTAGTTTTTAATGTTTATTTATGTCTATTATGATGTATTGGCTCTAAATTATGAATTAAATTATAAATTTGGGTGCTTTTGATATAATTTGCATAATCAAATGCATTGCATAATTCTTCCCCTTCATTTTTTGGTCACTCAATCATATCATTTCTTCTCTCTCATCTCCTTCATCATATCACTTGACTTCAGATTTGAGATATAATCATCATTAATTTTATTAAATAATTGTATTATTTTGGCTTGAATCTCTCTTTTTCATGCATCCTTTCTTTGGATATGTCAAAATCTCATGGCCTTTGTCCTCTTAATCTGAAGCTCTTTCAATCATGTGTCTTTGCTTGAGATAAGTCAAAAACTTATGACCTTTATCATCTTGGTCTACAACTCTTCTTATAATGTGTACTTGCATTGTACATTTTAAAATTTTTGACCTTTTATCATCATCCTATTATGATTTATTCTACCTTGGGATGTGTCGATAACTGTGACACCGTCATGTCCACTTGTTTCTTCTTTTTGAGTGGCCATCCATCACATTCCTCCCTATATTTCCCCTCAAGGGGGAATCATGTCCACTAACATAATTAACTAAAATTAATCCATGAGTTCCTTTATTATTTTAAATACCATTACTCCTTACACTTCATTTACTCATAATTCCCTTTTAAAGAGGGGGAAAATATATGCATCTAAATTTGCTTGCTTCTTCACTAATTTCATATTTTCCATCTAATTCATCCTAATATCATATTATCCTAGTCCTAATCTAATATTTATAATATATATCCCATCCTAAACTAACCTTATAACATACCATACCTAATTAATTCAACTAAATCCCCATTATCTACTAGCTAACCCCATTTATCTAATATTTGGGAATTTAAAATTCCCTCCCACCTACCCTAGTCTATGAGTAGCTTCTCCTAATCCCCTAAATTATATAAAACCTCATAAAAATTAATACTCATATAATAATTTTAATTAAACTTTCACAAAGACTCTAGAGGTTTCTACCTCTAGAACATTCCCTCCTCTAGAATTATCCAAGGAATTTTTAATTCTTTGAATAATTCTCCACCATTGATCTTCCTACACCCAACTTTGAATTTTGGCCATTGATATTCGTTCATCCCTCTCTATAAACAAAAAACTCATCTTCTATTTAATATAACTATGAAATTATCAAGACTTCATACCAATCTCTCCATCATGCCAAATTAGTCTTTTTATCAAACCATCAAGTCTATAAGCTGAACTCAAATATGAGTCTATTATAGTAATCCAACATAAAATATAATAATATTTACTCTTAGTCTTTATTTTTGTCTTAATATTGTTTGGATCATAAAATTGGTGAATATGAATGCATAATTTAGGTACAATCCTCTCATTTGAATTTTATTTTATTTAATTAGCTCCAAATTAGAGGTATGTTATAATTTTGTGTAGGATAGTGATAAGTTTGTATAAATCAATCCATTTGCATAAAATATTTTCATTAAATTTGGAGACCATGGTGGGATCCCTACTTTTTATCTAAACTAGTGTGTTTTAAGTGTGTAAATTCAACTTACAGGTTGGATTTAGGAAGAATATGTGCTTAAATTTTCAAAAAATTCAAGTTTTAGGTGAAAAGCGATCTTACTCTACAAAAGGCAATTTTGCACAAGTGATTTTGACTTCGACAATTATGATTTTAAACTAACCACCACCTTAACCATTAGGTGTTAGTTTTACTTATCCATTTAATTTTTTTTAGTCAAAGTCACTTTTTTAAAGTTGTGATTTTGATTTCCATTTGTGATTTTGCACATTATAGTTGTGTTTTTTTATAAGTCATAAATTGTCTCTAATCAGGATATCAGACATTATAATATATATATATTTTTTATGATTTTTACTCTATATCTAACCTTGTTAGTTGAATTAAATATTAATTAATTTTATAAAACTAAAATAATAAGATCTTAAACTTTTAGGCAAAATCACTTTTAACTAGCTATAATTTTGTCTCCTAATTGAGACTTTGAACAAACTTAATTTAAATCCTACTTAGGTCTTAATAACTAGTGTAAATATAATAACTTAGTGAGAGAATACTTATAAAATTTATTTTAAGATAATTTAGTCTCTGTTAAACTATATATATCTCATTTTATATATAGTTTTCAAAATTACTTCTAATAAATCACAGTTTTGCTCCTGTAGTTACGACTTTGACACCCTAAGTCATGATTTTGACTAGTAGTAACTTTTTAAGGTTTATAATCTATAATATGTTGATTTAATTTTGTATGTAAATATCACTTACTGAATGTAAATATTTTTTCTCTATTTCTAATCTTTATTTTTTAGGTTTGAACTAAAATTTTCAAATTAATCAAAACTGCAGCTCTCCCAGTTACGATTTTGAAGCAACTTAATTTAATCCTAAAAACTACTGTAAATAATATAATCTAAGAAAATAATATTCTAATATATTCTTATAATTAATTTTAGTGTCTTTCAATCTATTAATATATGTGTTTTTATATATTCTACAAAATTTCTTATCTATAGTCACGATTTTGATTTACACTTGTGATTTTACACTTATCAGTAACACTTTTGCTATCTAACTTCTAGAAATCTACCTAAATTTTTTGAAAATTTTCTACTTATCCATATGAGATTTTGAATTCTACTTTTAGTTTTGAAAATTTGATTAGTGAATTTGAATATTCCTAACCGCACAGTAACCATAGCATTTTATTGACTATTTGTAAAACCACTTATTTACATATATCATTTTGACTTCATATATATGATTTCAAGTATCTATATGCGATTTTAAATTAAAATTGACTATGTATAAGATATTTATATTATTTTAGTAGTGATTTTACATTCAAAATTACCTTATTTTTGTCTTTAATTTTTTTTTAAGTTCATCTTTTAAGATCATTTTTAGTGAATTTTCAGTCATTCCAAGGGTTCTACAAGTCCCAAATTAATTTGGATCCTACAAGGGGTGTTTCCCCTTTACCCCATAAGTGATGACTCCCCTTAAACCCATAAGGGGTGATTCCCCTTAACCCTTTTAGGGGCTTCTACCCCCAAACCCCCACGTCTTGACCCCTCACTTAAAATAATTAAAGTGACTTCAATTATTAAAGCCACTTCAATTTTTAAAATGATACCTATGCTCCTACTCCCTAGACAATAATATCTGGGTCAAATAGTAGCATTGACATTATTTTCATGTCCCAACACAAGTGTTTAGTGCCCTAAATTCATCTAATTTGTAAATGAAATGCATCCTAATGGTCATACTAAGTGCTCTAATGTGATTTATTAATCTAAAGGGATTGTTACCCAAGTCATACATGAAAAATCATCAATAAGCAAAATAAAATATTTCTCACCTTGAGTACTTTGAGTTCTCATAGGTCCACACAGTTAGTTGAAGATCATGTAATGAACTTAAATTTTATAATTCAGATCAACAACTCACTGTTATTTTCAATAAATCATTGTGAGAAGATATTTTCTCACAATGAAGGAGGGGTATTTTATAACGTTAATCACTTGAAGGAGGGGTAATTCAAGCATGCATAGTTTAAATTTCAAGACTCATTATAGAATATCAATAATAAAGAAGATATTTTTTTCTTTAAAAATATTACCCAAGTCATACGTGAAAAATCATCAATAAGCAAAATAAAATATTTCTCACCTTGAGTACTTTGAGTTCTCATAGGTCCACACAGATTAGTGTGAACAAACTCTAGTTCAATACACTATAAGATATCATTGTGAGAAGATATTTTATAATGAGTCTTGACCCCTCAATCAAAATATTTAAGTGAAAAACCCATGACTATTTTTAGTTTTTTTAATCAAGATTATTGGTCTAAACTAACCTTTTATGGTGTTTTTTTATTTCTTAAGACTACTAACCACTTTCCACATTTTTTCTTTGTCTACCATCTTGTCTTGCATGTCATATTTTATCTAATGTCTTGTCTTGTAGGTTGCCTCTCAAGATTTCCAATTTAAAACTATTAATCACTTTCTTTATAGGACACTTATCAAAGATTTTCACATTTTAAAAAATATTTTGTATATATCACACTTAATTAATTGATTAATCAAATTTTTATTTTATTATATATACTTAAGGTCTACAGTGGTGTATGCTCTCCTCCCTACATCCTAGTGGTGAGTCTTAGAGGATCAAAAACCACAAATAAACCTTCACATTATTTAGGGCATAATGTGATGTGGAAGTGATTCCCATACACTTTAGATAGTGCTAAGGGTTGGTAATGCAGATTTTATCACCATGAATTCAACCATGCTTTGTGTTTTGGTTGATTCTAAATAAAAGGGAGAGCTATTGTTAGGCCAAGTGAGAGACCCCATACAAGATCCCATGAATGAAAAAAGTTAACTCTCTGACTCAACCATCAAAAAACACCCTATATGGAGTTGTACCCCATGTACTTAGTGTATATTGCAGATGCCCCTAGTAATCCCATATATCTTATAATAGGACCATAATCCATAATAGGTGACTTTATTCTAGAGTTAGTATTAACACCTAAATGATTGTTAAATGTAAATGGGGTTGAGAGGGTTTGGAAGATTCCTTAATAGGTCACCAACTTTTAGCCTCACATGTGAATCTTTTAGATGGTGTAGTCATTAGGTACACTCCTAATTCAGTCATTAATTATTGAATTGTGTTTTTCTTGATTTGGTTTATGTTGTGATAGACTAGTGTTATTTTTGAGTTGAGTCAGCTTTTCACCCAAGACTAAACATGACTATCTAGGACTTATATCATTATCTTGTATATCCTTCCTATATAACTTGTATATCATTTCCTTACATCTTATACATCTTTCCTTGGCTATTATAATCTCATCTTGATCTCATCATCCATCTCATCTTTATCCATCTAGTCTTATTCATACCCTTATTTCCCCCATTATTATTATTATCATTCACTTTTATCCCATCTTAGTTATACAATAAATTTATTTTGCCTCTCACATCTCAGTTATACAATAGTATAATCTTAACCAATCATAGTAATACCCATCCCTATTCATCCCTACATCACATATTAACACAAAACCTAATCCCTCATCCTAATCATATTTTTGTCCTACTTTTTCCTAGCTATACCATATTGGATTCTTCATATATCCTCATTTTATATAATCTTTATCATCTTATATAACCGTCCTTGTCTTATTAATATTATACATTCTTATATTATCTATCCTTCATCTTAAATATATTTTTCAATATTTCATATCGTGTACATTCCTACCCGATAATTATTCTCCACAATCATATTGTCATCTCATCTTTTCTAGTCATTACTCCCATCACTTAAATAATTTAATTAAGTCTTCTCTAACCTCATATTATTATTCACTTAGCCTAAGAACTAATCATCCCTAATGTCATCTTTAAGTCTAAATCTACCTTATCTATAACCAATCTTGGTAACATCCTTTTCCATCCTCACATCAACTTGTCTTGTCTTACTTATCATTAGAGTCATCTAAATGATATTATCCATCATAAAACCCACCCTACTTTAGTTGACACCCTAATACTTATCTTGAACTTGTCTAGCCTAATCACCCTATCCACCACTATATACCTTATGACCTAACCTAGTCATAGTCTAACCTATCTTTAATTTATCATTACCCTACTTATACTAGTCATCCCATAAATTTTGAAGTCATATGTTAGTCCTCATCCATGTTGGAAAAACATTTTTTACATATCATGGTCTTCATGATTAGCTTGTTTTTATGTCTAATAAATTTTGAGTCATACACATTATCCAATCATATCATCCTATCCTATTAAACAATTCATATAATCTAACTTTAGTTGATCATCTTAGTATTTATTTAGTCTTAATTTAATCAATCCATTATCAAAATTAGTCTCTCAGGCCAATCTATCCCCATGCTAAAACCTTAAAGCTTATTATAGCTCACATCCTAATTTAGTCTTCTTGATCTTATCTTACTTCATTAAATATCACATCACATCAAATATCTAATCAAACTTGAGATTAGACTAAAACAAGCCTTTATCAAAATTTATTCCATACATCCCATCTTCATGCCTTAATCTTTACATTAAATCATCTGCACTAGATAATTGGGGTTAGTGAACCACATCATCCATACTTTATCTCATCTTGATCCATGAAATCTAAAATAGATTTGGTCAATACCCTGATTGAGCAATGTATCATGGCTAATAGGGATTTACTCCTTTCTTGACTCCTTGAGATGAGCACTCTACGTCCTATAGATTTCAAACCCATCCACCCAACATTACCTATAGTCTACACCTATTCCTATAAATCTACTCCTAGATTCCACAACATGTAGTCTCATTCAAATCTTCCATCTATTAGTCATATCCAACCATCTATGTTACATCCTGATTTCCTTGCTAAGTAAACTATTTGATTATCTGTGGATATTTATAGTTGACAAATTTGGATTTGGATATTTTTGACTAATCTTTGAGATATATACGATTATGGGGAAGTAATATATTTATTATTTTACATGTTTACATTTCTATGAGATAGATATAGTGTGTATGTTTACATTATGAATATGTTGATTCATTATTTTAGCTACATTTTATGATGTATATATATCATGTTGATATGGACTAACTACCTACTTATCATGAGGTAGATGCAAGATTGATTTTTACCTCAAATCATGATGGAGGGAGAGAATCATTGGAGAGGATGGCATAAATGGGATGATTGGGGAATGATAGAGGAACTATTAGTAACCCAAAACACACCATAGTAGAATAGTTTAACTAGTTAGTATGTGTTTGAGTGTTTTTGCATTTATGTTTTTCATATATGCTTATGGTTAATCTAATTGATTTATTTCATCATGATACCACATGTAATTAGATTTGTATGATGATATCTTTATGATTGTTTTATTGACTGTGTTTAGATAAGTTGATGCTCAACCAATTACTATTTGTATTTTTTAAGCTATCTTTTAGCTGACTATAAACTAATGTTAATGTCTTCAAAAACTAAGTACCTTTAGTTGGAATTAATAAGAAATTATTAGGGTATTGGAAGATAATACAACTAGTTTATATATGTTTGTCAGATTGACAAACATTATGGTAACAACTTAGTGTTTTGAGATGTGACCTAAACATTATTTTAATGATAAAATTGGATATGCTACAATTATAAGTCAACAGATGGAATGGCTTGGTTTTTTCTCTTTATAATTATTAGCATGTAATTTTGATTGTTTGGGTATGTTAAAATCTTAATATAAAATATGAATTACCTTAATTAATGTTGTTTCATTAAGAGTTTAGCCTAATCTATAGAGGACTCAAGGTATTGTTATCATGGCCTATTATGATGGTTTGGGCATGATTATTAACCTTAAGTAAAAATACATGCATGGTTATCTTGGATATGGAAATGAATATTGTATTTTATTGGAAACTTTTGGGATTTAGAGTTTTCAAAACCTAAACTGAACTAAGATATATCATTTAGTTCCTTCAAGCTATTTTGGGGGTTTTTAGAGTGGACTGCATGTTAAAACTAGTATTTTTAGAGAGTTTAATTTCTTTGAACTCATTGCATGGATCAATATATTTAGAGTTACACATTGATGGTGGAACGGATTTACATGGAAATAGTCATGGTAGTAGTAGAAGATATTTTAAAAGAGGCATGGCATGGATGTTTCAGGGTTAATGTGGTGTAAAGAAAGAAGGAAAATGATACAGACTGTAGAATCATGAATGAACTATAGAAAGAAAGAAGGAAAATAATATAGACTATAGAATTAGGAACAAATGGTGGTGAAGAAGAAAGGGACAAGCCAACTTCAATTTTTAGGTTGGTGATGTCTTAAAATTCCTAAGTGTTGTTTTTATATGGAAAATGGAAATGATTTTTTTTTCTTATATGTAAGACCATTCTCATTTAGAGGGTTGATTAGAGATCCCTGTGGATGGCTTGGAAATGCACATAAATATCCAATCAACTCCAGTTTATTCCCTTAGTTAAGAAAATTAAATTATAGGGTTCTATCGTGAATGCCTTATTTGACTGGTAGTTACTTTAGCCTTTAAAAATCCTTGAGTAAAAAATTTTGTTAATATTTGCATTGTTTGTTTGGGGACTTACCTTTTATAGGGTCTCGTATATGGATATGGATACGGATATCTATATGTATATGTATACATACATATACATATACATATACATATACATGTGTGTGTGTGTGTGTGTGTGTGTGTGTGTGTGTGTGTGTGTGTGTGTGTGTGTGTGTGTGTGTGTGTGTGTGTGTGTGTGTGTGTGTGTGTGTGTGTGTGTGTGTGTGTGTGTGAATTGGTTTGGGTTTGAGAATAATTAATGGAAAAAATATTCTTATACATGGGTCAGAATTTAATTATACACCATATATGCATTAGTTCTTTAAGGTAAGCTATAGAGGGAAGGTTCTATGTGTAAAATTATTATGAACTTTACTTTTAAATTTATGCTTTCTCTAAAACTGAGTTAAGAATAATTATTGCTTATTGATTTAATAAAGGTTTGAGGCTTTCCTTAAAATAATTATATTGAATTTGACCTAGATAAGATTATAATTTGGGAAACTTAAACCTTGTCTTCTACCTTATATTAGGTTTGGTTAGCTGTATAAATTAAGTATGAGTTGTGTTATAGATTTATTAGATAATTGGTAATGATTGTGCTTAGAATGATTGATAAAATTGGATGAGATTGTGATAAAAATATTCTTATCCAATCTTCAGAGTTATGATAGATATGGATTTGAATTAGACTTTTGATGATCGATTCATAAAAACTAAGTTATTTTTACATATGGCTATAGATGGTGTTTTCCTTAAGTTTTATAAAAAATAGAAGGGACGGTTAAGCCAAATACTTATCATATAATATCTAGTTATCAAGGTTGTTTTAGGACCTTTGAATTTTGAGGAAAATGATTAAAAACAATTGAGAATATATATCAACTTATCCTATGTGTGAGCTAGGCTATGTACATTATATATATCACATTTGGAGTTAGATTGCTAAGGTAGACTCTTTGGGTTATTTATTTTTATTAGGATAGAACAAAAACAAAGTTTTTACTTTAGAAAAACAATGATTGTGGAATGGGACTTAAATAACCTCAGAACCAATGTGTTCGGCTAAGTCCACTGTTTTTCTTGGTATTTAGCATAATGATAAACTACATCTTAGTGAACAAAATGCAAGTTTAATCCAGAATGGGTTTATTTTTGGTATGGTTGGTTAGATAGAGATAAAACTTGAAGGGGAACTACATTATAAGAATCTCTTATCTTATAAATATTATCATTATATTTTGTGAATAGGGAAGTTTTAAGTATTATTACAATCATAGGGAGTTCTTGATTAGAAAGTATCAATGAATGGTGGTATAATAATTACATATCATTTGATTACTTATATGTTATGGGGTACAAGTACTCATGTCTACATATAGTAAGGGGTGGTTAAATTAAGATATAAAATTTATTACGAATCCAAATCTATGACCATATTAAAACAATCTCCTATCAACAGAATGAGATGTTTAAATGAAAGTTTATAATGGGTTTATGATTTATTTATTTCTCTACAAATATTATGATTAAATGTTAGTTTATATATATTTAGAATTAAATACTTGTGTGTGGTACATATTATGAGACTATTAATATGTACAAGTGTTTAGACATATTTAGCATATAATAGTGCATTGTGATGCATGCCTATAAACTATGTTTCTTTGAATATTAGTATGCTATTTAAATATAGGGTATAACCAGGTGGTATAATCCCATACTTGATTATTATTTATGATTTTTAGATGTTTGATTTTTGAAATTTTAAGTTTGGTTATGTGTAATTATGTAGTTGTGTTCATATACACTTAACTATGATATTATGGGATGTCATAGAGCGTATTATGCTAGAAAACTATAGTCTAAATTTATGCTATATCTAAGTGGTAAAACTATGATTGTTATGTCTAGATACATTCATATATTTGACAAATTAATTGTATACATTCTATTTATTTCTATGAATGGTATGCTTTATGATAGTTAGTAGGGATCTATGTATACATGCATACAACCCCTGAGAGTATAACAAATTCTAGGATAGAATATTATGTATTTTGTGGGAAATCTAACTTGTTTGTTTATCTAGATTCTTGAATAGAAGCTTATGTTTCTATGTATTCAAGACTACTTTATTATAGTTAATTGTGAAAAAATAGTAGTTATGTCTTAGAACACTAGACTATGATAAAATGGGTTATCATAGGGTGTAGTATGTTTGGAAACTAATGATGGTAATTAGAATTTGTAGTTAAATATGTGTTTTACCTAGATGGCATAAATTAGATTCATTATTTTATAGTAAAGAATAAAAAATAATTTGAGATTCATTCATATGTTTGATGGAATAAATGTATGTTGTTAGGTTATCCTATGCTTAGCATATCATGTGATATGATTGCTAGTAGGATGTAAATTACATGAATCTTTTGGCTATATTATATTAACCAATATCACATTGTTGATACTAAGTAAGGAGTGAGATGGACTTCATTGGATTATTAGAATCATAATGCTAGATGAAGGCAATCTGATCAAATGGTGTGCGTGAATTTTGGCTTATCCATATATCGCTATTATTTACTATTATTAAAACTATTTGCCAAAGTATGTTTAGTGAGACATTTTCATTTCATGAGTATCATTTTCATTTCATGTGATATCTTTTAATAGAATGAGTTTTCTATTATACATTACATGTTTAGTTTTAGAAATCATATATCATATGGGTAATAGCTTGTCTCTCTGGATTCTTGTACCATCACTATCTAGTCATTCATGAAGGGAAGGCCATTCCTTGATGGGATTAGTGTGGGGGATCATTGGTCTTTGGTTGGTATGAAAAATCACTCAGATGATGCTCTCACTCTCCATAGTGGTATTACTTTTGAGATGACACTTGAGATACCCACAGATACTGAAGAGTCCAGAGAAATTATGATATGTGGAGCCATGTATCTTATGTAATTTATATTATATTATATTTATTATTGGAATCATTATCATGAATATTTTAATTACTTATTTGTATTTTAGTAGTAGTGATTGTATCATTGTACCAGCTATGGTTGACATTTATAAATACTTTCTATATTTTTATTATGATGTGTTTCTTATGATGTTAGTGATTAGTGAAGTAGGATGTAGTATAATTAATTTATAGTTATCTCACTTTGAGTATTTTATATGATCACTGGTTATATTCTCCTAGTGTAATCCATTTATAATGTATATGTCTAATTAAAAAAAATCACATATTTCTAGGTATAACCCAATAGGGTTTCCACATGAGGTATCAGAGATATGGGTCAAAATTTTAGACCTAATGAGTCCATTAGCATTTTTGTATCCCTTTATTTATCAAAAAGGAGAATGGTGAAGTGTTTTTGGTACATTGAGTGTGTATCTTAGGAGCATTCACACACTCTTAAAGTTGTTAAAGGGTTAGTTTATTAAGTGTCTAGATGTTGATGGTTGTAGACGAGATTTGGGTAGGGGGTAACATAACATAGTTCACAAGTTGTGAACAATATATTCTTACCATATTGTGATCACTTATATCAAACACCTCAAACATGATTACATATTTACTTAGTAATCAAGTTACCTCTGTTATTTATGTTTTGTGTTGTGAGTGTTTATAAAGCATGAGATTCTTCTCACTTAAGTATATGTGATTTAGATTTTGTGTATTATATACACTAATCCTAGGAGTGGGAAATACTATAAGAGAATTTTTAGTCTAGTACCACCTACTGTGGTGGGAATTTTCTTATAGTAGAGTGTAGATGTCTTAGTTGAGAATTCCTTTGTGTTAGGAGTTTGTTTATGGATTGGAATCCATATGTTTATGTGGAATAGAAATAAGTGTCATATCTCATAGTGGGAATAGAGGCAGGTTTTCACTCTCTTACTTTACATTGACATCATTATAAAACACAGAGTGGATTCATATTTTAATGATCTTGATTTAGTGTTTCCTTAAATGGAAACTTATTTTTGAAATGTTGTTTTGGTAATATTCCCTTGAGTTTGTGGGATAGTGTTTTCTAATTATTATTGAAAGAAGTTGTAGGATTGGATGGATTGATTCATATTTGTGGTTAATATTTTCCTTCAACTTATTGAGGAAAATTATGATACTATTCATACAATATTGGTGAGTAGTGATTTAGAAACTGAGTTGTGATGTTATCTTTTTTACCATGTGAGAGTATTTAAGAATTTTTTTTGAGATGTTAGTTCTCTACTTTCTACTTATGAATTTTTAGAGTCACTAATTTATCTAATATGTGAACCTAAACCAAATAGAGTGGCAAGCCTTGAATTTATATTAGTTCTAGACTAAGAATTATAAGTTGATTATAATTATTATGATATTATATACTCTTGATTAGATTGATAATATTATCATTTACCTAAAGCATGTTATTTTGAAAAGATATTTATGTACCTTCACTAGAATCAAGTAGGATATATGGTGTGTGGAACATATTGGTAGTCTAAAAGGGTTGAAAAAAACTTTTAACTTGTTGAGTTCTAATTGAGTAAGCAGGGAGACATTGTCTCTCTTGTTACCTTTATAAGGTTGTAAGTATGATGTGATCCTTGGCATTTGTATGTTATGATAATTTTAACATTATTTCCTCTTAACTATGAATATAACACTGTAGTTGATGTTATGAAATATGATGTTAGTTATAGTTATAAAATGACAAATTAATGAAATTATTGAATGATTGTATGATTTTTCTTATATGTATGTTGACATATCAGGAATTATTTAGCATATAATATTGCTTTATATGATATGTTAGTATAGAATTGTGATTCATCAAACCTTGTGCATATTTTTGAGATCATTAGGGTGAGGAGACTTAAGGTAAGAGTGGTGAATTAAGAATGTGAGTATTAAGAGATGGGAGTGGATCCTATTTAGTCTCACATTGAATCAATACTTATTGAGTTTGGATCAAAGAAAAAACTTGTTGAATCTAGGATTTGGTAGATGGACTTATCAAATTCAGACATATGGCCATACACATGTATACTATGAAATGATTATTCCTTAAATTTTATAGACATTGGAAATGTATTATTTCTTGTTCCTATTCATCATCATAATTATTAGGAGTTCCATGAAGTAGTTGCAGTATTAACATGTTATTCTTATCAAGAGCTACATGAAGTAGTGATTGTATTAACTTATATACATCATTCTTATTAGGTTCCCTAATTAATTTTCTCTAGAATGAGAATAACACTCTCTAGGTTAGAGAGATGTGTATAGGGATTGGAAGAACTTGTGGAGATCTCCCTAGTCCTTTTTTTTGGATTTTATGATGATCTTATGTGCTTTTGAAAAGTTAGTGAAACTTTCACCAAGATATGTATAAGTTGTCTTGCATTTTTGGACATTGAGGAAGTCATGATATAACCAATCAATGTAAATGACACTCACAATTTTTTTTGTATAATAGGGAGATCTCATAGTGTTAGGACCAATACTCTGAGAATAGTGTTACTTGTAATAAATATGATGAGCTCTTCAAGTAAATTACATATTTATTTATTTGATTTAATACTTTATACTATGGTATTTCTTTTCTAAATAATGTTTTTAATTTAGAACTTATGTTAGAATAAGAGTCATTTAGGATACCTATGAGATTTGGGTGAGTTGGTAAAGCAATTTGGTTGCTACAAGCACCACCTAGATTTAAATCTCAAATAGTATTGGAGGTTAGTTGTGGCTGATCATTGGTATTAGGCTAGTTGTGTTTGTAGATGGTATTCTTGAGCTAGTTATGGCCATTCATTGGTATTCTCAATACTTGTGTACTTGGGGATCTAGGCCCCTGATTGTGTCCCAAATTGGTTAAAGTTTTGGTTAAAAGTATATAAGGGTAAAGATCCCACCAAAATCATATCTATCTAAAAAAAGAGTCATTTGAGATGATCACTAACTTTAGGGGGAAAGATGTTACATCCTAATTTTCTCACTACATAAAATATTTGATTATTCATAGATATTTATAGTTGACAAATTTAGATTTGGGTAATTTTTATTAAGTTTTGAGATAAATACTATTATGGGGCAGTAGGATATTGCTTAGGTTACATGTTTACATTGCTATGAGCTAGATGTAGTGTATATGTTTACATTATAAACATGTTAATTTATTATTTTAGCTATATTTTATGATGTATGTATATCATGTTGATATGGACTAACTACCTACTTGTTATGAGGTAGATGTAAGATTGATTCTTTCCTCAGAGCATGATGAAGGGAGATCATCATCGAAGAGGATAGAATACATGGGATGATTGGGGAATGATTGAGGAACTAATAGTAACCCAACACACACCACAATATAATAATTTAACTACTTAGTATGTGTTTGAGTGTTTGTGTATTTTTGTAGTGTTTATTTTTTTTGTATATGATTATAGTTGATCTAATTGATTGATTACATCATGATACTACCTGTAGTTAGATTTGTATGATTATTTATTTATGATTGATGTGTTAAATATGTTTGGATGATTTGATGCTTAATTAATAATTATTTTTATTTTTTATCTATCTTTTGGTTGGCTATAGACTAATGGTAATGTCTTCAAAAACCTAGTACCTCTAATTGGACTTAATACAACATTCTTAGGGTATTGGAAGACAATGTGACTAGTATATATATGTTTATAAAATTGAAAAACATTATGGTAACAACTTAGTGTTATGAGATGTGGCCTAAACATTATTTTAATGGTAACATTGAATATGATACACTTATAGGTCAAAAGATGTAATGACTTGGGTTATTATCTTTATAATTATTATCATGTACTTTTGATTGTTTGGATAGGTTAAAACCCTAAGCTACACTATGAATTACCTTAATTAATGTTGTTTCATTAAGATTTTAGCCTAATCTATAGAGGACTTGAGGTATTGTTATCATGGCCTATTATTATGATTAGGGCATGATTATTAACCATAATAAAAAATATGTGCATGGTTATTTTGGATATGGAAATAATTATTAAATTTTATTGGAAAATTTTGGGCTTTAGAGTTTTCAAAACCTAAATAGAGTTAAGAGCTATCATTTAGTTAGTTTAAGCTATTTTGGGGTTTTTGGAGTGGATTGGATGTTGAAACTAGTTTTTTGGGAGAGTTTAATTTATTTAAACTCATTACATGGCTCAGTCTATTTGGAGTTTATTTGTTGATGGTGGAAGATATTTGCATGGAAATAGTCATGGTGGCATTAGAAGAGATTTTAAAAGAGGCAGGGTAGGGAAGTTTTGTGGGTATAGTGGTGGAAAGAATAAAGGAAAATAATGTAGACTATAAAATTAGGAATTAAAAGTGAAAAGAAAGAAGGAAAATGATATAGACTATAAAATTAGGAATGAAAGGTGGTGAAGAAGAAAAGGACAATCCAATTTCTATTTCTAGGTTGGTGTTGTCTTAAAATTACTATGTGTTGTGTTTTAAATGAAAATAAGTTTTATCTTCTTGTATGTAAGAGCATTCTCTTTTAGAGGGTTAAATGGAGAACCCTATGGATGTCTCAGCCATCCATAGAACTCTCCAATCAACTCAAGTTTATTCCCTTAGTTAAGAAAATTGAATTGTAGGATTATACTATGAATTCCTTATTTCACTGAAAGTTATTTTGGCCTTTGAAAACACCTAAGGAGGAAATCTATTGATCTTTTAATTGCTTATTTTGGGACTTACCTTTTATAGGGTCTTGGTTTGGCCATTAAACCTATAATGGGATATACATTTTGGATTAGAAATTGTTAGTACTATGTAATGACCATTTCCTTGATAGACTATGTAATGAAGAAAGAAACTCTGAGTTGTAAATTACACACACACACACACACACACACACACACACACACACACACACACACACACACACATCAGCTAGTTTGGGTTTGAGAGTACTTAATGGTGTAAATATTCTTATACTTGGGTTAGAATTTCATTATACACCATATATGCATTAGTTTTTAAAGGTAAGATATATAGGGAAGGTTTTCTATGTAAAATTATTATGAACTTTACTTTTTGATGTGTGTTTTCTCTAAAACTAAGTTACGAATAATTATTGCCTATTGATTTACTAAGGGTTTGAAGCTTTCCTTAAAATAATTATATTGAATTTGAGTTATATAAGATTGTAATTTTAGAAACTTGACCTTGTCTTCCACCTTATATTGGGTTTGGTTAGCTGTATAAATGGAGTATGAGTTGTGCTCTAGATTTATAGGATAATTGGTAATTATTATGCATAGAATGGTTGATAAACCTAGACTAGGATTGTGTGTTGTTCTAATCTTTAGAGTTATCATATATATGGATTTGAATTAGACTTTTTTAGATCGATTCATACAAACTAATTTGTTTTATCATATGGCTATAGGTGGTGTTTTCTTTAAGTTTTGTAATAAATCAAAGGGATGGTTAAGCCAAATACTTATCTTGGAAAATCTAGTTGTCAAGGTTGATTTAAGACCTTCAAATTATGAGGGAAATGATGAAAATAAATTGAGAATATGTATCAACCTATCCTATGTGTAAGCTATGTTACGTATGTTATATATATGGGATTTAGATTTAGATTGTTAAAGTAGACTCTTTGGGTTGTTTATTTTTACTACGCTAGAGTAACAACAAAGTCATTTCCTTTATAAAAATAATGATTATGGAATGGGACTTAAATAACCTCAGAACCATTGTGTTTGGATAAGTGTACTATTTTTATTAGTCTTTGTCATAATGATAAACTACATCTTTGTGAATAAAATGCAAGTTTAATCCATAATGGGTTTGTTTTTCATATGGTTGGTTAGATAGAGATAAAAGTTGAAGGATAATTACATTATAATAATCCCTTATCTTATAAATATTTTCAATATATCTCATGAATAGGGAAGTTATAAGTATTGTTATAATCATAGGGAGTTCCTAATTAAAATTATAAATGAATAATGGTATAGTAATTACATATCATTTGAGTAATTATATGTTATGGGGCATAAGTACTCATAGCTACCTATGGCAAGGGGTGGTTAAATTAAGATATAAAATTTCTTAGGAATCTAAATCTATAACTGTATTAAAATAATCTCCTAGAAATGGAATGAGATGTTTAAATGAAAGTTTATAATGGGTTTATGAGATCTCTATTTCTCTACAAATATTATGACTGACTGTTATATATATATATATATATATATATATATATATTCAACATTGAATACCTGTGTGGTGCATATTATGACACTATTAATATGTACAAGTTTTTAGATATATATAGTGTTGTCCCCCAAAAATATCACTCATTTTTGGGACAACATTTGAACTATTTTGGTCCTAAAGACCAAAATCCTCTCTTCCCCTTTCAAAAATTGTTCTGAGCATTCAGGTTCTTCATTTTTCAAGCTTTCCAAAAATCTACAGACTCACTAGGCTTGAATCTATGAACTCAGTAGGCTCAAATCTATGAACTCTGCAGGCTTGAATCTATGAACTCTGTAGGCTTGAATCTACAAACTCTGCAGGCTTGAATCTATAAACTCTGTAGGCAGGCTCAAATCTATGGACTCTTAAGGTTGGTTTCTACGGACTCTATAGGAAAGAAATGGGTTCAACACTTAGCCAAATAACGAAGAATGAATCGATTAGACCATTAAACCATTGAACCAAAGTTGGTTCAATCAGTTGGTTCAATCCGTAGGTTCAAAGGTTTAACGAAAGCTTAGAAAGATAAAGGAAGCAATGTTTGAGCGAGACAAAAAATAAACCAGTGAATCGATTGAACTTTGATCCAAAAGAGTTCAAAGTTCAATGGTTCAACATGGTTCAAAAGTTCAAAGGCAGCCTTAAGCAAAGAGAGAAGCAACATGGATGATTGCAAAGGCAAGTTCAAATGAAAGCGATGGTTCAACCAAGGAGCAAGAAAGTGATTGAACCAATAAAGTGATTGAAGCAAGAAAATGATTGAATGAAGAAGCTGAGAAAGCTGCCCAAACCATTGAAATAGTCAACCAATGACGTCCCTATAGATGTCAAATTTAAGGTAAGGGAATATCCATTGAAATTCAAATAAAGCATAGAAATTGAAGGAAGAACCAAGCGACTGGCTGAAAAGATAGCCTGATAGCTCAAATCATAGCAAGAAGAGACAAAGCTAGAAAAGACAAAATCAGAAAGAGAGAAAAGCCTGAAATGTCTGTGCAAAAGTAATTTTAGTAGGTGGAATAGTCCACTAAGTAAGTATTTTGGCTTGCAATTTAAGGATGCAGCCTATTTTTTCCTTCCATGAAGTAAAGACAAATGGATAGTTGTACAAACATCAGAGGGGATAAACCAGATGATCTAGACTTAGGAGAAGACATATGGGATGAAATGACATGCCATAGTTAAGACAGTTGCCCTATTTTCAACATGGTCCTTTGACAAACTTGGAAATGCATTCAAGGCATTGAATGCACAACATGGTACATTCTATAGAAAATAAGCACCCAAGTCTTTCTTGGAGTGATATATATTGTAATCTCTCATTTGTTACAATGGAGACTTTCATTTTACAAGAGTGAAACTCTGCCCATTTTGAAAGAAGAAGACTGAGACTTTGAGCTCAAGTTGTAATTTCATTTTCCTTGTTTTTTGAATGAGAAAGCAAGTTTTTCCAGACTTTGTGCTGTTCTAACTTGTGTCATCTGAAGGTGTCCTTATTCATTTAATTTGGTACACAGAATTAGTGAAGGTAATAGGGAAGTGACCTGAAACCAACTGTGGGAAGACTTTATGCTTTCACAATTGATTTCAATCTATGTTTTCCTTTTCTTTTTGTGTTGAGGATTATGGGGTGACTTTGTGCCCCCATTATCCTTTGTGATATACTCTTTGGGTAGTTGAGGTGGAGACTTTGCACTCTATTTCATCCTACTATTACTATGCCCCTTTTGATCACTGATTATTTTACTATCTGAAAGAAACTCCTACTG
Source organism: Torreya grandis (assembly GCA_037957365.1). Classification (NCBI taxonomy): domain Eukaryota; kingdom Viridiplantae; phylum Streptophyta; class Pinopsida; order Cupressales; family Taxaceae; genus Torreya; species Torreya grandis. The sequence goes on from JARHVA010001913.1 coordinate 2,408,421, forward strand.
TTTCCTATAAGGACACTTATGAAAGAAGAGAAGTGCCTTTAGCATTTATAGCCAAGATTTTCTCCTTTATCTATGTGCATCATCTCTAAAAGAAGAGAGATGGATGGTATTTCCCACCCCTGTGTCTTACTTTCTACTTATTTATATTGTATATATCTCCGCATATTTAATAGGGAACCTCCCCTTGATGAGAGGAGAGATTTGTCCCCTTGTGATGCAGTAAACCTGCACATCTAGATCACCAATCTGCCTATGTTGTGGTGATAAGAACTATTTTGAATGCTAGTTAGCTGGTCGACAAAATATTCAACCAATAGTTTTTGGTGACTCCACTAGGGACACAATAATTTTGTGCAATTTGGAACCTCAAGTTTCAGATTGAAACATCACTTGTGTCTTACCCATTATCATTATCACCTTATCCATTATAGAGTCTGACAACTCTAATCTGGGTCTTACCCATTATCCATTTATAGCCTTACCATTTTCATCCATCTCTATTATATTATCTGGTCTGTAAAACTAGAGTTGCTAGGAAAGAAAGCGTAGTTTGAAGCCTCAAGCTTTAAGCTAAAGCAGGGCCAGTTTCTTTTCCATTTTTGTCCTATAATCTAGCCACTCCACTTAGATGTGTTATCCCTATTTTTCATAATCCAATCATGGTAGTTTGAGGCCCCTGGGGTAACTCATTTGGCCCACTTAATCTAACTCCACCCCTGCATGAGCTACCACTTAGTTTAAGGAATAATTTCCCCAAATTCTTTGGTGATGGAAGAGTCCACCCTGATAAACACATTGCAGCCTTCGCCATATCCTATGGTGTGATAGGGGTGGAATTTGAAGACATGGTAGTCAGGCTTTTCATGGAGACACTACAAGGTGCTACTACAGATTGGTTTTACCATCTATAGACTGGATTAGTGACTGGATGGGACACTATCAAAGCCATGCTTGAAGCAAAGTTCAAACCTGCAAAAGATGTTCATGCTTTGCTAGCCCAACTTACGCAGATGAAGAAGGAACCTCATGAGCCCATGAGGGATTTTATTTCAAAATTTGACAAGCTAAGAAACATGATTCCCATAGTTTCTCAACCCACACTTGAGAACCTCAAATGCTTCTTCATAAACTCATAGCTACCTAAAGTTAGTTTTTTGCTAAGACGTGCTGGCCGCATAGATCTTAAAGCTGCTTGATACTTAGCCACTGAGTTAGAAGATGACCTTATCTTGACTAGAAAGATAAGAAGGGATTCAAATAGAGGTGCATCTTCCTCATCTTCTGATAACTCACCTATAGTCACCACTGATCTAATGGTGTAGAAGCTAGCAAATGAAGTGTTATCCCTCAAAAGATAAATGGCACAAGGGATGTCATCTGCTCCTTCATACAGATATGTACCAAGGAAGACATTCCCTAATCAGGCACATCAAGGGAAACCTAATCATCTTCCTCCTCCATAGAGGAACCTTGCCATTGAAGCACCTCTAGCCAACTCAGTAGTTGGGTATATGGAAACAGAGCATGATTTCTCTTTCTAACCTGAGTTTAATCAAGAAAATGACACTGGTCTCTTCACAAAGGATTAAGAAGAGTCAATTGGTGACTACCACATTAGTTTCTTGGATTATCAAGATGAACCTAGAAGTAAAGGTGAATCATCTGAGGGATCATATGTTGTGGTCATCCAGTCCCAGAATCAGTCAGCTCAACAAGCTGATAAAAGAGAAATAGAGGAGTGACCTCAACCTACAATTTCGATTGCTAAGCATGGGGCCACTCTGCCTATCCAGCCAAAGGACCCAGTGATTGCTAAGAAAGTAAGTATTCCAAACATTTTTGCACCTTCTACTTCAAATTTTTAGGCCAGTCCTCGCACCCCTCCCATAAACCAAAAGGAAGAACTCCCATCCCCTATGCCTAGTCCAATCCAACCATTTGACATAATTGATCATGTCAAATGAGTTGAGACCCAAATGACGGCCCCCCGTAGCCCAAATTTTGTTTGAGTCTTCAGGCAAGGATGAAATAGCTAAAGAATTGGTGGAATGTGGCATAAGTGTAGAAGAACCCTCCCCTCCAAATGAAGAAGAATCTGAGATATCTGAGGGGGACAATCAAGACATGTGTTGGGCTGAGCTATTAAAAAAAAAAATTATGGTACTAGACCATGCTGCTACCCATCAAAATTAGGAAAAAGAACTCTTTGCTAGGAGAGCAAAGATTCATGGTTTTTGGACCAAAAGTCACGTCCTGCCATGGGGCAAGAAGAAGAAAGAGCCAAGAGGAAGACATAGAAAATTGGTTTCCTGGTGGAGAGTTTTATTTGCCCATCACCGTTTCTAGGGATAAAATGGTTTCCTATTGGTTTATCAAGATGGCACACCATTTTCACTGTCTCATAGTGGGCAGCATTTGAAGTGCTTCAAATCTTGAGGCATCAGATAAGATCATTTATACATATGTATATATGTATAGTCTTTAGTTCTATTTTGTGCTTTTTGTTTTCATTTTTTTGGAGCCTTTCTTTTTGGGTAGCATGACTCCGTAGCCCAATGGCACACTTCAAGGCACTGGATATTCTAGTTTCTACTCCCCTCAATTGTTCCAAGTTTTCATTTGAAGGAAGTTCCCCAACTGGAGGCAGCTGTTGTCCCCCAAAAATATCACTCATTTTTGGGACAACATTTGAACTATTTTGGTCCTATAGACCAAAATCCTCTCTTCCCCTTTCAAAAATTATTTTGAGCATTCAGGTTCTTACTTTTTCAAGCTTTCTATAAATCTACAGACTTGCCAGGCTTGAATCTATGAACTCTACAGGCTCAAATCTATGAACTTTGTAGGCTTGAATCTATGAACTCTGCAGGCTTGAATCTATGAACTCTATAGACTTGAATTTATGAACTCTGTAGGCTTGAATCTATGAACTCTGCAGGTAGGCTCAAATCTATGGACTCTCAAGGTTGGTTTCTATGGACTCTGTAGGAAAGAAATGGGTTCAACACTTAGCCAAATAACAAAGAATGAATTGATTAGACCATTGAACCAAATTTGGTTCAATCAGTTGGTTTAATCGATAGGTTCAAAGGTTCAACCAAAGCTTAGAAAGATAAAGGAAGAAGTGTTTGAGCGAGACACAGAATAAACCAATGAACTGATTGAACTTTAAATCGAAAGAGTTCAAAGTTCAATGGTTCAACATGTTTCAAAAGTTCAAAGGTGTCCTCAAGAAAAGAGAGAAGCAATATGGATGATTCTAAAGGCAAGTTCAAATGAAAGATATGGTTCAACCAAGGAGTAGGAAAGTGATTGAACCAATAAAACGATTGAAGCAAGAAAGTGATTGAACCAAGGAGCTGAGAAAGCTACTTAAACCATTGAAATAGTCAACCAATGACGTCCCCGCATATGTCAAATTTAAGGTAAGGTAATATTTGTTTAAATTCAAATAAAGCATGGAACTTGAAGGAAGAATCAAATGACTAGCTAAAAAGATAGCCTGATAGCTCAAATCGAAGTAGGAAGAGACAAAGTTAGAAAAGATAAAAACAAAAAGAGGGAAAAGCCTAAAATGGCTGTGTAGAAGTAATTTTAGTAAGTGGAATAGTCCACTAAGTAGGTATTTTGGCTTGTAATTTAAGGATGTGGCCTATTTTTTCCTTCCATGAAGTAAATACAAATGGATAGCTGCACAGATGTCAGAGGGGACAGACCAGATGATCCAAACATAGGAGAAGACATATGGGATGAAATGACATGCCATAAATAAGACAGTTGCCCTATTTTCAATGTAGTCCTTTGACAAACTTGGAAATGCATTCAAGGCATTGAATGCACAGCATGGGCCATTCTATGGAAAACAAGTGCCCAAGTCTTTCTTGGAGCGCTATATATTGTAATCTCTCATTTGTTACAATGGAGGCTTTCATTTTACAAGAGTGAAACTCTACCCATTTTGAAAGAAGAAGATTGAGACTTTGAGCTCAGGTTGTAATTTCATTTTCCTTGTTGTTTGAATGAGAAAGTAGGTTTTTCCAAACTTTGTGTTATTCTGACTTGTGTCATCTGAAGGTGTCCTTATTCATTTAATTTGGTACACAAAATTAGTGAAGGTAATAGGGAAGTGTCCTGAAACCAATTGTGGGAAGACTTTGTGCTTTCATAATTGATTTCAGTCTATGTTTTCCTTTTCTTTTTGTGTTGAGGATTCTGGGGTGACTTTGTGCCCTCATTATTCTTTGTGATATACTCTTTAGGCAGTTGAGGTGGAGACTTTGCACTCTGTTTCATCCTGCTATTACTATGTCCCTTTTGATCACTGGTTATTTCACTATTTGAAAGAAACTCCTACTATTTCCTATAAGGACACTTTTGAAAGAAGAAAAGTGCCTTCAACGTTTATAGCCAAGATTTTCTCCTTTGTCTGTGTGCATCATCTTTGACATAAGAGAGATGGATGGTTTGTCCCACCCCTATGTCTTAATTTTTGCTTATTTATATTGTATATAGCTCCACATATTTAATAGGGAATCTCCCCTTGATGAGAGGAGAGATTTGTCCCCTTGTGATGTAGTAAATCTGCACATCTGGATGACCAATCTCCCTATGCTATGGTGATAGGAACTATTTTGAATGCTAGTTAGCTGGTCGACAAAATATTCACCCAACATATAGAATATAATAGTACATCATGATGTGTGCCTATAAGATATGTTTCTTTGAATATTAGTATGTATTTTAAACATCTAAGGGTATAACTAGATGGTATAATCTCATATTTTCTTGATTATTATTTATGATTTGGGATGTTTTAGTCTTGAAATTGTAAGATTGATTATGTGTAATTATATAGTTGTGTCCATATATAATGAACTATGATATTATGGGATGTCATAGAGTGTATTATGTTGGAAAACTATAGTCTAAAAGTATGTTATACCCAGGTGGTACAACTGTGATTGTTATGTCTAAATACATTCATGAATTTGATAGATGAAGTGTATATGTGTTGGTTATTTCTATGAATGGTAAGTTTTATGACAGTTAGTAGGGATTTATATATGGGTGCATAAAACCCTTGAGATTATAATGAATGCTAGGATAAAATATAAGATGTTTTTTTGGAAACTGTAACTAGCTTGTTTACCTAGATGCTTGAATAGAAGCTTATGTTTCTATGTATTTAAGACTAATTTATTATAGATAATTGTGAAAAAATAGTAGTTATGTCTTAGAAAATAAGACTATGATAATATGGGTTATCATAGGATGTAGTATGTTTAGAAACTAATAATGGTAATTGAAATCTATAGTTAAATGTGTATTTTACCTAGATGGTATAAACTAGAGTCATTATTTTTGGTAAAGGATAGAAAATGATGTAATATTCATTCATATTTTGATATAATAAATGTATGCTATTAGGTTATCCTATGCTTAGCATGTTATATGATATGATTGATAGCAGGATGTAAATTTTATGAATATTTTGGTTATATTATATTAACCAATCTCAAATTGTTGATATTGAGTAAGGAGAAAGAGACTTCATTGGTTTACTAGCATCATAATTCCAGATGGAGATAATCTGATCAAGTGGTGTGTTTAAATTTTGACTGATTTATAGATTGCTATTATTTATTATTTTTAAAAAATTTGGCCATAGTATGTTTAGTGAGACATTATCATTTTATGAGTATGATTTTCATATTTATGAGATATCTTGTAATATGATGGGTTTTCTATGATACACCACATGTTTATTTTTATAAATCATGCAACACATAGGTACTAGCTTATGTTTCTAGATTATTGTGCCATCACTATCTACTCATCTATGAATGGAGGTTCATTCCCTAATGGGATTAATGTAGGGGATCATTAGTCCATGGTTGGTGTGGAAAATCACTCAAATGATGCTCTCCTCCCCACAATAGTACTACTTTTGAGATGACACTTGAGATACCCATAGATACTAAAGAATCTAGGGAAATTATGCTCTAAGGATCTATGCATCTTACTTATGTAATTTGTATTATGTTATATTTATTAATGGAAGCATTATCATGAAGATATATAATTACTTATTTACTTATTTATATTTTGGTATCAATGGTTGTATCATTGTACCAACCATGGCTGGCATTTTTAATTTTTTTCTATATTTGTCTTACAATGTGTTTCTTATGATGTTAATGATCAGTGAAGTAAGATGTAGTATAATTCATTTATAGTTTTCTCACTTTGATTATTTTATATGATCATTGATTAGATTCTCATGGTATAATCCATTTATAGTGCATTTGTTTAATAAAAAATCATGTATTTCTAGGTAAAACCCAATAGGGTTGATACAATCTACCCCTTCTTGTATTCATAAATGGAATCCTATCTTATATTTTTCATCTACTAATAGTATTCCCACCTAGTCATGTCAAAAATCATTTTATCTTAATTCCATTCCTTCCACATCTAAGTCGTGAAGTGAAGAGAGGACCTATACTCCTCTTTCCATATCTTTATAATCCATCTTTCACTAGCTTGTTGTCACTGACATGATGGTCTATCCACCCATAAAATATCTTGATCTCACTAAGCATAAAACATACTCATATAAAGCTAACCAATACTATATATATCACTAAACCTAGGAGCATACCATTAATCAATGTTATAATATCCAAAACCATGTTTAATACCTCATCGACTATGGTGACATAGAAATCAAGGAGGAATCAGTTGATTTTACATCAAGTGGTGAACAACTATAGGTATACCAAGATTCCATTCCTAATCAATCTAAATCCTTTCCCTTGCCAATCTAGGGTCAAAACACCAATTCCATCTTCCATGGTCCTCCCATCTTTGACAAATCCTCTAATAATGACAGGTCCTTTCTCATAAACCTAATCCTCCCTTTTCTCAAGAATCCTTCTTCCATGGACCTATCTTTGGTGAATCCATTGTCCCTCCATCATCTTCCTCTCAGCCATCATATCAAAGACCCCACATTGATATGTCACTTGCATACAAATAATCTTATACTAATAGCATTATATCTTATATCACTAAATCAACATTGAAGTCAACAAACATCTTATCTACATCAAGATCATGTCCAAAACTAGTATACAAATCAGATTATTTATCAAAATCATCATATTTAATTAATGTTGTATATGGTGACTATGTCTTCTTTTTTAAAGATACCTCTAAATCTAGATGTCAACCAAACACAAGGCATATATTTTGATCCCAACTAGGATGATGAAGTCATAACAGAGTTCTTATAAGCTTTATCTATTGAATATAGATAGAATGGATCTAATTCCATATTAGATACATTTTTTTATAGATATTATTAGTTATATTTTTGTTGATCTTGAGGATATTTTATCTGATGTCAAAATTGGGTCTCCTAGGAACCCCTATGAGGACCATGCTTCCCCATCACCACTCATTGACCTCATTATACCATTTCCACTTCCTCCATCCATAATATATCATTTTCTTCCCATTAATGATCATTTAATCACCTCCCTCCATGGGGATAAAAAATAATATACAACATTGGACTCTTCCTTAAGTAACATAAAATGTGCCAAAATACAAAGGTCTAAGATCATATTAAAAAAATCATTCATGATGATCAAATGACATTTGATCTATCAATTCAAAATAAGTCAAATCATTAGTGTAATAAAAAAGTGTCTTCCCATATTTAATACCTCTTTGAGTCACTAGGGTACCATCAAAGTCAAAATAATAATCATCTATTAATTTAAAGATCAATCTCCTTTGGTGAAGCCCAATGTCTGACACTAAGATGGAATTGAGATATAATCAACTCTAAAAATCAAAATAATGTTAAAATTAGTATCAAGATGGAAAATAATCCTTAAAATAATCATATCAAATATAAAATTCAAAAACAAAGTGTCTTGGATACCTTAAAGTCTTTTGTCATATGGCATCAATCAAATATAGAATGTCCAACATCTCCAATGATGTGTGAAACTACTAGTCTTACTATTCACTCACCCATCATGCCTCCCTATAATGATCCTATAATAAATTCAAGTCCAACACAACCACATCATCATCAATATATAATCCAATCTATACCTCACACCACCTTTTGGGTAGCATTACCTCTCATAAGGTTGATGAAAATACCTGGTTTAGATGTATGAAGGGATCTCAATCAAGATCCAATGAAGGTCACAAAGACATTAGTACATCTAAAATTAATAACATGATCCTAGTATCACATATATTTAGAATAGGTATTGGCTTAATATCAATAAAGTGTCAGAATTCTTACATCTCAAACCCATATCTAATAAATTGAGATGCCAAAAGTCCAAAAAAAATCATCAAATGGTGAAAACTAGTCTTCTGGTGCCTTGGTTAAGTACCATGATGAAAAATAGTTTTATATGTCATGGTAAAATAATCTATTATCTAAATTATACCTCAAAACTTGGGGAAAATACATTTCATCAACATAATATCCCTTGTCAATCTCATCCTTATCTATCTTATCTTTTGGTCCATTACTCCTACCCATCATCTACCATCATATCTTGAATCCTATTATGTCCATCCTATCTTCTAGTCTTGAACCTTGTAAGGGAGTGGAATATGTATTTTTAAATGTTCTAAAATCATCTTGGAATATCCTCCAATGGATAATTAGGTGACTAGATATATGGTTCCTTCATGATGTGGTCATTGGCGATCCCTAGTCCATTCTTCCTTGGTCCTCATCTCCTTTTAGCATTTATTTAATTATTTTGTTATCCCATATATTATTAAATCCATATTTATATTATTTTTAAGGCTTATTATTCCCTTTTATAGTAACCCCATTGGTATAGTGTATGCATATATTCTAAAAAACCCTAAAAATATGAAATATTCTAAAAAACCTTAAAATTAATAAAATCCAAAACTTCCAAGTCATATTGTCTTACATATTGAGTATCCCTATCATATTATATTATGTCCTAAATTTATCCATCTCATTGTCATCCTACCTTATCTTATATGCTAACCTTATTATCATTTTATCATCATTCCTTTTCTTAAAATCCTAGTCATCTTGTCTTATGTCTTTCGTAGCCTTATCCTAATCATAGTATCTAGTCTACTCGAAGTCCATACCTTATCAAAGTTCCTATCCCCAAACCAAATTAACTTCATGATCATTATGAATAACTTGGTCTAACTCATCACCTGATTAATCATCATGTCGAATGTCATCAAGATAATAAACAAGACACTAATCATAATGCATCTCTATAATACTTGTGTATGTTACTCGTATGCTATGTAATGTTTGAATTGTTTGAATGTATTTTAGAATATCTATATATATCTATATTTATATTATTTTATTAGTATTTTAATTATTTTTTATCATTCCTCTTTCATCAAGGGTGCAATTAATGAAGATGCTATGATGGATCCAAACAAAGCTATGATTATGCTTTTAGGTGCCCTATGCAAAGTTCATCATTTTCCCCCCTTTATCATTCACTTTGGCACAATGTCCTTTTTTCCACAACTATAACATGAGGCATACTACCTATTGATATATTTACATTGGATTACTTATACTATGATGAGTCTTAATATAACAATGATGGCTTGATAATGGATTGTACTTATCATTTCTCCTATCCTCTCTTGCATGTCTAAACATTTAATCATCTTAATCCCATCATAAATTTTCTCATACCAATCCACTTGTATAATATCCAATCATTCCTCAAATCCATTTATCATCTTGACTATATCCTCTAGTTACTCATCTATCATCTCTCTAGTTAACAACATCTAACATCTCATATCCCATCATTTCTCCTAGTCCTCTATCTTCATGACTAAAATAAGAGTTGCATCCTCTATCTAACAACTAATATGTATGATAATCATTGTCATCCTCTTCCTCTAGTCTATATTATCATCCAATCTAAACTACATTGGCTTGAGATATTTTTAGACTATGTAGGAAATGCTTAGTCATATGGTGTGCCTAAGGTCAAATTAGCCACTCTTTTATTTCATCATCACATCTCTCTTTTCCCTCATCATCCTCAAGTGTTTCATCAGTCAAATATTGAGCTATAATATCAATCATTTATAAATTGGTCTATTAATCAATCACCATCCCTACAATCATATCCCTAATATTTTCATCAATCACCCACACCTGTTAATTGGGCTTGATAAATCATAACATCCATCTTTTCTACCATTAGTAATCCCTTATCACTGATTGGTCAACTCACCATTTAAAATTTATAATTTCCTCTCTTGATTGGAGCATGAATAGGGCCATAAATTTATTATCATCTCTTGATCCCTTGCATGTATCTTTTTTAGGGGCATAATTATTACCAATCACATTATCACTCATTGATTTGAGGCATTGCAGTCTAATTATTTGCCTTCATCCTTTGGTCACTCAATCATTTTTTTAATTCTATCTCATCTCCTTCATCATATCTCTTGAATTCAAATTTGAAATACACTAATCATTAATCTTATCAATCCATTATATTTTTTTGGCTTGATGCTTTCCCATGCATACATCGTTTCTTGGGATATGTTGATAGCTCATGGCCTTTTCTATCAATCATCTTGGTCCATAGCTCTCCCTGATATGTGTCCTTTCCTATTATATCTTTTAAAACTTTCAACCTTTTGCCTTATCATCATCATGTTACAATTGATTCCCCCTTGGGATGTGTTGACAACTATGACCTTGTCATTTTCACTCCCTATGCATATGTCTTTACTAGGGGCATCATCAATTTTTATCTCACTAATCATGTAAATTTCATCATTGATCTCACATCTAACATCCCATCACCTTGTATATTTATGCATCCCACCCATCCTTTTATTATTTTTGAGTGGCCATATATCTCATTCTTCTCTACATGTCCCCTCAAGGGTAAAACATATCTACTAACATCATTTACTAACATTCATACATGATTGTCTTTCTTGCTTGAAAGACCATTAATCCTTTCATTTTGTCCACTCATAATTCCCTTTAAAATATGGTAAAAAATTATGCATCATAATTTTCTCACCTATTGTAACTTTCTAATTATTATTAATGATTCATTAGTTGATCCCTTTAATCATTATTTTTCCTAGAATTGCTTATTCTCCCTAATCAATAATTTAGTCCCATTTATATATCTATACTAAAATTAATATTTTATATCCAATATTATTTCCCTTGTTATTTATTATTAACATCCCATTTATCACCTAAATCCTCTTATGTCCACTTTTGAATTTTAAATTCATAAAATCACACCTATCCCCTAGGCTCTCATACATGCCTAGTACCTAGTATCCACCTAATTCTCTTATAAACCTAGCTAAACCCCCACTAAGCCCCATTAATATCCTCTAATGGAGTCTAGAATGCTCCAATTCTCCTCCAAATATCTAGATAATTCTCTCTCTAAAGAACTCCATGGAATTTTAAATTCCATAAAATCTCCCTCCTCTCTATTTAAATCCACCATCTCCTTCCATTTGGGATAATGAGTGTAATGTGAAGGAAATCTATGCTACACCAATATATTAATCCTTTTATCAAGTCATCAATTAATCCATGAAATATAAGTCTTGAATCAAGTCAATATCATGCTAAAATTTTGAATCTGTAATCAATCCATGACCATTTAATCTTTTTATTGTTTTGAATCTTATTTAGAGCATTTAGATTTAGATTCATAATGTTTGTATTAATTTTTATTTGGGTGAATTGTGATATATTGGATCTAAATGATGAAGTAGATTCTAAATTTGGGTGATTTTGATATAATTTGCATAATCAAATCCATTTCTCATTTTTATCATCTCAAAATAAGTAGGTGGGTCTTTTTACTATATAAAAATGACCATATACTTGATTAAACTAGTCATCAAACTTAAAGATATATATCATAGTGAGTATTATGAGGAATAAATAAACTTTAAAAAACTGAGAGTTAGTAAATAGATATCTGAGAATATGATGTTGTAACACATCTCATTTGATATTGTGGTTTTGTTGTTATTGTGTTAAAACTATATTAATAGATGTTGAAATCTAAAAATGACCATGTTGTTTTGTTGTGGAATTTTATTTCATTATCTCACTATGTAATAATCTTGGCTACATGGTATGAGGCATCTCTTCATTGAGACTCGTAACAACAATTTTATATTTTGGTATTAGAGAAAGGTTTATTCCTTGTAGGAAAACACATTGATAAAAGTTAATTTTTTGAATTCATGAGTGTGGGTAGAAAATGGTGAAGACTTCTTCTAGAAAGTGTCAAGAAAAATCTATAGTGATTATTATTTCATTTCAAGAAAATGGATAATCAAGCATGGTTATATGTGAGAGTGACAAGATTTTTAGACTTGGAATAATTTTTGAGATATATTAAATGCCTTTTAAAGGTTATGGAAACCACACAACATCAATGTGATGGGGGAGTGAAGATGAAAGGTACGCTACATAATAAATTAGCTAAGTACCAAGTCATACAAGAAGAGGTAAATAAACCTAAAGATATATTTATAAGCACATTTGTGAGTATGAATAGTAAGATAAAGATAGATCATCCTAGTTATTCATAGAGCTAGATCCCTAGATAACTCATTGATTAGATCACTGTGTTAGAGAAATAATTTTAGTACAAAAGTATGGAAGATCCAAATAAAGTCAAAATTTCATGTGAAAATTTTAAAGTTCATGCATCCTTATGGTTCAAGCATGTGCATGAAAAAAGGGTCCATAGATGTATAAAAAACATCAATACATGGGATAGATAGGTTGTAATGTTGAAGTAAAAAATTATACACTATAATTAAAAATTAAATTTGTTCAAGAAGTTGAAAACTATATGAAATATGGATATGAGTGTGAAATATTACATTGAAGAGTATTATAGACTCACCATTAGAGTACGTTATGTTGAAGATGTAATTGAGAATATTTAAAGGTACATGAAAGAATTTTACATTTCCATTCAAGATAGGTTTGGTATGATACAATATAAATATATTGAATAAGCCTATTAATGCACATTATGTAGACATTTCATTTTAACTAGTTTCATGTCTAAATTGTGTTCATAAATTTTTTTTGTAATCAGATGCAATTTTAACCAAAAATCTCCAACTAGACCTAATTTACTCATACAACTGGCATTTTAACCCAAAATCATAATGATACATCTCTAATTAGGGAAATGGATCATCTTATGTCATTTATTCTATCAAGTCCATCCTAATTTTGATCAACCATTTACAAGTGTCTTTGCATGGCAATTTATTTTATTCTAATTTAAAATTACTCACTTTGATTAATTATCCTAATTATTCTTCTAATAGGAAATTTTGTGGATTTAGAATAACCTATTTTCCTCAAATCAAAATTGAATTATTTACTCACATAGGTGATGTCATAGGGTAAATTCAATGGAATGGAGTGGAGTGTGGGCAAGGTGGCTTATGACATGGCCACTTACATAAAATTTTACATCTCTTACACCCCGCTTAGACATTTTTTCCCTCTTACACACTCAAGAGGATAAATGACTGCACTTTCCTTTAAAAATGCCTTCCATACTCTAAAAGGCATTAAATTACATATCTTACACTCTCTAAAGGTGTAATCATGGATTTAAGGATTTATCCTCAACCTTCCATCTTAGAATGAGATGAATAGTTCATACTAATTTGGGAATTCTATAAATAAAACCCTCATAGCTCTCATTTCATCAAGTTTCCTAATGTAAACTTACTCTACTAGATTATTCTAAGAATATCCATCAACTCTCTCTCTCTCTCTCTCTCTCTCTCTCTCTCTCTCTCTCTCTCTCTCTCTCTCTCTCTCTCTCTCTCTCTCTCTCTCTCTCTCTCTCTCTCTCTCTCTCTCTCTCTCTCTCTCTCTCTCTCTCTCATGCCAAGACAAAACCAAGACCAAGTGAAATCAAAGAGAGGTTCTCCCTATGTAAGGATTTAGGCATCAAGGAAGACTTATACATACACAAGCTGAGCTCAACCTCTTTAGATGATTTTAAAGATCATCTTTAATGGAGGTAAAAATATTATGTTTATCTTCCAATATTGCATTTATTTCTTGATTATCACATAACTCAACCTATGGATTAGGTTTGATAAGTTATGTATTCATTTTTATTTATTTATTTCTCTAAAAATTGACTAACCTCTTTTAAATTATTGATGTACACATTTAATTTATAAGATAATTTATATGATAGACAACAAGGTGTAGTGTTAGGATTTTTTTGCACATTCGAGGGAAATAAATAGTATCAAAGGATACTCTACATAAGAAAGAAAATATAATACTTCTCAACATAATGATACTAGTGTAAAAAGATGAAAATGAAATCCTACAAGAGGTAGAGTATCCTATGGATGAGGTAGAGGAAAAGGATTCATGGGTAAATGTTTTAGATTTGGTACGTCTAAACATAGAACATTTAAGTGACCATATACACATAATGAAAGTAGTAGGATAAATGATGCAAATGTGCATATCACATAATTTAATGAGGAAAGTGTTACATTATATATCTAAGAACATAAAAATAAATGTGAGAAGATCTCAATATGAAGAGCATGTTATTGAAACTATAAAAATAAGAGAATATTATTGGGTAGGGGATGAATTTATTAAGAACCATTTTTTGATCTAGAGATAAGTGTTGCAAGTTGATTATTGATGGTGGTAGTACACATAATCATGTATTACATGAGATGGTTGAAAATATTGGCATGAATAAAATTTCACATTCAAATCCCTATAGAGATTATTTGTTTCTAAAGGGACATCAACTATAAATGGTTATCAATGTTTGGTAAGTTTCTAGATTATCACATATAAGGGTAAAGTGATGTACAATGTAATGGCCATGGACATTTTTTAGGTGTTACTTGGAATGAATTTAAAATTTAATAGGAAAGCATAACATGATGGTCATGCCAACATATACACCTTAGTGAATGATGAAACATATTACATTTTATAGTATTTGAAGGATAAAAGTAAGGAAGTGGATGAAGGTATCAAATTTTGATGATTTTGGGAATGTAATCATTGAGAGAAGTAAAATAACATACATGTTTTGCATTGATATCAAATCCCACACAAGTTTTAAGAGTAGGTGTAGCTGAAGAATCACTTCTATGAAAATTAAAAGACTTGATAAGTAAGTTTTCATAAATTATTTATAATGATCTAACAAATATGATGCCACCCATGAGAAGTATAAGTCATCAGATGGATTTGATTCTATGACCAATTTTTCAAAAAATAAAATGACATATAGATTGACACCTAATGAGAATGTAGAGGTGGAAATAAAATTTTAGGAGATGCTAGATAAAGGTTTGTTAATATAAATTTTGAACCTGTGCATAGTTCCAATATTTTTAATTCTTAAGAAAGGAAGTGAATGGAGGATTGCACTAATTTTAGATCCATCAGGAATATTAGTATTAAATATATATTTAAATTATCATGCATGGATGATTTTATAGATTAATTGAGTGAAATACTTCACAAAAATTGACTTGAAGGGTGGATATTAGTAGATTCACATAAGGGAAGGTGATGATTGAAAGACTACATTCAAAATGTAGGAAGGATTGTATGATCAACTAGTCATGCCATTTAGACCCATTAAGGAACTAATTAAGTTCATGGGAATTATGAATGAAGTATTGAAACCATTTTTAGGTAAGTTTTTAATAATATATAGGATGTCATATTCATTTTACGAATAAAAATGAATAACACCTAATGTATTTGAGATAAGTGTTATAGTCGCTATGAGATGACAATTTATTAGTAAATTTCAAGAAATGTAACTGCATGAAGGAGTTAGTATACTTGAGTTGGTAGGTTTTAATACGGATACATAAAAGGTGTGAGCTATACATGAGTTTTTTTACCAAATAACATGTTTTAAGTGGGAATATTTCATGGCCTTGTAATTTTTTTTATGGGAAGTTCATTAAGAATTTTAGTGGGATGTGCATAATGATCACTAAAGTGAAGCACAAATATTTTAAAAAAATAATTATGGAGTGAAAAATTATAATTGTATATGATTAAATATGGATTTATATGATAAACTAGTCTTGTATACTTGAAAAATATATCTCAAGGCTCTACCCTTTAGTTTGACCTTCCTTACAGATAAAAGGATTGCACTCACCACCTTACTAGGTCTAATTACTTATTTATTAGTCAAAACATAATTATTATAATTATATAGATCATATGTAACCAAAAAATGCCAAAAATTTGATATATATATATATATATCCTTCACTATAAGTTAAAAAACCTCAACAACTTTCCTTCATCTTGGATAATTACATTTAAGGTAAGACAATAGAATCAACACTACTATTCATACTCTAATGCAAGTGTCATTACCATACAAACACTCAAATTTTAAAAATTCTCATTATGTATAGGTTGGCTTGAGAATGCAATTAACCCTTCCATGAGGATTATTTAATACTATATAGTCTAAATACAAGTAAAATCATACTCATTATCCATCTAGGAAAATACCAAGCACGCACCTATTCAAGATAAATAAATTAATTACATAACTAATATATTATACCGTATTCATTCCTATTTTCATATCAATCATAGGAGAAATCATAATACAGGTTTGAATCACTCAAAATATAGCTTATGAGATATATTTGTTAAATTATAAGATATATCACTACATACATATTCATATAGTATATATCACCCTTATGCACACACATTCCCTCATTTAGGGAGAACTACATAAGTCTCAGTCCCTCCTTAGAGGGTTGTCTAAGTAAGAAATTCAAATATATAGAGGGATATTTGAGGTTAGATCAACACCATAAGCCCATTAACCCATTTTATGGCATGGTTACCTAACCTAAGGTGGATAACTAGGGTTTGAAATATAAACAATGATACCATTCATGTGCATGAGATACATATACATCAGAAAAAGGTGAAAAAAACTTAGAAAGACTTAGGTGGTCACATATTGATACAATGAACCTTATGTACAAGATATTTGTACTGCGATTTAGATAGTAACATCGACACAAGTGTCCATAGGTTGATACAATGGCCTAGGAATCCAAAAGTAATATTTATAGAATTTGGAAACTAGTTTCTAGACATTAGACAACTTGTTTCCACACCTATACATCTCAAAATCTATCTTCACATCATTACATAAGGTAATTATTATTTCTTCTTCATGATTGTGCCATCAAAATAATGTTTGGCATTGTAATTTATATATTTAATATTTTTGTAACTCAACACTGAAATTGAATATCATAAACTAATTTATTTTATTAGCCTACTTTAAGGAATAATTTACTTCACTCTTGAGTATCCTATTCTTCCTAACCATTAATTCCAAAAAGGGTTAAACATTCAGTGTACCCAAAATTTGAGTATTCTTGTGAAAGCACATATTAACTAAGGGTTTTATCCTTCTATGGTTTACAAATACAATAATTATTTATTTTTGATTTTTCTTATAATGGTGAATTGTTCCCTAGAATTTATGTCTTTCTTATCCTATTCTTATCTCAGTATTTATAACATTTAAATTTGATTAAAAGGAGCCTATTCCTCATAACATTAAGTAGGGTGATATCTACTTTACCTCTAACTAGGTCCATGCTATCACTATTCTAAGGGCTAAGGTATCCCATCCCTTGATTTTAAATGAATGAAATCAATATATCCTTCCTTAAATATTTTCACCTCCAACATCTCATGTAAATAATGTGTGTGTGCATATTCAACATGAAATACCTAGATTTTTTGCTTGTGAATCCCTTAAATATCAAATCATCCTTATGAGCAAGTTAATAAAAGAATTAAAAAATCAGATTACAAACCTAAAAAATCCAAAATAAGCTAGTGTTAATCATGTGTTTGCATCTTCATATAACAATTGTGTGCCCAAAAAGATTTAATATCAAAATAAGAAGCTAAAAGAGAATTCATCTACAATAAATGATTCAAAAAGTGAATATAAAGCTAATAAGATTCCAAGTGAAATCCTAAGAGAAATGCTTTGAAACAAAATTATTCAACTATCTCCTATATATTATCTTATAAGGTCAACATAATATTGTGAATATCATATAATGCATGGGCATCATATAGATTATTTTTTTGCCTTGAAGAATAAAATGTAAAATACATTTGATAGTGGTGTTCCTATAATAGATACATCAACAAAGAAACCCACTCACATTATGAGTACCTCTCCTAAATCAAAAGTGAAAAATAACAAATATGGCTACCGAAGGATAATTTAGAGCAAAAATAGTTGCAAATGCAAAAATTAAGGAAAAAAAATATTTAAATGGAAATATTAAAAAGAGTAAGAACATAAATTGTAAAATCAAACTCAAGATAAGCAAATAAGCATTGTAAAAATATTCTTCTTAAAAAAGGATTTTTCAAATCAAAACATGCCTACAAAATTAAATGATACAAATATGGTTGCTAAGAATCCAAACATCATATCTATTTCATGCATAGAGGAACACATTGTTAAGGGTAATACTATAAAGTATATGATTTCATCCTCAAATAAATAAGTGAAGGAAAAAACTACATATTTTCCTAGTGTTCAATAAAATATACATGACTCTTATCTAGCCCATAATGAGATGCGACATTTTGACAATGATGAACATACACAAGAAAAATAAACTTTTAAGAAGGAACCTCTAATCTATGGTGAAATTAATTTTTCATACATGGATACTCAACATGGCATATCACAAGTTTAATAACAACTTAATAAGTTACATATCTCCTATAATTATGATTACATTCATTATTATGATCCTAATAATATAGAAGATTGGTATGATCTTGAAGATACTGATTATGTAAGATTTGAATATGACACACATGATATAGGGCCCTAAAAGAGATATCCATTAGATGGAATCATTAGATAACACTCTCTTTCCAAATATTCCATAACTATCAAATATTCAATAAAATAGAAAAACATTTAAATAATTCAAAAAGACAAAAAATATTTAACATTTCACATTTTTTATAGATTTTACATATGTTTTTTACTTTATGTTAGTAGATATCATATAATTTATCTAAACACAAATATTTCATGGGTACTTGAGTTTTATATAGACATACATTACACCCATGGTATCCAAAGCATGTAGATGTTGGACCTTTTGTCTTCAAGCATGATACACTATATTGAGGGCATATTGCATCTATATTATCATGATTAACATAGATTTTATTATTCTATAATCATTTTACATTATCTTATTGAGATTATATATCTTACACATGTTGGAGGTACAATCACTGAGAGGGGGGGTGAATCAGTGATGCAAGATATTTCAAACTTCAATTATAATCCTTTCAAAATCTTAATCAATGACATAAAACATTCATAAAGTATACAAGTTATTAATAATAATGAATAAGATAGATAATGTAAGGTCAAACACATAACACATAATTTTTTTTGGAAACCCTCATGGGGAATAAAACCCACTCTCAATCCTGTAAACACATAGACTACTTATCCTATAAAATGATCACAAACATTAGACCTTTTAGTAAAGCACCCACTTCACAAAGAATACCCACCCCTAAATATAAACAAGCACCAACTTGTTATAGATTTTGATAACCCATAAAAAACTTATCAAATCAATAGCTCCAAAAATCTGATTGCCTTTCAATCTAATGGAGAAACAATGTATGACACCTCTCTTTTAACTATTCATACACACTCAAACTTTATCATACAAAAAATGTATCCAAACACCCTTTTGGATCACTCTAGACTTCTTCAATCATCCTCAATCTACTCTTTACTTCATTCTATCCATTGATAACACTCCCTCTGATCTCTTTCCTTTGTCTCTATCAGCTACTCTCTCAACAAATCCACATCTAGTCTCTAAACCATTACCTTAGCTTTCATTCTTTATATAATCTTCATGAATTTATCAACTTCTAGGTCAGCCATAATACTTTCCTTAACCCTTAAAAATTATAACATGCTAAAACATAGTTCAATACCATCCTCATAGGTCACCCATAGCATCCATGAGTCACACTTAAGTAGCTATGCCTTTCAATTAGGACTTAGTAGCCCTTATAGGTCTCATGGAGACCTATTACCCCTTTAGCACTTCATCAAGAAAATTAAGAACATAATATCACTTTTAAATACATGGTTCCACTCCATATGACCTCTAAGACATCTTCAAATGAATACATCTATCAAAACACTCTTCTACTATAGCATAATTTACTCAAATAATAGTCTTGCACATAGTAACACCATGAATGAACAAACAGTCAAATTTGAATCTCAATATATACAACTTTACAAGCATTCATACCTTATAATAAATTTTTTTGGATGTGTATTAAATTACTCTTCAAATTTTCTTTTTACTTAATTAGTAAAATCCTCATATATAAAAATTTATAGCTCAAATAATCCAAATCTATTTTTCCTTTGTTAATTTGAATATTCAAATTCCAACAGTCATTGTATAGAGCATAAAGGTTTTGAAATGTGTCTTAATCTAGTTCTCCCTAAATATTTTTATAATACACTCTATTGATTTCCTTGCAAGCTTCCTATCTTTAACTCTTTAGTCACTGACCATTGATCTTTGACATAGGCATCTGTGATTAAGACACTTGGCACCCTTACATGCCTTCTAAGCACATTGCTATCAGTCCCTGCTCTTGTACCACTTGGTAGTTCTGCATGCCTTCTGAACATTAATTATTTGAATTAAACTACACCATCAATCTCCATCTACACAAATACCCACATGTCACTGATCTTCTTTTAAATCATCATGATTGAGACACATGTCACTAACATGTACAATCCTAGGAACCTTTGATATATTGACTTCATTCACACTATTGGATCATAATCTAGATTATGAATGCTCATTTTTAGATATATCTTGACTAGTTTACCCCAAATTCAATGTAATTAAACTTGATGATCTATGGCATATCACAGTCTATAAGAGAAACTTTGAAGGTTTATAACTCGAGCTAGAAAACACTTCAAGAGCCCAAATATTTAGGATATGTTATTATCACTATATAAAACATCTCCATGAAACTTTTAACCACTATTAACTATTTGAGTACCTTCAATAATTCACAAACCATCTATTTTATTCTTATCTACATGACATGCAGTGACAATCTAGCTTCTCTTAAACTAGAAGATGCATGTTCTTTCCAAATGATCAAATGACACATCAAAACTTCACTAAGACATATATGGATGCCTCATAACCTCTTCTTTATCCTTATTGATCTGCACATATGCCATATACTCTTAAATCTATTAATGTGATCACTTTGTCATTAATGCACTAGTATCTCATGCTCTCTTTGATATCAATGACAACCTAACATCAATGATTGCTCTCTTTGACATCAATGACAACCTAACATCAATGTCCATGCTAAATAATCTTCCCCTTTTTCATTGATGGAAAAAAACCCTTAGAATGAATTCTTACTCATTTGAGCTCCTTCATTCTATTCTTTCTCCCACTTTGACATTATTGACAAAGGGTTTCTTCCTCAATATGCCAACTTGATCATTGACCTGAAAAACTACTTATAGAGCTTAGACATCTCCCCCTAACATCAAGATCCATTTCATGTCATATGTTCTTTGACATACACTAATATGAACTTGAGATTTTTTATCCTTGGACATATCTACCTATATAACTCACAAGCTCTCTTTACTTATGCATGAAGATGCAATACCTTGTCAAAACAAATGACTTTGTTTGATCAAGTCATCATATCAATATTATCAAATCCATAACTATATAAGTCATCTTCACACTTTTATCATGATTTAAACATCTTTACATATGCTCCCCCTCACATAATGCACATCTTCTTCAAGCCACTCAAGCTAACTGAGTTATCTCCCCCTTATCCAAAAACATCTTTCATATTATCAAATTGAAGAGAACATACCTTTTTACTAATTGACATTTTGATCAATACCTAGAGCACACACACTTACTTCCACACATTATATATGTCTCCTAACAAGCATTGGTAGAGACACCCACTTATCATAAAGGGACTAGAGATCCCAAAACTTAGGAGACTCCCATATCTCCATGATATTAATTGACTTTCAATCCTTCCTTATCTTCAAATTTACTTTGAATGAGTTCTCAACCTTATTATTTTCTTTTATCTCAGGATTCTACTTAATTTCCTTATCTATTTGGGAAGATAAGGCTTGTTCTTTGATACTTGAACTTGTTCCTTATTCTATCATGAAAAATAATCCACTTTGATCTTATTTTTCATTTACCCTCTTAGGCCCCCATTCACTATGGCTCCTTCTCTTCATGATAGGATTGACAATTTTTGAAGTAGAATACTGATTATTCTTGCAGAACCTTGCTATATGACCTCTCTCATGACATTTGAAACAAATGAGGTTTATTAAATTGTACATAAATTTGAATGAGATATAAGATGATTCCTTTAATTTTCATGAATTAGTTCATGTACTTGATCATTTGGTATCTTGATGAAGATATTAAAAAAATTTGCAACATGACCAAACACTTGACACTTGTAGCAAATGATGTCATTCTTTCATTGTGAACCTGTTGACTGTCTTAAGTGATTATGTTCTTCATGCTTGCCATTATCTTGCTCATAATTCCATGTAATTTCATTATTTGAGTATCTTTACAATCTTTTGACCTATGACCAAACTGATTTCAAGAGTAATAATGACCATTGACATTTACATACCTCATATCATTTGTTTATTTGATTTTATTTATCTTCATTCTACCAATACCTTCATTCCTTGACTAATGATTGATCTTCAAAGTCTGATTGTCTTTGTTCACGTCAACCTTTATCTTGTCTTGAGTTACATTCTTTTTTTCTTATTTATATCCAAGACCAGCTCTATCACTTGCATGTTTTTGACTACTCAGAATATTGTCAAGATCATTTGACCTCTTTTCAAACTTCACAAATGACTTCACCTTAAAATATGTCCTATCTAACTTAACTTTTAATGACTCAATTTCAATCACATACCTTAAACACTCATCTTCTCTATATTTTAGGCTTTTAGACATAGTTTATAATTAACTATTGAAATTCTTGACAATATCTTCATGTTTCCTAGTGTCATCATTCATTCTTGATTCAAACACACTAAATTGTTCTTCATAGTCCTTGATTTATGACATCATATTCTTCTTATTTTTCTTCTCAATATTAAGATCTTCAAGATAATTTATCAATTCATCCTTATTATCTAAAGCATCATCTGTATCTTTGTTTATCATGAGATCATCTCTTTTAGAGTTGCTTGCTTCTAACTTTTAAACTGTTTCAATCTTGCTCATAGATTGATTTAGTTTCATCTACAAAGATTCCTAATCTAATTAATACATGATACACTCTTCATCCTTACTCTTTACTTCTTTATTAAGAGTACAAATCTTAGTTTCAATCCATTGTGTGATCTCATCATGCTCCTTGACTTCATTACTTAGCCTCCCTTAAAAAATTCCAATTTTCTCCTCATAGGATTTGATTAATAAATATTATTTTATGTTCTTTATTTTTACTATCTTCATTTCTTCCATAGTATCTATATATTTATCTTCAATATTTACTTTCTCATCTTCTTCCTTTGAGCTATCTTTGCTAAATAAATATCTGCTTAAAGAACATTCACCTTCATCATCACTAAAATCCATGAACAATGTATCCCTATCCTAATTATGAAAGGAATCATCACTATCAGATGTGTTTACTTATTCTTCTGTAGATGAGTTATTATCTTATTCATGGTAAAGGATCTTACTACCTTTTTATGATTCCTTCTTTCCATTTTTCTTACTGTAGAACTTTTTGTACTTGCTAGGAACCTCAGATTTCTTATGCTCATCCTCATGACATTACTTATAAGCTTCTTTGACTTCAAACCTATCTAGACATTTAGCTATAAAATGACCAACTTTACCACATGAAAAACATTCAAAAGGAACTTTTCCTTCATAGTTACCTAATCCTACATTCAATCTTATTTCAATCATGGCTTCAAGTTGATCTTAGTTAAGATAAAAATCTTCAAGACTTAATTTGTTCTTTTTAGATTTTGTCTCCTTGATCACCTTGAAGGCTACTTACTTCTTAGGAGGTCTATCCTTATCATCTCTCATCTCATAGGTAGCAAGGATTCCATGTAGTTCATCCATCTTTAACTGAGTGAGATCATGACTTTTTTATAAAACATAAAATTTTGAGTTAACTTGAGTACTTTTGTACTACAATAGCTTCATAAATAACATTTCCAATAAATTTAATCATGTTTACTACCTCAAAAACCCTTATAATATACAATGCCATAGTATATTCTTACTTCATTTCGAGACCTTCAAGTTGCCTTTGGTAGGTTTGTAATTTAGCTAGTTTTACCTTTCATTCTCCTTCATAGATAGTCTATAATTTTTCCTAAATTTCCTTGGTAGACTTGAAATAGATCACTTTGGTGAACTTAGCCTTAGATAGACCACAAATGGTAGCATTCATAGCTTTAAAATTATTCTCACTCAACTTCTTGTCAATAACACTAGTTGGAGTAGCTAGTGTAATATAACCATCTATGATAGATTGCCAAGTATCAAACCCTAGAGACATGATGTATTTCCTCATCCTTGCACTCTAGAAAGCATAATTTGACCCATTGAATAATGGTGCTTGATTTATAGAGAAACCCTAATTTTGTTTACTTACCATATTTTACCTTAGATCACTTTTAAGTGGTTAAAATTGAAATGAAGGTCTTATTCTAATACTAATTATTGGAGGTATAATCACTAAGAGGGGGGGCGAGTGAATCAGCGATGAAAGATATTTTAAATCTCAATTATAATCCTTTAAAAAATTTAATCAATTACCACAAGCATTCAAAAATTAATACAAGCTATTCATAAAAATGAATAACTTAGAAAGTAGAGGTTATTTTTTTTTTAATATCATCTTGAGATATATTCAAGGTGTACACACACCAAATTATAGATACACTTTTAGACTATACATACATTTATGTATTGACCTTATCAAGATGCACCATTTGGGATTTTTTCTATTGAAATAGTTGGATATTTTTTATTAGTGTGATCAAGATTATGTGCCCTTGATTGGATTGACACTATGATTCTATTATTGTGGGTTGATATGGTTATACCATTTGACTTTAGAAAAATTAGTAGAATTGGCTTGATTGGCTAGATTTGTAATACTTGGGTTGTGTGATTGAGATTCTATGCTCTCAATGGACTTGGAAAAATTCATTATTATACTATATCGGGGGCATCATCACCCTCTAATTTTCCCTATTCACATATCTAAGGTTTAGTTGTGAGCCTCTCTATAATTATTCATCTATGAATAATCTCTAATAATACAAACTACCAAGGGCCAATATGGTTTCATTGACACAAAAATGGACTCATTCATTGCTCTCTTTCTTTCAATTATTTTCAAATTATTAAATTTTAAATTTTATGCACTAATTACACTTGTAACATGATCTTGGTTATAGGTCATTCACATACAAAAAATTCAAGTGAGCTAAAGAAAAGACAAGGTGTGTTGTACACACCATAATATTCTTTCTTTACTTTATCCTAGTAATTTCATACTTATGCATTAATATATTAAAAGGGGGGATGGTGAGGCATTGGGAATTTATGCTTAAATATGTATTTGTATGTTGAAATAGTCTTATATACTTGACAAATATATCTCAAGGATCTACTCTTCATTTTGACCATCTTTACATCCAAAAAGCTTGAAATTACCACCTCACTAGGTCTGATTACTTATTTATTAGTCCAACCTTGATTATTCTGATTATCTAGATCACTTGTGACCACATAATTACTAAAATATGAAATATACTCTTAACTGCTAGTTATATAATCTCAAAAACTTTCCTCCATCCTAGATTATTATGTTCAAGGTAGGAAAGTAGCATTGATTCTACTATCCATACTTTAATGAAGGTGTCATTACCATACAAGCACTCAAATTTGAAAATATTTTGATGTGTATGGGTCAACCTAAGAATGTCATTAAACATTCCATAAGGATTATTTCAAAATAACTAGCATAAATACAAATAAAAGCATACTTATTATCCATCAATAAAAATACCAAGAAAACATCTATTCAAGTTAAATTATTAAATTACCCAAGTAAACTATTATATCATATTGATTCCTATTTTCATATCAATCATATGAGTAGTCATATTTTAGGCTTGAAGTACTCAAAATACAATCCATGAGCTATATTTGTTAAGTAACAAACTAGGTCACTGCATGCATCTTCATATTGTATATTTGACCCTTATGTACACACATTAACTCACATAGGGGATACATATATAAGACCGAAGCCCAATTTGATTATTTTCTATGTAGGAAATGCTTATTGATAAATGAGTCTTTGAGGTTAGCTTGACATTGTGAGCCCATTAACTCATTTTTTGGCAAGGTAACCTAATCTAAGGTGGAGAGATAGGGTTTGAGGTACAACCAATGATATAAATACCATGTATGAGATCTAGATATATTATATTAAATTTGATATAAAACCTAAAAATAATTATGTGTTCACATATTGATATAATAAACTTTCCATATAGGTATTTTATTGAGATTTAAACAATAGTGTCAACAAAAGTGTCCATAGGTTGATGCAAGTGTCTAGGAAATGAGAAAAAATATTTATAGATTATGATGATTGGTTTTAAACATCAAACAACATGTTTCCACACATGTAAATTACATATTTTTACATCATTTCATAAGATAAGTTTTATTTCTTCTTCATGATTATGCAATCAAAATACTATTTGGAATTTTCCTTTATATATTTAATATTTTTGTAATTTAGCATTGAAATCGAATACCATAAATTGAATTATTTAATTGGTCTACTTTAAGGAATAATTTACATCACTCAGGAGTATCCTATTCCTCCTAACCCTTAATTCCAAAAAGGGTTAAACAAAAACATAATTTCCAGTAGTTGAAGAAGAAGGTATATGAGTAATTAATGTTGGCATTTTCAAAATTCATTACGGTATTTTATGTTTATTTTGATGTAATTGGTACAATAATAGGATAAATGATGATTCAATAAGTTATTCATATAAATTAATTTAACAAGAAAATAAAGGACATGAATAAGAAATATTCTGTACATGATCAGAGGTCCTACACCATAATATATGCATTTAGGTAATGGAGGCATTATTTTTTGCCTAAGGAGTTATTATTGTATATAGAGAATAAAACACCATAGTCCATAAATGATAAAGGAAATTTATACCAAATACTTATGAAATGGGGTGATTTTATATAAAATTAATATTTTTTATTAAATCACTAAAGTGGTAAGTTAAACAAAGATGTAGATTCATTGAGTAGAAGAGTTTTCTTGTTAAAAAAGATAGAAGTGTAAGTCATAGGTTTTGATTCTATGAAAGATATGTATAAATAATATGAATATTTTAAATAAGAATAAAAAACATACATAAAACTAATGACTGGTGTAGAACACCATGGTTTGATTATTTCATGCAAGAAGGATTGTTATTTATAGGAACATAGTTGTGTATGCCTAGAGGTTTAATTCACAAAAAAATGATTAAATACAAACATGGTACAGGTTTAGAAAGTCATTTTAGTTGTGAAAAAACATATGCAAATTGGTTGATAATTATTTTTGGCTATGTATGAGTTAATGTGTGTGCAAGTTGTATAGGAATGTGGAATCTGCTAGTTGGTAATTAGAAAAAGTTAGAATGCAGGGTTGTATCAACCACTACCTATTCTAAATATACCATGAGAATCTATTGGAATTGATTTTGTTTTAAAATTTCTTAAGAAAAAATAAGCACATGATTCCATATTTTTTTATTATGGATATATTTTCAAAGATGACACATTTGACTGCCTTCAAGAAGACTAGTGATGTGACACACATTAATCACTTGATTTTTATATAAGTTGTAAGCTTGCACAAATTGTTTTGTAATATAGTATCAGACAAAGATGTGAAGTTTATTGGAAATTTTTGAGGATGTTATGGAAGAATTTGAATATTTTTTATTTAATTGGGTATAAGACTTGGTTTTATAGGGACCAAGAACCAAAGCATAAGCAAAGTAATATAAAGTATAACAAGCCCCATGGGATGAGAGCCAAAAACTAGAGTATCAAAATAATAAGCCATCATAGTGGAGGACAAAAACATGAAAATAAAAGAGAAATTACTCCAAGAGGGTAAATCCCTATATGAGTACCTTAACAACCTTAGTCTCCTTCACTTTTTAGTCACTCTATTCTTGGTGATTTTATCCCATGTTATATTACTCAAACCTTCAACATCCTCCTTTAGCATTATCATTCTAGGTTTCATCCATGGAATTTCCTTCTTTGGTGTCTTCTTGGAGGGGGATTTTAAAGAGAGCTTTGGGGAAATAATCTCTACCACCTCAGTGGCCTACTTCTGGGGAGTGCCTTTAGCCTTGCCAATTGTGAAAAGGATTGAATCATTTTGGAGACCTCCTTATCCACTCTTGAATTAATCCTACCAAGCCTATCCCTACCTCATGTAATTTGTTGTTGAACCCTTCTAGTTTTTTCTTGTTGATTGTTATTACTTCTATCAGAGGGGCTTACCTTTACCCACCTCCTTTATAGAGTTCCCTTCTTCTAGCACAAGGGGGTTTGGCTTGATAATAGTGAGTTTTAGGGACAGATCCCTAGTAGAGCTCTTAGATATGAGGTTTAGAGGGGAAAGGCTAGGAAACTAGCAATGGGAGTCCAAGGTAGTGTCTTCTACAGGGGATTCCTCCTCTATGGAAGATCCTCCCAATGAGATTTCCTTACTACAAAGAGTCTCACCATGTTTCACTGGTAAGAGAATGAAGCCTTGGTGAATGATGGTGTTGGATTCATTAATCTGGAATTCAAATATCATACACTCTATATATTTAAGTGGGAAATATGGTAGGCTAATTTTAATATCAAAGAACTTGAATATTAATATATAATTTAGTTCATCATATCATACTCAAATAGTTGGAAAAATGAAGGTAGTCAATAAAATTCTTGGTAATATATTGTGATATTTGATTGAAGGAAATATAGGAACATGGGATTCAATTGTGGCTCAAGTTGAAATTTCTTATAACAATTAAGTTTATAGAAGGTTGAAATAACACAATTTTAGATTGTGTATGGGTAAACTCTAAAAAGAATATTTTTTTTGTGAAAGGAGTAAAAAAATTATGTAAAATCAAAAATAAGAGAAAAGAAAGTGTTTAATCATAATATTTTATTGAATATTTGCATGACTTACATTAAGAAGTGTGAAAATATGTTGAAATAACCATTACATAATATAATAAATAGATAGATGTAAAAATAAGATAAGTGGAATATCATGTGGGAGACTTAGTATTAACACACTTAAGAAGTTTTTTTTGAAATTAACTAATGATTAATTGAAGTATAAAAAGATATGGTCATGCAGAGTGTTACGAAAGTTTGAAAAAAAATGCATATGAGATAGAGTACATGACGGGAGAAACATATGTCGTATTTTTAATGTGAAAAAAATATATCTATATCATGAAGGGTATAATAGTGAAATCAAAAACAAATTTTAAATAAGTTGATTAGAGAGCACAAATTATGAAAAAGTGTGCGAGGAATCAGAAAGGGTGATTAATTTTAGAGTAAGAAAACATTTGATATAGATTATATTTTGTAAAGTGAAAGGGTCAAGAATTTGAGATTATGACATGGATAAGCATAACAAAAGATGAAAAAGAAGGAATGTAAACAATAAATATCTTAGAAGGAACATAAGTAATAACTCCTATTTACTTTATTACTAGAGGATTATGATTCTATATAATTTATATTTACTTATCCTACATCAACAAAAAAAATAGATTATAAAATAATATAATTTATTTGGTGTGCAAGTCTTATTGCTGTAAGTTATTTATGTTATTTTATACTACCTTTCATCCATTAATATCCCTTATGTAATGTTTTTTTACACATCCTTATGTGTGTACATGTTATTCTTATATGAAACCATGCTGGTGTGCACATATTTTTATCAATTCTAAATTATTATGTAATTTTTTATTCAATCTAATGTAAATTCAAAGGTTTGGAGTCCTACAATGTCAGAGGATTATATTTCACAATTTTTTTTTGTGAATCTTATACTATCATATGAAGGAGGTTAGTGCACAATAGTGTTGTGACCAACATGCCACATTTTCAAAATTTTCAAATGAGGACCCTCTTTGAGATTAAATTCCATGTTCAGGTCTTGTTATGAAATGAATCAGTCTAAGTCTAAATTAAAGTCATTGTCTTAAGTTTGAGCTTTTTTATTGAAAATGAAGTCTTGATCTAATCTAAACTGAGTGTTCCCATAGTTACTCTAATAATTTGATTTTTGCCTAGGTCTAAATATTGAAATGGACATATCTATAGAAGTTACACACACACACACACACACACACACACACACACACACACACACACACACACACACACACACACACACACACACACACACACACACACACACACACACACACACACACACACACACACACACACACACACACACACACACACACATCACTTTTCTCATCATCATCATCATATATATATGATGAGAAAAGTGATGGGCTCTGCTAGGGTTAGCATTTTGTATAGGAATGGAGTTATTCCATCAAAGGTGGTGGTGGCTGATGAGGAGATATGGATTTTACATAGCAAAACTAACCCTTGGGGATTTAAGAAGGAGGTGGGAGTTAATTTCATGCTAGGGCATAGTATCTTTAATCATATATCGATCTAGGATGGGACCAGGTATACCATGACAGTAGAGGGGAGATGTTTCAAACCATCAACTTTTGGTCAAAATCAACTAGGGCTAGAGGCTCCCACAAAGACCATACACTAGGTCTATGACATTCTTGGGATACCACCAATTGAGCCCACTCCACAGATAGAAGAGGTTATGTGGTAAAAGTTGATGATGGTCAAGATAAAAGAAGAGATTGGTGGAGGGAAGTTTATACAGATGCTCCATTACCATATAGAATATCTCCAGCCATATCCATATAAATTGATCAATAAATATTTTGAAGACTTTTTTCCATTAGAGGGGTTGATTTATAATCAAGGGCAAAGTGTAAATACAAATGGGGAAGTGATAACCCCTCCCTAGATGCAAATCAAGAAGATGGATGTTTCCTCCCTCCATCAAAATCCATGTGTGGGGATCCCTACACACCTAAAATAGGGGCTATAACATAGCATATTTTCCAAAATCTATGGCAAAATATTTGATGGTGATATGCTTGACAAAATGATGATGCAGGGAGGTTTTTTCAACCAAAGGACACAAAATGGATTCTAAATTCAAATAAAAACCATACAAGGTAAAACATTATGTTGTTTGGTAAATTCTTTATTTTGTGTATTTAATCTTAAACAATAGATTTAAAATGTCAATGGAATCCCCATACCTTTCCAGTACCTTATCTACAAAGACAAAAAATTAGAAAACACAGACAAATTGACTGAATATGGAATAAATAGAGATTCCATACTATCCTTAACATTGAGGCTGAGAGGAGGGGTGATTGGCAATGGGAGGGTACTTAATTTATCTTACAAGAATGTTGCAACTTATTCTAGATCAAAGGGGATTTACAAAAATGCTACTAGGAAGAAGCCAATACAAGTATACCCAAAACCCAACCCATAAGCTAGTGCCTACACAGTAGAATAGGTAGAGATGGTTCCAAATATGGAGATAGTAGAGAAATATGTGATCACATATAGAGAAAATATAGAATAAGAGGCTACAATTTTTAGATTCAATGGTTTTTGGCCAACCACAGAAGCCTTATTCTAGTGGGTACATTCAACCTAGTTAAGAAATTATGAAATATCCCTCTGCTCTAAGGGTTTATTCATTGTACATTTTTTTGATGAAGAGGATTACCTGAGAGTTTTTTTAGATGGACCTTGGTTTTAGGGGATAACGGGTCTATACCTCACTCCATGGACCACATATTTTGATCCAAACTCATAATCAATGACTATGATGCTGATATGGGTATGGCTCCCTAACCTACCCATATATCTTATGAATGCATTTAAATAAATAGGGGATAGTCTAGGTAGGTTTGTCAAAGAAGATACAAAGAGAATGGAAATAGGTATATGCACATATGCATGTATATTTGTGGAAATATATCTCAGTAAAGGTTCACCTAAAAAAATGAATATTAGATGTGGGAAAATATAGCATACCTAGTCCTTAGATTTTGAGAATATGGCCTTCCAATGTTGCATTTGCAATAAAATTAGGCATCTTTAGGATTCTTCTCTGTAGGCAAGGAATTTACATAAAAATAATAAAGAGATAGAACCCACTTATAAATGGTCATATTTCCCTATACAAGAGGATGAGGAGGATGCAAAAGTGAACCAAGAAGTAGATTTCCAGATTGAAAAAGAAATAAAGGAATCAATAATCAATGACTAGCACATACACATTGAGGAATCTCCTCCCATCACTAGGGGAAACCATGAGAATGAAAATCAAACCATGTAAATTGAATAGGCTAGGTCAATACTAGGAGGAATGAAGAGAGATCATGAATTAGAGAATTTTGAATTGGATAAAGAAATAGTGACACACACACACCCAAATCTGATGACAAATCTTCCTCTTATAGAATACCATAATATATAATTATATATAGTTAGAATGGAGAATATTATAAAAAATTGGTAGGAAGTTAAAAAAATAAAGGTAAAAAGGGTAAGATTGAAGATGGAATTTGATCTCTGTCAAACACACGTGTTGGTTTCTAAAATCCAATACCTTTCCTCTTATTTTTATTTCATGTTGTTAAATCTTCTTTCCATCTACAGTTTTTATCTTTTTTAGGTCAAGGCTTTGATTCCCTAGTCATGTATTGTATTTGACCTCTGGTTAGTTTCTTCTAGTGATTTTTGTGCTTTTATTTTTTCAACCAACTTGTTACTTGGCTTTCTAGTTGTATCTTATCACCTCTTCATGATGGAATAAAAGATGTCGACACTTTTATTTTTTAATATATATATATATATATATATATATATGGATTTTGGTGCCATGACATTTGCCAAACTCAGATTCTAGTTTTATGGACTAATGAGATAACTTGTTCTTTTTGCCCAAGGTTATTTTTTTACAGGAGTGTTCTAACCCCACATGGCCACCTTACTAAAACTTAATTTTCCATATCAAATATATCGCCTTGCAATATGAGTGATTATTCATACTTAATCATTTTTTCTAAAAGTAGGTGACCCTCCACCTAAATTTTAAGTGAAGGTAGGTAGAGGCACATTATATGAAGGTAGGTGACCCTCCAGATATGTGAGATTATGTCACGTGGAATAATATAATCATCCACAACTAACATGTAGAGTCACATACTATAAAGGTAGTTAACCCCTTGGATAAGTGAGGTCATGTCATGTGGCATGATCCTACTCATATATAGATAATTGGTAGAGGCACATACTCTAAGTTACCTAATCACCTAGATAAATGAGATAATGTCATGTGGCATGATATTTATTACTCATGGATTATTAGGTAAACAAACAATTACTCCCACAATTAAATCCCAAGGACCACCTAGGTTAGCAAAGGTTGTCTACATGTTGATATATCATTAAACCACAACAAAATTCCTAGAGGCACATACATCAAAGATAAATGACCAAGTGAAAGAGTGGGATATTTCCATGTGATATCATCTCACTTTATTACCATTAAATGGGCATAGGGTGCTAAGATATGAGTTCAAATCTAATGGAAGAGCAAGGGTAGGCCAAGTGTCAAGATAAAAACAAGGAAAAAGTAGGATAAATTAGATTAAAGACATGAATATGAGTATTATTATAGCTATAAATACATATATCATTTTAAATATGACTTGGCATTTAAATCAATTTCAGTCCATGAGCTAATGACAAGGTCTACAGGTCCTGATTGAGTAGAAACTGGACAAGTGTCACAATCCCAAGGATCTCAACTAGAACACTTATTTAAACTTCAATACATAATCAAAAGGTAATAATGTATACCCTAACACATTATAACTATACATTTTTTAATTTTTAAAAATGGGCTAATTAGTCAAAGATATTGGCAAAGTACCATATGGCTAGTCCCTTATTCATAGTTTCATAGAGGTAAAATAGGGTTGGGCTCCCCACACTTTTTTTACATAATATCTCCAATAAATATGCTCTTACATGAGACTTTTATTGAATTGTAGAGTTTTAACCTCATCAAATAATCATTGGTAGCTTCATGAATCCTACCATAATCATTAAGATATAGTCCACACCAGACCTCTCCTCAAGGCTCCTTTATGGGCCATGAAATTCTATTTTATCTTATTTATTATAGAATGAGTAATATTATGACAATTATATTTTACCATTTCAAGCCATGATGGACAAGAGTGGGATATTTTTCATGTTTGAGGTAAGACCCATTTCTCCCTTCTATATATACTTCCACCTAGTTTGTTAGGAGGGTCGATTCTATTTACAAACAAACACTATCAAAATAATGTAAAATTGGTTTTTTGTATAAATGCATCTAGTTTCCTTATGGGTATTACACTTTATTTATATTTTAATTAACTAACACTAATTCTATAGGACTTTAAATTATGTTTTTCTATAGATTTTATGCATTAACTAGGATGTGCTTCTACTATTTTAGTTATGTTCTTTGATTTTTTTCACTTTATTTGTAGTTTTTAAGGATTTGTGTGTAATTAAATACATAAATATTTATAGTTCATTCATTAAAGGATACTTAAAATTAAGTATTTTACCTCTCTCCCCAAACTCTCTCCTTGTGTGACTAAAGACAGAACCATTGTCAAACTGAACATATGGTGGTGAAACTATAGCTAGGCACATTTTGCTCCTAGAAGTATTTATGTTGCCCCTTTAATCAAAAGGATTCCATTATACCTTACCATACCTATCTTTTGATGTTTATTTATGAACAAGTGATATTTCTCTTTCTTTAAAAATAGTGAAGTGAAGTAAAGTAGAGATCTTTAATTTAATATATTACAATAGGTCTAGCTAGAAGTGTATAAGTTTTGTAAGTCAATGAGAAAATTGGTGTTAGATCTTTGGTGGTAGTTTTACATATCTTGGGTATCTATTACAAGTAGTCTATCTAATGGATCCCCATAACTATAATTCATTGAATGGACTATTTTAGTAGTAATATTAAAATGAGAGGATGCAATTCCTCTAATTATTCCTTGATCTCACTCAGTGCATCTAACTTCATAGGTGAAACTAGGATGAAGATCTTGGATCGAAGAACAATAGGTGCTAGAAGGAGGGCATATTTTATCATTGTATAATAAGTATTTAAGATACAAACCTACCTAAGATAAACCCAAAGCCTATTATGTGGATCACTAGATCCTAAGCTGGTCTTAGACAACTAATAATATCCCCATTGTAATTCCATAAGAGAAATATAATTGTTAGAGGGAGGACAATACCCATGGTTGCACTTACTAGATAATCCTCTTAGTTTTCCCCTAATAAAACTACACCTATGGTTTAACCTATGATGTTTTTAGTTGGGTCTATTATCAAAATTCTTAGAGTTATCCATGATTTAACTAGGAACCCAAAAATGTAGCTATCAATATTCATACTGGGTGTGGGGCATACCATTGAGGAACATATAATCTCATACAAAACTAATATTAGGATTTTGAATTTAAAACATGAGGATGTTTCTTGTAGAATATTATCTTTCACTCTAATATATGTGATGTATGATTAGTTATTGAATTTTATCGAAGGCTCTATCACAAGCTAGGACTAGTTTAGTAATACATTCCTTTCCTAGTTTGGGAAAGTCATCAATCCAAGTGTGTTATACCAATAGTTTACCTGTATCAAAAGGGAACACAATGAGACCATAAAAAAATTAAATTCTAGATTAAAAAATATGTATGTCCAAATCACTATGCTGTATAGACCACATGCCCAACTAACCCTTGAAATGTATAAGAACACACTAGATCCTTGGATCAATATGTTCTTGTGTAGAGACCTATTAGTGGTAGACTTACATGTAGCTTATGATGAAGCCATAACAATAGATAGACATCTATATATTCAATGTCTTTTATCCCTATCCATCCTAAATACACTACCAAGTATGGCTGATTTAAACCCCTCTTTACTACCAACCATAATATACTCATGCCATAAGTTATGCTAGTGAAAAACCATCTTCCTTTAAGACATGATGCTCCTAATCATCCCCTAAGATTCCTTATCCCAATTATTAATTAAGTAGTGACTGAATCTTATAATCCAATGCTGGTAACCACTATGAATAATTTCTAAAATGTGCCCTAGGAATCCACTAGAATGAGTTGGATGCTTTATAACACATAGTACACAAGATCAGTAATGACTACTTGGGCTTCTAGAGATAGGTTAAAAATAATGGTGGTGAGAGTTCCAATAGGAAATTCACTTCCTATAGGTATAATAATACCTAAAATTTCTCTAGAAACTAACCATATCCCTCATCTAATAAGTTTCATGAGATCAACATTTGTGAGTTGGCCTTACCTAGCTAGCTTCATGTGTAAATTATAGCCAAACATGGTAAACTCAAATATATGGAAGAGTATGAGGTAGTCCCAAACTACCCCAAGTACACCATTTGGTCTAATACCTATAATAATCTAAGATATTTGGTCACTACCATTTTACTAGAGATATTATATTTCTTCATCCACAAAGATAAATAACTTGAAGATACCACCAATGAGGTGTATGCTTTTCAAAAATTCCAAAGGAGTAAATACAATCTTAAGAATTAAAAACCAAAATATCTTCTTACCACATCGACCCCTCCTAAAAATATTGCCACTCCTCTTGATCCAAGATGAAAGAATGACCCTCCACCCCCAAATTCAAATAATCATAATATAATTGAGGATACCCAACCTACCACTAGCAAGACTGGGTAACATAGTGGAGGACATGAAGAAGACCAAGGCAAACATCACTTTACATGAGCTTGCCTAAATTACTAAGAAAATAGATATCCTCCTAAACTCCCTCATAGATAAACCAATTCAACCCAATCCTAAGCCTACACACTATTTTTGTATTACACAAGAATAAGGTTGGGGTCCCACCTTTACTCCTTACAAACAAGCTATTTGGAAAGAATCTTAAAAACTATCTAGTTGAATTAAGATCTTATACGAATGTCATACTTGTAGTAATTTAAAAAAAATAAGGACTAACATCTATTACATCAAAAAATTATGGTAAAATTGGATAAGTTTGAAGTTAAGGTAGTGTGTTAGTTCTTGAATGTCCATATGCAATATAAATTTGAGTCTAGGGTCCAATAATTTAAGGATATTCAACTAGAGGAGATCTTAGAGGCTTATGGGATGTTGCTTATTAGATACTAGTCTAAAACCTTGAATGGATACTTGAGTATGGATTTTTTCCATATGTGGTTACCTTAGAGAGGTGTAACCAACTAGGTTGAGTTGACAAAAAACTCAAAATGAAACATATGATCATAGAATACAACACAATCAATGAAAGAGTGAACTTAGTATCCTCTAACTTAAATGTTTATACTTTAGCTACAAAATGTATTAAAAACCAAATTGATAAAGACCTAGAATTATCATATCTATGTTCCTTGTATTTTAATGGGGCCCACTCTAAATAAGGTTATTGAGTAGGTATTCTTCTGATTAACCCATTAGGAAAACAACACCTAGCTACCTATAATAATATGAAGCCTTGATCTTAGTACTATAGTTTATGTTGAAGTATAGGGTTAAAGAGTTGAGAGTGTTTAGAGATTCTAAACTGGTAATGAACCAAGTCAGAAGTAAGTTCTAATGTAAGTTATCCTATTTAAGGAAGTATAAACATAGGGCATGGTATTTGACATAAATATTCAATATTTTCAATGTCATCCCCATTCCTAGGGAATAAAATCAATTTATTGATTCAATGGTAACCACTGATGCAAACCTAACACCCTTGGATGACTCGGTGCTACAAAATCTTTTAGTAGAGCTCATCCCATGTCCCTTAATACTAGACAATGTGAATAAATTCTAGGTTTTTGAAGATTACCACCACATTATAAATTCCTTAATAACTTAGAGATGTTTGAGACCCAAGCTATAGGTGAGGTAGAAAGAGATGACCCTGTAGATGAAGAATGTGACTGGGATGGCATTATGAACTTCAAGGAAAATCAAGTTCCAAAAGGGATGATGTCCATTGAGAGAGTGTTTGGCCTTTACAATACCATGCATAGACCTAAAAGGCCAATACACTCAAACCAAAATTATATAATAATTAATATAAGATCATTATACTAGCCCCATGATGTTCACATTGGTCTAAATTACATCATTGTTGAAGTTGGACAACTTATAAAACTAATGCTAAAGTACTGAGACATTATTACTTAGGATTATGGATACCTTAAGGTGTTTGAATTGAAGATAATAACCCACATTATCCCACTCAAGAGGAACTATAATCCATTCAGATAGAGGAAACAATGTATGAACCTAATCCTGGAACCACTTATTCATATTGAGGTCCACAAGCTCCTATCAACTAAGATCATCTTCCAAATTTGTCACTCTACCTGGTTAGTTACCATAGTTATAATATATAAAAATAATTGATAAATCCAACTGTGTGTGGATTTCAAAATTATAAATCAAGCTTATGATAAATATAACCATCATTTTCCTTCTTTAGATGAGGTAATACATATGGTAAGTGGATCCTAGATGATGTCCTTCATGTATGGATCATTAGGATATAATCAGGTTTTGGTAAACCTATAAAATTGAGCCAATACCACATTTACAACCAAGTGATGGCACCTTCATTTACAACATAATGTCATTTGGCCTTATTAACATAGGATCCACCTTTTAGGGAGTTATGGAATTTGATTTTCAAGGTTTGATAGGTCAATTCATTATTATTTACATGGATGAATTGACTCTTTTTCTCAAAACATTGGTTTGTTCATATTCACCATCTTCAAAATATATTATAAAGGTGCAAAAGGTATGGTATTTCACTTAGCCCAAAGAAATGTGTGTTTAGTGTTACCTAAGGTAAGCTTATTGATCACATCATCATGAATAAAGTTATTTGTATCGACCCTCAACATGCCAATGTGATTTCCATATACTTTTTATTAAAAATAAAAAAGAATTAAAGTCATTCTTTGGTAATATTTTTTTTATGCAAATTCATATTTGGTTTTACCAAAAAATTTAAACATTTGAATTCAATGTTAAAACATAAATTAAAGGTAGAGTAGACTCCTAAAACTATGGAATTTTTATAAGAAATCAAGGAATCCATCATGTATGGACTGACCTTAATCATCCCCAACTACATGAAGGACTTATACCTTTATTCCTTAGCATCAAATCACACCATAGTTGCAGTGCTCACCCAAAAAGTAGACAAAGATGAACACCCAATCACTTTCAGGACTACAAACTTAAAGGATGTAGAGATAAAATATTATTCCTTAGACAATCATGATTATGCCTTGGTCAAGGATTTAAAAAAATTCATGCTCTACATTCTTAGAAATAAGGTGTGGGCCATCATCCTAGACCCAACCATAAATATATTTCTAGGGTAGAATGAACTAGGAGAATACAAAGGTGAATAGATGAGAAAGATAAAAAATTACTACCTTGAGATAAAACCTATCAAATTGGTCCAAGGCCAAGGTATTGTTCAGTTGATCACTAAAATTGATCTAAAGATCATGGTTGTGCAATTAGACTAGTAAAAAATGGTCCATCAAGAATGGTGTTATCTAATTGTCCACTACCTCTTTTATGGGAATCCTCCTCTAAGACTCAATGGGACAAAAGAAATAGATCTGAATCTAAAGTTATACCACTATATGTTGAATAAGGGAATGATCTATATAAATAACTATGAATTCATATATCTCATATGTATATCTGAAGAAGCCAAGGAAGTCATGACTAACTTCCATGATAAATTAGGTAGTCGCCATCCTTTAGGGACTAAAATTATGCATGAAATTATAAAATATAGGTTTTATTATCCCACTATCTTTAAATATGTCCATGTCCTCGTGTGTTTATGCCATTAGTGTTATACCTTCACCAAGAATAAAATTCACACTATAATGCTTTTTCAGGCTATGATAAGAGAGTGTTGTTTTGCTTGATGGGGAATTGAAATTATTGGAGTCATCAACCCAAACTCATAGTGGCCATAAATTCATATTTATAGAATCTAATTACTTTACTAGATGGAAAAAAGTGGTGGTGACCAAGAAAAACACAACCAAGGAAGTCATCAAGTTCTTTGATTAAAACACAACATGATTTGGCAACCTAGCCTCTATAGTATGCAATAGTGAACATATGTTTTAGTCAACTAATCTCACTAAATTGGATTATGAAAATGTGATTAAATTGATGTTATCATCAAATTAATACCCATAAAGGAAAAATTTAGATGATTTGACCAATAAGAACTCAATTGATTCCATTAATATGTCTATAGAAAGGAAGCCTAGAGATTGGCATTCACTATTGAAATTTGTTCTTTAGGATGACTACACCACATATAAGTAAATCTTTAAAATCTATCCTTTTATGATAGTATATGGGTTGGAGGCCATCTTCCCAATGACCCTTAAGTTTCCAACTTATAAGTTTATGTAATATTATATAGAAGATACTGAAAAGACAAACTCAAGGCTACTAAACATTGTGTGATTAGATGATGCACGATAAAAGGCTCTAAAAAACTTTAGCAGACATTAACTAATAGTTAAAATATGGTTTTATAAAAGTGTGAATATCAAGTCATTTTAGATATCAAACATAGTATTATTATGGGATAAAACACATGAGAAGAAATGGAATTACTCCAAACTTGACTCACTATGGATTGGCCCATACTAAATCTTAGAGTTACTGGGGTAGAATGCATTTTTATTAAAGGAAATTGAAGGGAAATACTTCCCACTATCTCTAAATGGATAGTTCTTAAAGCATCAATTCTTAGGTGTCCCTTCTAAATCCATTTCTAAATATCCCCAGGGCCTAAGGCTGATGATGTAAATATCATATTAGAGCTAACTAGTTTCATTTAGTTGTGTGTTTGCTTCTATTTTGTCATTATTTTATTTTTTTGTCTCTACTTTTTCTTATTTTAGCTTGTATTTGTTTGCTTCAAGTCTTCCTCTAGTTTTCCCCTTGTTCGACCTTAATAACATTATAATGGTTGTACATTGTTCCCTTTATTCATAATGATAATTATTTAAGTGAGTTCTAATAAGGCAGAGTCCAATCTAAATTTGAGTCCCTATATTACTGAGTTTGATCACTTCAAAATTGATAAAGCACTAAAAAAATTAGTGCCAAAATTAGAAGGCAAAAAGTGAGCCCCAATTATTTAATAATGTTATAAATAAAAGGACTTCTCTTGAGACACTAAAAGAATTAGTAGTCATTGATTCAAAATAGAGCAAGTAAATTGAGAAAATCCCTATTTTTAATAAAGTTCATCATAGTTAAAAAAACTGATCAATCACAATCAAATAATTGATAAAGAAAAGGACCTTATTGTTATAAAGATTTTATTGAACCATCCATACAAATTGGTTATATTGGTCCCAAACCCTCCTTGATAAAAAATAAACATCAAAATGAAAGGAAGTATAAATCTCATGAAAATGTAAGTTTCTTCTTAAAAAAGGGTGATTTGGGCAACCTCCATCACATGCTTTCTATTATAGATAAAAATGGAGCAAATATTTGAGTGGGGATAAAATCATATTTGCCATGGATATAGATGATTGGATGGTATCATATCAATTCCAAAGACTTTTCTTATGTAAATTATATAAATAAATTACCTTTTATATAACTAGGAGTGTCTAATATATGTTTAAGCTCACCCAGTGGATTCAAAATAATGACATAATCACTCTTTGCACAAAATGATCATTTGAAGGAATCAAGGCCAAATATATTGTTTGTAGAGGCATAATTGAGCACTCTTCTTTATTATAAGTTCATCTAAAGGGATAATTAGTTACTTATCTCACAATTCAATAATAGAGGCCTACAGTCTAGATTCTAAATTTTGAGGTAACATTTTGCCTACACTAGTCACCATTTATTTTGACCAACATACCTCATTTTAATAATTTTTAAATGAGTACCCTCTTTGATATTAAATTCCATGTTTAGGTCTTGTTGTGAAATGAATCATTCTAAGTATAAACTAGAAGGCATTATCTTAAGTCTAAGTTTTTTTAATGTAGAATGAATCCTTGATCTGATTCTAAACTAACTGAGTGTTCCCACAACTAATCTAGTAGTTTGATTGATGCCTAAGTCTAAAGTTTGAAATATACATATCTATAAAAGTTACTATATGTATCTACTAGGATTTTGGTCCCTTGACATTTACTAAATTCAAAATCTAGTTTTATGGACTAACTAAGATAACTTTTTCCCCAAAGTTATTTGTTCTTTGTAGGAGTGTTCTAACCCCACATATCCACCTTACCAAAACTTACTTGTTCTATATTAGAAAATTATCCCTATAGTATAATGATTTTTCATACTTAGTCATTTTGATAAAAGTTTCCCCACACAAACCATATTCACACATCTCTCTTTCACTTGGATCAACCATAAAATTTAAGAGTAGTAATAAGTTCAAATTTTAACAACTAAGTACCTAAGATACAAAATCATTCAATGTGTCATCACCCATATTCCCTGTGAAGTATTTTCAAAGTAAGTCTTCCTTTAGTGAGTCCCTAGATTCATGAGATTGAGATGCATGTCTTCATCTTACTTTTCCATAAATAATTATGTAAAGGGTTATAATTCTAAGTTACTTAAGCTCCTACTACTGATACATGGCTAATAAGTAGAGGCACATACTTGGATAAACAAGATTATTCCACATGGCATAATCCTAATCATTTATGGCTAATAGGTGGAGGCACATAGTCCAAAAGTAGGTGACCCTCTAGATAAATGAAATCATTCTATGTGTCATAATCCCTATCTTTAGAAACTAATAGGTGGAGGTACATACATTGAAGTTAGGTGATCCTCTTGATAAGTGAGATATTATCGTGTGGCATGATCCAGTTCATATGTGGCTAATAGGTAGAAGAACATATCTAAAGGTAGTTGACCCACCATATAGGTGAGATTGTGCCACATGGCATAATCTAAATCATATATGGTTAAAAAGTAGAGACACATAATCCAAGGTCCCTAATCACCCATATAAATGATATCATGTCACATAGCACTATCTCTCTCACTTGAATTTTTTAAAATAAATAAATGGTTACTCCCATATTTAAATATAAAGGATCCTCAGGTGAGTGAGGGTCATCCACATGTTGACATGTCATTGAATTCAAATTAAATTAATAGAGGCACATACATCAAATATTAGTGACCAAGTGAAAGATCAGGATCATTCCATGTGCTAGCATATCACTTACTCACCACTAAAGTAGGCCTAGGGTGCTGAGGGATGAGTTTCAACCCAACATAAGAGTAAGGAAAATCTAAATGTCAAGCTATGAAAAAGGTATACATGGGACAAATTATATTAAAGACATGAATATAGGTTCCAAGATAAATATAAATAAATATGTTTCATTTTAAGGATGACATGAAATCTAGATCAATTTTAGTGTACAAGCTAAAGACAAAGTCCACAGGTCTTGATAGAGTAGTAAATGGACAAGTGTCATAATATTAAATAACTTGAATGACACTTGTTTTGAATTTAATACACAAGTAAAAGATAAGAAGGATAACCCCAATGCATGAAAGCTAGACATTTTTCATTTTATAAAAAGAGTTAAGTAGTCAAATATATTGGCAAAGCCCCATGTGGTTAGCCTCTCAGTCATTCATACCACCATACAGGAAAATAAATTTTATGCTCCCCCACTTATTTGACATAGAATCTATCAAATACACTCATTCATGAGAATTTTGTTGACTTACAGAGGTTTAAGATCATTAACTAAGTTTTGCTAGCTCAGTGAAAGCTACTAGAATCTTTAAGACAATGTCTACATCAAATCTCTCCTCAAGGCTCTTGCCATGAAATTCCATTATATCTTATATATTATATAATGATGAATCTTCTGACATAATTATATTTTACCATTTCAATTCATGATGGCCATGAATGGTATCTCATTCCTCTTGGAATCAAGACCCATTTCACCCTTATATATACTAAT
Source organism: Torreya grandis (assembly GCA_037957365.1). Classification (NCBI taxonomy): domain Eukaryota; kingdom Viridiplantae; phylum Streptophyta; class Pinopsida; order Cupressales; family Taxaceae; genus Torreya; species Torreya grandis. The sequence goes on from JARHVA010001913.1 coordinate 2,453,116, forward strand.
ACCTAGTATGTTAGGAGGGTTGACTCTATTGGTAAACAAATGTTGTTAGAATAATGTAAAATTGGTTTTTCATGTAAATTCATCTAGTTTCCTTGTATGCTTTCCAATTTATTTATATTTTAATATACTAAAATTAATATTATAGGATTATAAATTATGTTTTTATATAGAGTTTATGCATTAACTAGGATGTGCTTATGCTATTTTAGTTATTTTATTTGATTCATTTCACTTTATTTTAAATCTATAAGGATCTATGTGTAATTAACTACAAATTTTTTTACATTTACTTAATTAAAGGAGACTTATAATTAACAATTTTACCTCTCTCCTTAGATTCTCTCCTTATGTGACTGAATCCTAAGCCATCATGAAACTTAGCATACAGTGGTGCAACTATATTTAGGCACATTTTAGTCCTGGAAGTATTTGTGTTTCCCCTTTAATCATAAGGTTTTATTTATGCCTTACCCTCCCTATCTGTTTATGTTTATTTTTGAACAAGCGATCTTTGAATTTCTTTATAAATAGTCAAGTGAAGAAAAATAGAGCTATGAAATTCAATATATTACAATGGGTCTATCTATAAGTGTATAAGTTATATAAGTTAGTGACAAAATTGATATTAAACCTATGGTAGTAGCATTACATCTTTTGGAGATATATTAAAATTAGGATTTCTAATGGAGCCCCATACCTACAACTTGTGTCTTGGATATCTCAGTAATAATCCTAAAATGAGAGGACACAAGTCCCCAAATTTTTCCTTGAGATTTATTAGTGCATCTAACCTCATAGGTGCAATTGGGACAAATATCTTGGACTTAAAAACAAATAATATGTATATGAGGATATTTACAGAAGGAATATTCTACACATATTTTGTTTGAAAATAATTGTGACATACTTGAAAGGTTTTGAACTCTACACAACTTTTTTATCACATAAATTATTTTGATGTGTTATGGTGCATTGTGATTTTATTAAATATTTAATGTTCATGGTGCGGTGTTGTGATATTAATATTTAATGCTTATATTGGGTTTTTCAGAGAATTATTATAAATAGGTGGGTCTTGTGCTTATATATTCATGATTTTAAGGTTAAATCATCTACTTAGGGAAGTTAATGATATATATTATAGTGATAATTTTGAATAATAACAAAAATTACAAAAACTCAAAGTTAGCAAGCAAAAATTTGAGGATATAATGTTCTAATACATCTCATTTGATATTATGTTGTTTTTATTGTATGTGTAATTTGTATTATAGTTATTGAAATTAAATAAATAAAACTTTAGTTTCTTTGTGGAATTTTATTACATTATTATTCCATGAAATTGTGCAGGTTGAGTGGTATAAGGCATCTCTTCATTGAGACCAATAAATGAGACTGCATCAAAAGAAAGACCTTAGATCATGCAACCCATGGATTTAACACAAAAATGACTAAGTTGCAATGCAAAAAAATATATTTTATTAATTTTAATGAGGTAATTAAAACTTAAACACACTAAAAGATGATTATAGACATTATCAAATCACTAAAATCTCAAAATGAGTTGCATTACAATTTTTCACAATCAACTACCCTTGCTTAATATATGTTAATTGTAAATATCTTATTGTTGCTTCTAATTGGTCTCCTATATTTTGTGAAGTGATGTGTTTATATAGATGTATGATCCACATAATTACATTAGTATTTTGAATTACTCATTTATGTTAAAATAATTAAATTATCATAACACATCACTATACATCACAATCATTAAATACATAATACAATACAAATGACCTGTAACACAACACTATTTAATTTAATACTAGCTCTTATATTTTTAGTGTCATACATACTAAAAATATAAAGTTAAATATTTGAACTTGATCCTTCTTGTAGCTATTAGGTAAACTCTAACTATGTGGCTTCATTTGATGGATACTTGAACCTATATTATACCTCAAATTATACTATGATCCTTATATTTAACGATATTTTTTTCATTACTTGAGAAATCAGCCTCATATTTTCTCTTGAGATTTTTAAGAAAATTCCAATTAGTTCAATAATTTGCATCATGCTCACAATATCTACTCCACTTGAAAACATGATTAAAAGTTTGAAAATTTTCCATGGAATGTCACTATTTCTATAAATGGCCTTTTATCATTTAGGAAAGAGTCATCATAGTTTGCCATATTATAATACAATTCACCATCTCTTGATGTTTTTATTACACTATACACATATCTCAAGATGTTGAAGTATAGTATGACATGTTTTTTATAAATTTATTAAAACCCCACCATCACCTTAAATTTTAGGTGATGCATGATTGTATAAGTGTGTGAAACATCTTGTCTTAATTATTTGATGATATAAAAGATACCACAAACTCCTAAAATGATTAAGGTTATTGTAATCACTAAAAATTAGAAATTTCAACACTAATTATTTAGTCTAGGTCATATTAATGTTTTTTTTTTCTGACATGAGATTTGTTCTTATCCCAAATGGTCTTGTATGACATTGCAAGGGTTTTCCTGGATAATAAATTACTCCAACTAATGGGGATTTTTTTTCAACATTTTACATTATTAATTGGCCTAACAAATATCAGTATAGCTAAATTATTCCATAATATACTATAGGCATTATTAAATATGTTGTTTTCCTTAGGTTTTCACATTTAGTAGTGATAACATGGAAATAATATGAGTAACACTTTCCCTTTGATTTGGTTGAAGGTGAATAAAACTTAGAGAAAATTTTAAAGCCCTATATCAGATAGACAAAGAAATAAAAATTGCTTTTGTTTACCTAATACTTAACATAAATAAAACTTCATTTTGACCTTCCAAAAATAAATATTTTATTGTTGGGTCAAAATCATTTGTTCATGTAGAGTTCGTAGGGTTTTCATTGTGTTTCTAAAAAATACAGTTTTCACTATTAAACTTTATTATTGTCATATAATCTCCCAATATTCAAGATACATTTATAAACCCTATATTTTTAATTTATTTCTCTAGTTTTGTAAAATTAAATAAGTTTGATTTAATATTCTACATTTTAAAATCCCTAATTAAATGTGTACGGGCATTTTTATTTCAATTTAATTGAAACATGTTTATCTCAATCACATTTTGGTGAACTCGCATTGTCCTAGATTCTCTTTATTTTTATAGGGTTAAAACTTTTTCCTTAAGGTAAATACAAATTTATCTAAATTTTTTGGGCTTGTTTCATTACATTATTTAATGCCTATTAGATATTGATCCTTTAGGTTAATTATTCCTAAATATTTTTAAAACCCTAGTGGATTTTTATGGGGGGTCTGCATGTTTTATTTCTTAATACCCTCTTATGACACAAAGCTTGATTAGATGTAAGATCCCAATTAGGAATAAGGTTATAATTAATTGAAATACTATAGATTTTATTTATATCCCTATGGTTAATTACATATATTTCATTAAAAATAAAATTGTATTCAAACATGTATCTATTTTTAATCCAAAAATTATGTTTTCTATTGGCAATGATAATGATAGGAATTTAAATGATTTTTTTACTAATGGTTCTCAAATTGATAAAAAATTTAAATTAAAACATTATCAAAAATATTAATTAAATAAACAATATATGGATGAAACTTTTGAAACTTATAAGAAACATATTATGGAAAACTATTATTACTTCCAAGTTAGATTCATCAGTGTATTGTAAGAATTTACAAGCCAATCTCTGGTTAAAGTGGACTAAGATAGATTTAACATTCAATAATTACCCTATATAGTAGATAATGGATACATGATTTCTTATGATGGGGATTAAGTATATTCATCATGTAATGGATTGAAATCTATACATTGTCATATATTTATTTCTCAAATTTATTATGAACCCACCCTTATTCATTGTCTCAATCACTTTCAATATAAATAATACTTATTCTTATCAAAATGTCGTGATTTATTATCAAGCTATTCAAAATTATAAACATGTTCTTATTATTTCTAAAGTAATTCTAAATAATTAACATGATCCAATTGATTCTCAAACATTTCCAATGTTCCAACACATTTCTTAAATATATCTTATGTGATCAAATATTTCATATAATTATTCTAAAATTTATTCAAAAAATTTCAATCCTCATATCTTGTAAATTTTTATTATTATAACATACTATACTTATACTTCCATTATAAATCCAAAAATTATTTATATTATGCATACATTACATGATTTGAAAATGCATATTATGGTTTTTTCTAAAGGGTATCAAAATACGAAAAATAACATCACTTCTAATGATATTTTTATAAACAACTTGGATTAGGAAATGTTCATAAGTTTAATTATGATGAAATTTTTTTTAACCATATTATAACACATATATCTATTAACATTTAACTAGGCATAATAAATAATAAATATGACATAATAACTAATCCAAATCCAAAGTAATAAATTATTATAAAAGGATTTAAAAGAGTAAAAGTTTACAAAGAGTTATAATTGTGTTACTCAAATAAAAACCTCACTCAATTTTCATAAAATTCATGTTGATGACTAGGAAATTACACCTCTGAACCCTAAAATGATAGTTTTACCCTAAAAAATGATAAGGAAAAGGATTTGTTTTGATGAATGTGCTCAAGGTTAGTAGTATATTTAAACACCAATTATTTATTAATCCCCTTATAAATATACAATATCAAAAAATGGACAGTAGAAGAAAATGAAAATATGCTTCAACTAGGAAAAATAGTGTGATGAAAATTATAACTACTATGAACTTAAGTGATACAATGAATACTCTCTAAATGATTGATTGATTTCTATATGATTATTTTAAATTCTCAATAGATCACATTGAAAATTAATCCCATATGATCTCTTATATTTACACTAAATTCATTAGGATGCTTGAATGTACTAACAAATATGTGTAATTATACACTTATTGAATTAAAATAAAGACCCTATTAGAATGGAAATTAAAATAAAAAGAGGTTAAAAGTGGATAAAATGGGATCAAAAATCCCAAGGGACCCAAATAAACAAAAATATGCAAGGCCCATAAACACTTACTTTTTTACATTTTGAGGGTACCATTAGAAACCTAAAGAAAGAAAGGGAAGAGAGAGTATAATTATGGAAAAATAATAAATATGGGGATGTGAATTAAATGACCAAAAATAAACCAATAACACATAATTTCGACCAATAATAAACAACTATATAGGTAGCCTAAAATAATGCAATTTTATAACTATCAAATATCCATGGGCCATTTTAATGTTTCTACATAATGAAACTGCTTTCAAATGTGTTTATGTATATACATATCGAAGTAAAATAAAATGTATTTAGGGATGATATTTTATGCCTCTGAATCTCTTTAAATTAAATGAAATTTACTTGTGAATAATATAATAAATTTATGCATGGATAAGTGCCCATAGTAAATCTCTATTAAAATTTCAAAAGAGAAATGAAAATGAAATAGATTATTTTACTAAATATTTAAGGATTTGATTGTGAAATCATATTCCTATAGATCTATGTTAAATATTCTATACATTTACAAGTAAAACATTTAGTGTTAGAAAATAAATTTAAAATAATATTCATGTACCACAAAAAATAAGGTTAATAAATATATTAAATATATCATGTGATGTGAATAGATTTGGAATCTTATTGGGGTATTCCTTAGTGTTTAAAAATAATTATATAGAACTAACACTAACCCAAAACATAAGGCTTTCTCACTATATTGGAGTATCACCCAAGTATTACTTGAGTACTCACCCAAGTCAAAGTGAGAGAATACCAAGGAACATTGTGTTAGGGTTAGTTTATATAGATGCAAGGTATACATTTTATGAATATGTAAAAAACTCTTAGTAATGTACAAAATAAACTAAATTAACCAAAATAATTTAGAGTAACTAGGAAATCCATAAGTAGTATAACATATTTCCCCATAATAATAGTATCATCTAATCATCGTAATAGTCACATATATTATCATGAAAATATTACACCTATATTCCAAGCTCCAAAAATGGAATCTTACCATAAAAATTCTAATATAATGCAATAATACATAACACTTTAATAACCATACTAAAAATATATCAAATGACATGATAGACTAAAAATATTAAAATAAGCAAGGAAATATTTTGTAGACACAAGACACATATTTTTATACATTTCATCTCATATGCCAAAATATCCTAAATATTTCCTAAGAGTATTTGTTTTTTATTATTATTACATCCACATTCATCACCAACTATGCTTCTATATTTACATCCCATGCTTTGTGAAACTAAATTCATTACCCCCACACCCCTGAGTTTTATGCTAACCTTATTATTTGAGAACATATGTGTTTTATGCATTCTAATATTTATTATTTGTTCACTCTGATATTTAATCCACTTATACTTCCACATTTTATGGTTATGAGATATTTTGATTAAATGTTTTTATTTATTTGGGCATGTTTCCTTTTTGAAGTATGCTACTAGATAGAGCCAAACTTCAAATAATTCTCCAAAACTCTCTTGCATGCTAATATATATGTGCACACATATCCATATAAATTTCTTCATGTGTTACTTATATAATTCTTCACCATCACAAATGTTATTCCTAATCAAGAGGTTCCTCTAGCACTAATATTACTTTTTTACATTGATACCTTTATTATTCTAGCATACTTAGCAAAAATTGGGGGTCAACATACCCCCATATTGACCATTTAATCTATTATTTGACAAGTCAGATCCATTTTGATTAACTTCTAAAAATTCTAGTCTTTTTTGATTAGTCTCTACTTACAAAAATCCTAGTGCATTATTTTAACCTAAACTATAATTATTTTCATTTTTATTTCACTCACAAAGTTCCCAATTGCTATAAATTTGATGCTGCATATAGCCTATTTATACTCTTCTAGTAATAATCACATCAACTATCTTACATATGATTCTCATACGACATCTTATTCAAGTGAAAAATATTGAAGATATTATAATGTGTGTGTGTGTGTGTGTGTGTGTGCGCGCGCGCGCACGCACACGCACGCGTGCGCATGCGTGCGTGCGTGCATGCATGCATGTGCATGTATGTGCGTGCTTGTTTGTGTGCATGTGTGCATGTGCGTGTGCATGTGTGCACATGCACACGCGCGCGCGCGCGTGTTTGTGTGTGTGTGTGTGTGTGTGTGTGTGTGTGTGTGTGTGTGTGTGTGTGTGTGTGTGTGTGTGTGTGTGTGTGTGTGTGTGTGTGTGTGTGTGTGTGTGTGTGTGTGTGTGTGTGTGTGTGTGTGTGTGTGTGTGTGTGTGTGTGTGTGTGTGTGTGTGTGTGTGTGTGTGTGTGTGTGTGTGTGTGTGTGTGTGTGTGTGTGTGTGTGTGTGTGTGTGTGTGTGTGTGTGTGTGTGTGTATCCTTTGTTTATCTTTGATATCTTAAAATTCATTGAGAAAACACCACTTTAATTTATCCTTAATGATGAACACCTTAACCTCAAGCTTCTAGTTTTGTATTTCATATTTCTATGTTCACATGAAAATCACATGTAATCTATGCAAACTTATATAAAATTATCTTGAAAATATTCATATCTTAAAGTGTTTTCACATTTTCCTAGGCCTCAAGTTATCCATTAATCATAACCTTTTTTTGTTTAAGTTATTATTCTTACATATTTTGTATGAGGGTCCTCTCTCTCATGTCATGTTTTCAAAAAGACAAATATTACCCAAAAGATAGAGGATATTTTACTTATTTTATACATAAAATATGTAAAATAATGGAAACTATACACTAATTTAGATTATTTAAAATATGATATTAAACATAGTGATTTAAATTGAAATTAATTTTTCTTTATCACATTTAATTTATAATTGAAAAATCAATAGATGGATGATGTACTTAGTTAATTTTACATACACACATACATACATATAATGATCAAAAATTCCATCACTAAATATAGAAATTCTTTTTATGTGCTTCATTAACCACTCAAATTAAAAATAGGTACTAAAAACCTACCTAGATGATTTTGACAAAGTCAAACACTTGCATTAGCCATAATTGTTAGTATTTAACAAAAAAATCTCTAAACATATTGGGAGCTTGATATCTTTGGGATTCCTATGCATGTGCCTTAAATTTTATTTTATGTGTGCACATCTCTCTAATTCTATTTTGAAATGTTTATATTTTATCTCATCTATCCAACCCTTAATTATGCTTTTAACCAAAATATTCCATTAAAAATGGGTTAAATTTTTGGGTTGAATTTACCCCAATCAATCCCAGCCAAATACCTAAGCATTAATCATATTATAATAATTTTAACATGAATTAAACCATATGTACTTATCCCATTTATATTTGTGTGTAACATCTTAAAAAATATAGAATTCAATACTATATTTTGACCTTTGATACATGGCACCCTAAAAATTTTACTTTTTGTATTCATATTTTTATCTATGGATTTATTTAGGGTTTTTATTTGAATATTTGGGATGTGTGTATTCCTTTTTTTAATGTTCCTAGAGATTGATAGGTGTTTTCCAAGTGATTCACAAATATGCTAAGTGAATAGATACCTTTGGGGTGATTTTTATTTATAGATGATTCTTCATTAATTCTTACTATGATTGATGTATGATTTGTGTCTAGGATAACCTAATGGAGACTTAAATTATTTTTAAAAAAATAATCAAGGAACCCTAAACACTACAAGGAAAGGAAAACATATGAAGTAACCAACACTATCTAGGTTTAGTGGTACTATTATGGAAGTGTAACAAAAAGATATGAAATATGGAGATGGTCTATCTTAGATTCTAAAAAGTTATTTTAATAGACTCAAATAATATTAAATAAATTTATTTATGAATAGAGATAGCTAATACATAAAATGGGTAATGAGATAAAGGGAAAGTGTGCTCAAGAGTCATATAAATTAGCAATGTTCAAGCATATCGAAGTATGTAAAATTTGATGTTGTTAAAGTTCTAAAGACCAAATTTATGTGTCTATAGATGACCCATTGAATCTAATATTACAAATTTTGAATTAAAATAATTAAATAAGTGAAATTGGTGCTTATGTTGACCATTATTTGTGTTGAAATATGCAACCAAAATGTATCATTTTATACACATGAAACCTGTAGGAAACATGTATAGATCAATGTAAATTAAAAATAAGAAGTCTATTTTTTTTTTTATCATTTAAAAATTGTAATTGAAAATCTAAGTCAAATAAACATAATTTATAGTATGCAAACCAAGTTGTCATATGTTAAAAATGACTAAAGAAAGACATGGGGTGATCATGCCCTAAGGAATTGAGCTGCAAAAAATATGAGTTGAAGTGTTTAAATTCCCCAAGTACCCATCTTAATAAGGTTTTTAAATCATCTAAGTGACATATAACCTCAACCACACAACCTTAGGTAACAAAATACCCTTTTTGCAACCCCAAAATCATTTTTTAGTGTAAAAGGATCAAATAATTACAAGCAGATATAGACTCAAAGTGCCTATGTAGTTATCATATTTCCCCATTTTTACATTTTTCCTCATTATATAAAATAAATAAAAGTGTTTGAATGAACAAATTTCATGCCCCAAATGCTCCATTTGTCCCTAAAAATGTTGTATAATGCTATAATATATCCTAATATCATAGAATGTCTCAATTGTTCTTTAAAATTATGAAGAATGCAAAAATATGTCCCAAAATATTATAAATTGTCTTAATTATCCTTAAAAATCATGTAGAATGCAAAAAAAAAGTCCAAAAATATCACATTATATCTCAATTTTATTAATTTACTCACTTGAACATATAATTTGTCTCAAAATGTAAAATGATCTATTTGACACAACATGAATTCTTAAACTATCCTATTGCATGATCCATTTAATATAATAGATGAAACCCACAAATCATTAATCCTAAAAGAAATAGTTATTCACATCATGTTTAATATAAAAATGTGTAATCATATAAAGTATATATACAAACATGATAAAATATGTCATCATAGAAATATTTTAAACACTATAAGGACATACAAAACATGTAATCTAAGTAAAAAAATGTTGTATTTTATTTTCATGCAAGAAATTATCATGATATTTAATATGAAAATAGTTTTGATATGTATCTACATATGGTAATAATGCATGTAGTAATTATAATTGCACTAGATATACGATATAAATAATGGAAAAATCAATTAGAACTAGATAATACATAGTAAAAATTTGTGTGATATAAATCATAACACCAAGAACATAGTAACAAACATTTTATTCTATATAAATAAATTTAAATATATATAAATACACATGCACACATCATAGTGAATAACTCATAGGCACATAAGCATAAAAAAAATGATTCGACTCTAACCTAACACAAACATGACATGGCCATTACATGGATTAGAGGATCCTATAACACAATTTAAATATTACTTTGAAAGACATTGTCAATGAACCCACATAAAAATGAACACATAGTATATAAAAAAATAATGATCAAGGATTATCGCAATAATTATCATCAAATAACTATGTATAAATCATTTTCAATCCACAAAATCAATAAATGTGAAAATCTAGTATATAAATCATGATATCCATGTTAAATAACACTATAATAAATGTATAAAAAATATAAAGTCATGTATAAATATTATAAATTACTAATTATGGTTAATGAAATGGAATAAAAAGATATAACTTAAATTTTTTATGAAGATGCTTTTAAAATGGTCATGGTTAAAAATGTGAAAAGGTTCCCCATGGATGTAATAAATGTCACACATTGATATTTCCATGTCTCATGTGTAACTTGTATATCTTGCATCTAACTCATGTATACTATGAAAAACATGTGATTAAAATTGGATATATAAATTACCATGTATATGAAAAATGACATCAGACAAATACATGTACCATAAAATGGAGGCATGTATAGGTCCCTTTGTATTTTTGAATATTTGAATGTTTTTACACTTTTTAAAGTATATAATTTTTTGTCACATTTTTAAAAATCAAAATGACAAATAACTCATTAAATTAATAGTTAATATCATATGTAAACACATAGTATAACCCAAATATATTATAAATGTAGTATTGAAGAAAGGAAGTGGTGTGTTTATGTTGTATGGTAGAGTCATGTCTCAAAGTAGTATGTGATATAACTCATAATATGTGTATACTAATAGTGGGAAAGAGTCAATGTAAAAATGTCATAAGGTGTGTAAAAATATACTATATGTGATCATGTAATATCAATGTGTACCATGGCATAAAAAATGTATATATAGTCAATATGGATAAGTGGGCTAGTATTATGTAACAAAATGTAATGTCTCATATAGCATACTAAGATTAGAATTTTGTAAATGATGTGTAAGCACAAGACTTCATAGTATAGTTCATATGAATATATAGAATGTGATAATAATTCAAAGGCAAAGGTTAGTGAAAACACAATAATCAAATCCCAGGGATAGAATAATAGTCGATGCAAAAACATATATACGTGTTCATGTGAAAAGAATAATTGAGAAATTAATATCTCTATTATTAGGTAAAATTATAATAATATAATGGATTCATTGAATATGTTTTGAAGTGAAACTATGAAAAATTAATATGTTTTTAAATGTGTTGAAGTGAAACTATGATCCCATAAATGGGATGCTCAAGTGTAGGTCCTATATCAATTGATATAAATATCATATGTTGTCGGTGAGGAGTTACTTGTACTATAATAGAATGATATAAAACTAAGGTGAAATTTATGTCCCAGTTTAGAATTATTTAATGAATTCATAATATTACATAACTTTTAATGATATTAATAGCTCTATTAAATCATGTGTACCAAAATAAATTCTTTGCTCACTATCTTATATTAAATTAACTTATTTAGCTCTTAAGTAGATGAATCATGAAAATATAATTTTGAGGTTGAATTAATAGGAACAAAAATAGTTATATTTGTATAAGATAATTTCCTTAGATCCTCTTTAGATAATTTATCGATTAGTGTTTGATATTTAATATAAATTTTATATTCTTGCTTTGGCTGCTCTGCATGTAAACTAGGAGTATCTAAACATGTTTATGTTCCTCATTTTATAGTGGCTTATGATGAGACCCATAAATGGTCCTCATCTTACCATTCATTCTTCCTTATAATACTTTTTTTAATGATATTTCCACTCTTTGAACTAATACTCTATTGATATGCACAAATTTTATAAATTATGTATATACAAAGATGATATTGGTTTAATATGATATTTATATATTTAATGGTACGATTTGATGGTTTTAATATTTTTATGTGTTAGAAAATTGTAGACATATATTAATTATATTATATTGAAACTATATATATTATAATAGGATCACCCATAGACAATTATTGAATAGCATCAACCACCTATAGCAATTAGTTGTGTCAGCCTCTAATAACAGTTGTACATGACTATTTGCCTTGTTATGAATAGTTAAGATAACTTGTTATTTATAAAACTCCAGGTGGATATTAGATGAATAAATATTCATGTGACAATTTTGGAAAACGTTTTCAACTCCATGATACATATATTAGACAAATTTTAGTTGTTTTTACATTACAAATGCAAGTTATGTTCTTAACCCGTCTTTAAATCTATTTATCCTTTCTATTATTTAGTTTATTATGATTTCATAGTTGTAAATTATAGTATTTTTGGATCATTTGATAATACCCATACCTATTATATATAAGGAATAGTTTTATATTATTGAGGGAGTTAGAATTAAATTTGAGATTTTAGAGAATAAATAACTAGAGCAAAGAATTGTAATTCAAATTGTAACAAGCTTGTAGAAATCCTTTCATTTATGTAGATATATTATCTATAATATCATTTAATTTTATTTAATTTTATCTTAAGGATTATTTAATTATAAATCCATCTAACCAAGTTAGGGCACACTTGAAAGGATTTAATGTTCTAGTTATAAAATATTTTACTTTATGTTGTGTCATCTTTTCATTCAATTTCATTTTTGCAAGTGTGTGTAATTAATTTTTATAGTTAATTCAATGTAAAAATATTTTAATTACATTTGTGTAATTTAAATTTAATTGTGTTTGAATATTATAATTTAGATTATTATTTCAATCCCAACATTTAGTTTCTTTTACTCTCCTTTACAAGTAAAGTGTGCTCACTTTCTGCAAACATGTTTACTTTAAAGCAAGTGTGTTAATCCACTATGTTTTTCATAGTAGTTTAGCATTCCATGTACATTGTGAATTCATTAAATAATTATCAATCCTTGTATTGATAATTTATTGAAGGATAATTCAATTTTAATTTTATAAGGCTACTGATTTGGGTACTCACCACAGGTTGAAGGAAGGTTTCCTCAAGCATATAACTAGAAATGGGTTTTTTATCCTCTATTTTTTATGTTATTATTAGGGAATTTTGTAAAATATATAAATTTAAAAATAAATAAAATATATTTAATAATTTCAAGATTAAATTAACTTTTTACACAAGCATAAATTTGAAATATTCAAGTTTATTAACCCTATGCAAACAAAGGAAGAATAACTGAAAAATAAAGATTGGTTGGTTGCATACAACATGAAATAGATCAATTAGGTTGGAAAAATATACAAAATAAAAATCAAAGGTGTCATATATAGTCACTATTAGCATCATATGGATACTTGTATCCAACTCATACTAGTCACTTGAAGCATTATTAGAAGAGGCTATAGATGAGAAGTTTTTGGAAGAATTAGTAGAGAAATATAAAGCTAGATAACAAGAGGATTATAAAAATATTAAAAAATGTATTATTTTATCATTAAAAAGAGTTTCAATATGGTTAATATACACCTGATATTTTAGATTTCATCCCTTCCCATCCTCACCTAAACTTCTCTACAAAAGGGAATATCAAGCCTTACTATCCCAAAAAAGAAACCTCAGACCAATTGTACCAATTGAACCAGTAGAGTAAGATGATGTATTTATTGAATTTATAAATGAATTCACTCCATCACACCTAGTCAAAAGATATAGTTTATTGATGGAAAATTAAACACTTTAATCCATTACTCACTTGGTCAATACTAATTGATAGTGAATTTGAGAGGAGGGTTGAAAAGTGATATAGTACATGAGTATTTAAAAAAATTATGGTAGACCTAGAAGGATCAAACTTTGTCAATGAGCCTACCACTTTTAACTGGAAAATAATTTAATGATAATATGCAATACATTGAATATAGATAACCGATTAACCATAAAAAAACATAAAGAAAAACCATATCAATGAACATAATGATTTAATGTGGGAAAACCTCCAAGAGGTAAAAAAATACACAAGGTTATTACTCATTTATTGAGATACTTTCAACCCAATACCTGACTATCCTTATTCAATATCACTTCTTCTTAATCAATCTTCACAAATCCTTTATATAATATTTGACACATGAAAATATGAATCACATCAATTTTCTCCAATGTATTGAGAGAATGAATTTTACCATAGGGGTGAAACCCTATTTATAATAGGAATGAGGAGAGGTGACCATTGTGACCAATGGTTCCAACCATTCCCTGAGGAACTAAGTTGGTGATTAATAATATGTTTTATTATTGAATTTACATGAGGTTTTAACCCTACTAAATATAATAATCAAACATTTATTATTTTACCAAGTGTTAAGGGAATAATAATGGTAGCCACAACATTAAATTTTTGAACATTCCCCCTTAATGTTAATTAGGGATAAAATTCATATTCACCTTAATAAATGAATTATACTATGTATACATTTTAAGGATTTAAAAATATTCATCATGCCAAACATCACATTTTGAAGAAAAATGAATTATAATCCATAAATTACTTGAAAGTAAGCTTAGGATATCATGATCATGAGATTACATCTCATAGTTTCTCATGAATAATCACTAAGAATATTTGGATCCTTTTATAACATAAGGATATCCATTATAAAGTATGATTTTATGTATTGGGTTGAAAATTAAAACTTCCACATGAAGTTTAATAAAAAATCACATAAATCTCACACAAAGTTTTCAGTGCTTTATGGTGAGAAGAAGTAAAGAGAAGAATAAGTAACATATGATTGTTAAGAAGTGGAATTGTCATACACACTCCCCATCAATGAAAAATCTAAGAGTTCCAACATTATATGAAATTAATAGAACTTTGTAGCTCCAAGTAGTTTTGTGAATATATCTACCACTTGTTCATCTGTAGGATAGAATTGTAGATCAATATCACCATTGAAGACTTTCTCTTGTATAATATGCACATGAATTTTAATATGTTTAGTTCATTGGTGCTGCATTATATTTTTTTTTAGAGCTATACGACTTTGTTTATCACAATAAAATATGGTATTATGAGAAAAATGCAATTGAATTTCTCCCAACAACCTTCACAACCACATGGCTTCTTTATCAGTGTTTGTAACACTTATATACTCCAATTTTATAAAAGACACATAAACAATAGGTTAATTTTTATTTATCCAAGTGATAACACCTACACTAAACTTAAACACATATCAAGAAGTAGATTTGTGATCTATAGTGTCACTAGTATGGTCAACATCACAATAACAATATAAATTAGCATTATCAATGGATGAATAAAACAAACCAAAATTTATAGTTCTTTTGATGTAATGAAGTATATTTTTAGCTAATTTTTAATGATCCAAATATGGATCCTACATGAATATAGAATAAACACCAATATAATATGAAATATCTGGCATAGAAATGGTAAGATGAATCAAACTACCAACAAGATGGATATACAGAGTAGGCTTAAATATTTCACATGTAGGTTTTGGATCAAGTTTATCACTAACTTAAATAGGATTAGATGTAGATTTATAATCAAGAATATTAAACTTAACCAAAATATTGTGTGCATACTAATATTATGATACAATAATAGAATTTTTATCTTGAAATATAGCAATTCCTAAAAAATGACGTAAAATTCCTAAATTAGTTATTTCAAATATTTGATTTAGTTTATATTTATATTTATTTATTAAACTAGCTAGATTACTAATAGTTAAAATATCATCAACATATAATACAATCAAGATTAAATGACCATTTTCAACTTTAACAAAGAGACCATTATCAGAATAGTAGCTAGAGAAACCTAGTTATTTGAAAAAATAAGTAAGTTTAGAGTACCAATCTTGAAGATATTATTTTAAACCATTTAGTGATATATTTAACTTACACACATAATGTTATCTATTAGGGTTAGTGAAACGTTTAGGATGAGTCATGAAAGTTTCCTCTTATAAATTACAATTTATAAATGCATTCCTTACATCTATTTGGTGGATAATCCAACTATTTTGGGATGCAAGAGAAATGAGTAATCTAATAGTACTATTTTTTTATATAAGATCAAATGTTTAAACATAATCAATCCTTGATTTCTAAGTAAACCCATGCATGACTAATATTTCTTTAAACTTATCAATTTTACCAAATGATTTATATTTTATTTTATACAGACACTTAAAACCAATAATATTTCTCTTAGGTGGAGGTGGGACAAGATCCAAAGTCTAATTTTTAATTAAGGAATTGTACTCATCTTGAATAAAAACGTTCCATATATCATTCTAAATGGATTCCCTTAAATATTGAGGTTTGTATTCATATATAGTCATTAAGGCATGATAATAATATTGAATCCTAATTAATTTATTAAGATTATCAACATTAGAAGATTGAATTAAGGATTTTACCCATTTAGGTATTTTAGATTAAACATGAAATTTAGGGGGTTCCATATACTCTAAGTTATATAAATATGGATTAACTTACTCTCCCTATCTATTTCATCATGAGGAGAAACATACAAGCTAGGTTAATCTAAATAAAAACATTGAGTAGGTTTCATATAGGGCTCACAAAATGATTTTTTGATATTAATAACATTCATATTCTCAATGATCTATATTTTAGACATATCATATACTATTAATCCTTTAGTCTTACCTCCATATCCTACAAAAATACAAGAATAGGAGGTAAGATATGTTGGTGTAGGTTTTATGCACACCAAAGCCATAATGAGGTAGCCTCTAACATTTTAGGATTTAAATGGAGGTAAAATCCACTCTAGGGCATGAGTTGTAGATATATGGTTTATTTCAACCTATTGATGGAATAACTAGTAGGGCATGTAGGTTGTTGACAAGGTTTTTGGATGGAGGTGTGGTTCTTAAAGTATTATAAAAATATATGTGAATTGGATGGGTAGCTGGCTTCTAATGTAGAGTGGGAAGGTATCCAAAATAAACACAAAAAAAGGAGGTAAGGGTAAGTAAGAAAAGAAAGCTTCTATAGTTTTTAGGAACTACTTACCTGGCTAGTTTTTAAAAGGACAAGTGATCTCAAAATCTATGCCTATTGATAGAAATGATTGCACACACATAGTTAGACATGGATAACAAGTCTAAGGAGATAAAGATGCAAAAAATTCATAGACCTTAGACAAAGGTTGATTTTTTAGGGCAGCTATTGCACACCCTTAATCAGAAGATTATGGCTTGGGCTAGTGAAGTATCTAAGGTAGTTTTTGTACACACATATAAAAATATATCCAATAAATCACTCATGTACAATCATAATTATGAATCAATTTGAAATTGACTATCCTAATCAATATATTTAGCAATCTTTTAGTAGTTGTTGTACACCTACAAATCAGTATCTTAATCAAAATAATCAAGAATCCATTCATAAATTTTGCATACTAAAGATTATTGAAACATATAACCAAGAAGTAACAATTAATTACACAAAAATTGGAAAGAAAATGCACAAACACATTTGTTGATGATCAAAATTGATGTCGCTCCTATATTCAAAATTCTCTAACCAAAATCCAAGTTAGATTACAATTATTTATATAAACTTGGGGAAGGGGTCGCCTCATCCTCCAAGTTTATACATGGTTATTAAATGTGATAGTTAGAATATGTAGTTATAACTATGGTCTAAAATCATATAAGAGTCTACATAAAATTATCTATTTAAAATAGCCTTTACTAAAGTTATACAACATGTGCTTGTGTATAAAGATAGTGGAAATTTTTACAATTATAGATCAAACTATATGCAAACTAGAATTAGATGCACCCTTTATCTAAAATTGTACATGCCTCATTTTATAGGATATGAGAAAAACCTATTTATGTTTTAGATTATCCACCTTCAAATAAAACTCAGACATATGCATGAAGTACCAAAATCACTTTACTCATATTTTTAGAAATAGTGGTACTACTATTAGCCATGACTAATTTGAACTGTGTGTTGCATGCTCACTCATACCCTTTATAAAATGTGGATCTTCAATTTTATATTCCTCAATTAAGATTAAGACATGCATGTTCATATTCTTTTTTAAATATGAGATCTAATGTATGAAGATCTATGTATTATATCTATAATGTCCTACTAGCTTTCAAAATGTGACACATGTCAAACCTTAATTGAGTCCAATATCTTTAAAAATTCCACCTAAGACTCATATCATCAATCCTTTAAATGATGGAATGTGAGCATGCCACTTCGTAGTTCTTCTTTGGTTTTAGGACCTTTGAAAAGTCCATGTTGATTTGGCACCATCAATCCTTATGCACTAGTTTAACATGGTTTGTTGGATTTATGCTTTGGACTCTCATAATGGTGACACTTGTCACTCTAATAGAATTTTTACATTTCAACTTGACATCATGTTGTTTGATCAAATGATCTTGATTAGATTCATGCTATATGATCTTGATTTGAATCCAAATGAGTAATTTATTAGGTTAAATTTGACATTTTCATGACTATCAACTAACATTTGTATGACTATCAAATTTAATTTGGTAAGTTTGACACATTACTGATATTTAATTTTATGTTTGCATGATCATCAAATTATCTCTTCATGACCATCAAATGACATCCATTTGACTATCAAATTTAATCTCATCAACTTTACACATGTCCTTTCCTCAGGATTCCCTAATCCTACAAACATAAGAAAAAATGACTTTGCATAATACTTTTGGAAAATATGTATATAAAGGACCCTACATGAATATTTTAGCCTAAGGTTTTATTATTAATTAAATATGTTTTGGCCTAGGCTAAAATATTGAATTAAACTCAAAAAATAATGAAAAATCTTCTCTAAGCAAGGATACCACTTGACAGTCTGGTATTTGTTTAGGAGCAATTGTTATGGAAGAATTATCATGGGATTTTTGTGAGGGGGAATTATTTCAAATAAAATGTTTACAATAATTCTTTAGACAAAAATTTTAAGACACAAAGTCCATAAGAATTTTGTTGAGGGAATTATTTCAAACAAAATGTATGAGACACAAAGTCTACAAGGGGAACTATTTCTAACAAAATATCCATAATAACTATCCTAAATACTCAATTCTCTAAGGCAAAAGTCCAGAGCAATGCCTAAAGGCATGGTTTCAAAATGGCCAAAGGGAATGATGTTTCAAACAAAATGTTTGAATAAATTTATGGAAGGGAAAAAACCTTAGGATAAAAGTCCTGAAGGGCATGTGAAAATGGCAAAGTCTTAGGACAAAAGTCTATAAGGGCAAGTCTAACAGGGGAAAGGGCTGAGGATAAAGTCTTGAAGGGTAAGTGGTCACTAAGAAAAAGGGATAAAAGGTCATTTTCAAAAAATTTGAATGGTCAGTTTATAAATTTCGAAGGGCATGTGCCCTTAGGGGAATTGTTTTAGGCCCTTTGTGTTAGACAAAATATCCAAAACACAAAGCCTAAATGAATTGGTTTGGGGTAAAGGTCCTAAAGGATAGGCTCATAGGTCAAAAAATTCTTGAGTCAAAAGTATTGAAGGGAATTTTTAAGAGGGTTGAAGGGTCTACTTCATAGGGTATACTTTGATGGGAAAGGGCCCTTAAAAAATTCCCAAAGGGTAAGCATAAAAGTTGAAAAGGGCACTTTCAAAAGGCTGAAGGGTATGTTTAAAAAGTCTAAAGGGCATGTGTCCTTGATAAAACTTTTGAAGGGTAATTCAGAGGAAAATGTCCTTTATAAAGTCCTAAATTAATTCCATTGGGGGAATTATTTCAGACAAAATGTCTACAACAATTCTCTTGAAGAACCAATTCTCTAAAAAAATGTCTAAAGGAACTCATTTGGCTTGGGAAAAGTGTCTTAGACAAAATGTCTAAAGGGAATGTTCCAAAAAGGAAAAGGTGTAGGATAAAATTCTTGAAGGATAGGTGTGGAGGGGCAATTGTAAAAGTCTCTAAGGATTTCTAGTGGAAAAAATGGTCGTAACAAAAATATTGAAGGACATATTACACAAATCCTAAATGGTAGGTTGGTAAGGAAAAAGGGCATTTCAAAAATCCTAAAGTGAAATTTCAAATTGTTGAAGGGTACTTTTTATTTGGAAACAATCCAAAGGGTCTACTTCATAGGGCATTTATCTATGACAAAAGTCTCAAAGGATCTACTTCATAAGGGCCAAAGAGAAATCTCAAAAACTCTAAAGGGAAAGTTACACAAGTCTTGAAAGGTATGTTTAAATGGTCCAAATGGAAAATCTATTGAAAAATGTGTATCAATGAGATTTTCCACAAGAATAAGTCTGATTTGAGGAAATTGTTTCAACAAAATTATTGCAAGGAAATGCTATGAAGAGAAATTTCCATTGGACAAAATGTTTGACATAATAAGCCTAAAGAATAATTCATCTGGAAAAAAAAATTTGAAGAGAAAAGACCACAAACATAAGTCAAAATATAAATCCTAACAAGGATTCAAGCAATATTCTAGGTGACAATTCAGGCAACGGTTCTACCCTAACTAGTGGTAGAACTTTCAGGAGCCATAACTTTCACGCCATAGCTCTGTTTGACTCCCCATTTGAACCATTGGAAAGATAAGAATGATTGGAACATCTTGAGATGGTGCTAAACTCTACTCATTGGTTTTTGACCCTTGAAAAATAAATGGAAGTTCCCCAAATTTCAATTTTAGTAGTACAATCTAAAAATAGTAAGTTTCTAAAAATAGTAATTCCTCAAATTTTGTATCATTGTAAATCATGGAAGTTGAACCACTTAATCTTCATCGATATTGGTGACCTTCCACATCCTCATCCTACCTTCAAAACATGTGTAAATGAAGATGTAAGATGAAATGGAAATCAAACGTCTCTTCTTAGAGATAGGCATATGTTTGGGTCTACAAATTTGATGAATAAAACATCTCTTCTCAGAGATAACATTAGTTTTATTGCGTTGTTATTATTTCTTGAATTATCTTTCAACCAAATATTTTGAGTTTTGGATCAAACAAAGACTCCCAAAAATATTTAGTTTATGAAGGCACAATACCAATGCCATCTTGCCAAAATATAAGAGGTCAAATCATGATATTTTCTTAGAATTTTCATAAAAATATAGAAGAGGGGGCTCAAAATCAATATAATATTCCAAAAAATTGAGTCCCCAATTCTTATGGAAAAAAGGGGATATTGGGTACAATAAATGGCAACTTATAGGGGGAATACTCTTGAGTATTCAAGAACTCAAAACTCTGGTTTGTAATCCTAAATCAATCATGAAGTGTGTTATAGAAGAATAATTAAAAAAACATGAAGGAGACTCTTGAGTAGATTCACATAACATACTTTCCATATGTGTGTGTTAAATGTGTAGTTTTTTAAACCCTTATTGTGATGAGTTTTTAAAACGCTTTGATGGGAATGTAGGTTTCATTCTAGTATCTATTAAAGCTCATAAATAAGGTAAGATCAAGAATTGATCTACTACCATTCAGGTGTCTATAGCCCTGACAGAGATAACATGGGATCCTTCTCTTCTCCTTCCATTATTTTCTTTTGATGATGTGTGGTGCATTGACCTTATTTCATCATGTGAGCCTTTTGATTTTCTTTTGAATTTATTTTGCTCTTTTTAATCCATTGGTTCTTTCTTATTTTATTTTTATTTCAATCTTATTTTGTTCTTGAATGGAAAAGAGAAGAGATGGAACCTGAGTGAGATAGTATAATTATGAAACAAATCATTACTAGAACATCCTTGCTAACCACACTACCCAGAATTATCACTTCCAATAGGTATTTAATGTGATAAGTGCATTTGATCCAATAAAATGAGAAAAATTTATAAATTTTTATGAATTACTCTAAGAGTAACTTCCACATGCCTGGTAAAAGTATTCAATTGTGACACCATTTTGAATAATCTATGATTACCTACCTTCATCCTAAATACTCAAAAACATAGAAATACACCTAGTCTATAAACTAGTCCTAAAATGTCAATATTTTAAATTCTACTTTTCCAAAATTCATAATCTCAATTGGTTTTGATTTTAATTTGGTTATAATTAGAGAAAACATAATTCAAATTGTTAGAGAAATCAAATAACAACTACTCTAAGAAAGCAAGAAATTAAACTAAGAAATCTCTAAAATCTAATCTAGAAAGCAAAAAACTAATTTATTAAAGTAGGAAAGATTAATATAATGATATAAAACAAGAAACCTAACCTACTTTCACTCTAAATAAAACAAAAATACGATGGGAGGAATGGATTTGGAAACATTGTTTGGTATGCTTATCACTCTTTGGTAATAATAAGGTTTCCCCATTAAAGTTCTAAAATAGGTAAGAACATCTTTGTATTCATTCAATAGAATTTTGACCCTTTCCCTCATATTTTAGAACAAAAAATTAGGTTTACTCATTGGGATATCCCAAACACAATAAAAAAATAACTCTTTGTTGTGATACATACGTTTTGAAATCTCATCATTATAACTCATGTATTTAAGATAACCTAATTCATAAAAACAATCCTCAAAAGTACCTACTAAGATGGATATTATATCTAATGTGTAGTCTTGAAATTCATCATCCTCTATGAACTTGTTATGGGAAAGGAACTCTAAGATATAATCATAATCATAAGTATAATCATGAATGACATATTCCTCAAAAATTTCATCTAAACTCTCACTTTGAGTGTGACCTTCAATATTTGAATGATTCAACTCTTGACTTTCTAAATCAAAAATAAAATTTTTGTTTGCCTGGGGCTCACTATTTATGATTTTAGGAGTGAGAGATTCATTAACCATTAATTCTAGAGGGATCATCTCATCCACTGCATGTTGTTGATCTTTTTGATGATGTTCTTTCAAATATGTATGTTCTGGAAGGTGTGAAACTCTATGGGCATCATATGTGAAATCAAAGGTCTTTAATTTAATGCTGAGTAATGTTGATATCCACACACATGGGGGTTCTTGGTAAATCACATAATTAACCACATTGTCATTCACATTAGAGTTAGGAACCAAATTGGATTCAACATCTATCAAATCAAGGCATGATCATCTATGTGAATTAATTCCATTAAAAGGGAGCTTATAAATAGAATCAAAATTATTAAGGGTATACAACATACCTTTTCCGTTTCCCCCATGATAAAAATACATATCTGCCTTAGGTATGACATAATCTAAAATCTCAATATTAGCTTGCATGATCAGAGGAGAATAATTCAGGAGTATAATCATCAAATGAGTCTTTTGATAGAGATTCTAGTGTATATTGATAGTCACAAGAGTCATCAAAACTATCTTCAATGCTAATATCTTCTTTTTCAAGATAAAGTAATTGATCCTCTACCTAGGCATATGCTATCTCATAGAGCTATTACAAAGATCCAAAAATTTCCTTTGAATTGACACTTTCTTCACTATAATTATTTCCTTCTTCAATTATCTCATCAAATACTAGGATGGAATCAACATGATCCAATTCTTGTATCTTGACAGATTCCTATTCTTGTTGTTGGTATCTCAATTTCTCCTATAACATTGTAATTTATTCATTGATAGCTACAATAAATTATTATACCTATTTTATGATCCAATCATCCTCTCCATTTGGGATCTCTTCTTCCTTGTGTACAGTGCCTATATTAAAAGGAAACTCTTCCACTATGTTCTAGTTTGGGCACAGTAATAAGCTTTCTCTTTGGATAGCTTCTATATAATTCATCTCTAACATACCTATAGAGAACCTAATAGAAAGTGTTAAATCATATTTTAAAGCATGAGAATCAATATGTGGACCAAATCATATCAAAAAATATTCCTCAAGATCACTCCAACTAGTAATATAACTAGGTGCCAACTTTTCAATCCAATCATGCATTTCTTCTCCCAACATGAAAGGGAACAACCTATAGATTACATCCTCAAATTTACATCTATAATATGCATAGCATATGTGTAATAAAAAATATGCCCTTCAACATCTCTTGGGTGACTATAATGGAATCCTTGAAAGGTATTTAAATGGGTCATCAAGGAAATCATGTTGAATACCTAGGATATCTATGGGTCCTTTGTCAAGCCAACCCATTCTCAAAACTTTTAGTAAAATTAGAGGTGTTGGCCCTCTTTCTAATTCTAGTTAACTATTGGTGCAGATTTTATGCACACCATAGCCATAACAAGTATCCTCTAATGTTTTAGGATCTCAATGAGGTAATCTTCACTCTAAATCATGAGTTATAGGTATGTAGTTTATTTCAACCTATTGATGGAATAGTTGGTAGGGCATGTAAGTTTTTGATAAGGTTTTTGGATGGAGGTGTGGTTCCTAAAGGATTGTGAAAATCTATGTGAATTGGATGGGTGGTTAGATTCTAATCTAAAATGGGTAGGTCTCCAAAACAAACTCAAAAAAGGAGGGAATGATAAGGAAAAAAAAAAGCTTCTATGGTTTCCAGGATTGACTTCCTTAGCTAGTTTCTAAAAGGACAAGTGCTCTCAGAATCAGACATGGATAAGAACCGCACACATAATCAAACATGGATAAGAAGTCTAAGGAGATAAATATGTAACAAATTCATAGGCCTTAGATAAAGGTTTTTATTTTTAGGGTAGTTATTTCATACCCTTAATCAAAATTTTATGGCTCAAGATAGTGAAGTATCTAAGGTAGTGGTTGCACACACATAGAAAACTAAATCCAAGAAAGTGATCATACACAATCATAATTATGAATCAATTTGAACTTGAATATCCTAACCAATATATTTAACAATCTTTTAATAGTTATTATACACCTAAAAATTATTACATCAATCAAAATAATCAATAATCCATTCATAACTTTTGCACACTAAATATTATTGAAACATACAACCAAGAAGTAAAAAATAATTACATATAAATTGGAAAGAAAATACACAAACAAATTCACTGACAATCAAAACTAATGTCACTCCTGTATTCAAAATTCTCTAACCAAAATCCAAGTTGGATTACAATTGTTTATATAGAATTGGGGAAGGGGTCGACTCATCCTCAAAGTTCATGCATGGTTATTACACGTGATAGTTAGAACATGTAGTTCTAACTATAGTCTAAAATTGTATAAGAGTCTAATTATAATTATCTATTTAAAATAGCATTTGTGAAAGTTATACAATATGTGCATGTGTATAAAGATATAGGTATTTTTTACAATTATAGCTCAAACTTATGAAAACTATAAATAGATGCATTGTTTACCCAAATTATGCATGCCTCTTGTTATAGGTTATGAGAATAACTTGTTGATCTTTTAGATTAGCTACATTCAAATAAAACTCAAACATATACATGAAGTACCAAAATTGCTTTACCCATATTTTTAGAACTAGTGGCACTACTGTTAGCCATGACTAATGTGAAACATGCATTGAATGCTCACCCTTTCCCTTTATAGAATCTAGATCTTCACTTTTATATTCATCTTTTGATATTAAGACATGTGTGTTTATACTCTTTTTTAATTATGAGATCTAATGTTCAAAGATATATGTATTTTGTCTATAATGCCCTGCTAACTTTTGAAATGTGATACATGTCAACACTTGATTGACTCTGAGATATTTAAAAATTACACCTAAGACTTGCATCATCAATCCCTTGTATGATGGAATATGAGCATGCCATTTGGAATTTCTTTGCTTGTTCTGGGACCTTTAAAAATTCCATTTTAATTTTGCACTACTGATCCTTATGCACTATTTTAATGCAGTTCATTGGATTTGTGATTTGGGCTCCTATGATAGTGACACTTGTCACTCTCATAAATATTTAACATTTTAACTTCATCTCACATCATTCGATCAAATGATCTCAAATATATGTGCATCATAGGATCTTGATTTGAATCTAAACATGTAATTTACTAGGTTAAATTTGATGTTCTCATGACTGTCAACTGATGTCCACATGATTGTCAAATTTAATCTTGTCAACTTGACAAAATATCCACAATAATTATCTTGAAGACTCAATTATCTTAGGAAAAATTCCAAAGGAAAATCAGAAGGGATGGTCTCAAAAGGGCAAAAGGGCTTGATGTGGGTAAAAGGCCTGAGATAAAAGTCCTAAAGGGCATGTGTAAAGGACAAAGTATTGGAACAAAATTTCAAAATGGAAAGTATAGGAGGGGAAAGGGCCTAGGAAAAAGACCCAAAGGGTAAGTGATCACTTCAAAAATAGATCAAAGGGTCATTTTCAAAATGACTAAAGGGTCAATTCAAAATTTATAAAGAGCATGTGCCTTTGGGTGAATTATTTTGGGCCCTTTGTGTTAGAAAAAATGTCTGAAACACAAATCCTGAAGGAGTTGGCATGGGGTAAAGGTCCCAAAGGATAAGCTTGTAGGGAAAAAAATGCTCGAGACAAAAGTCTTGAAGGGAATTTTTAAGAGGGCTTAAGGGTCTACTTCATGGTGAAAATTCTTGAATGGTCTACTTCATAGCATATATTTTTATGGCAAAGGGCCCTTACAAAATTCCCAAAGGGTAACCGAAAAAGTCTTGAAGGGAACTTTAAAAATCCCAAAGGATATGTTCAAAAAGTATGAAGGGCATGTGTCCTTGAAAAAACTTTCATAGGGTAATTTGAAGGCAAAGGGTCCTTTCTAAAGTCATAAAATAATTCCCTCAGGGGAATCATTTTGGATAAAATATCCACAACAATTTTCTTGAAGACCCAATTATATCAAACAAAATGCTCAAAGAAGTCAATTGGATTGGGGAAAGTGTCTCAAATGAAATGTTTAAAGGGAAGGTTCAAAAAAGGCAAAGGTGTGGGACAAAAGTCCTGAAGGATAGGTGTAGATAGGCTGAAGGGTAATTGCAAAAGTCCTAAAGGATTTTTGTTGAGTAAAATAGCTATAAAAAAATGTTGAAGGACATATTACACAAATCCTAAAGGGTAGGTTGGCAATACAAAAGAGCATTTCAAAAATCTCGAAGGGTAATTTCAAAATGCCAAAAGGTCATTCCAAAATGCCAAAGGGTAATATTTATCTAGCAACAATCTGAAGGGTCTACTTCATAGGGCATTTATCCATTGAAAAAGTCCCGAAGGATCTACTTCATCATGGTGAAGGGAAAATCTCATAAAGGTCAAAGGGCAAGTTACAAAAAAATTGAAGGGTAGGTTCAAAGGGGCCACATGGCCTTTCTATCAGGAAAAGTGTATCAACAAGATTGTCTATAAGAATAAGTTTGATTCAGGGAAATGTTTTTAGCAAAATTATTACAAGGAAAATACTATGAAGAGTAAATTCTATTAGATAAAATTTACAACACAATAAACCCAAAGACTAATTCATGCAGAATAAAAGTTTCAAAGAGAAAATCCCAAAAACATAAGTCCAAAAAAGTAAAGCTCCATAAGCACTCCTAAAAATATTTATTTTATGAAAAAACAACACCAATTCCATCTTGTCAAAGTATAAGAGGCCAAACCATGATATTTTCCTAGAATTTGCATAAACATATGGAAAAATGAGTCTTCATGATTTATTCGAGATTCCTTGCTCCTGCAAAAAAAGAAAAAATGATTTAGCATAATAATTTTGAAAAATATGTATATAAAGGACATTTCATGAATATTATAGCCTAAGGTTTTATTATTAATGAATTATGATTTGGGCCTAGGATAAAATATTGAATTAAGATCAAAACATAATGAAAAAAGTTCTCTAAGAAAGGGTGCCACTTGGTAGTCAAGTATTTATTTAGGGGAAATTATTGTAGGAGAATTATCATGGGATTTTTATGTAGGGGAATTATTTCAGATAAAATGTTCACAATAATTCTTTAAAAAAAAATGTTTGGGAATTATTCATAAATAATTGTTCAAAAATAATTATTCATAATAATAAGTCTTAGGACAAAATTCTCAAAGGGCAAGTCTTGGAAGGGAAAGGGCCTAGGATAAAGTCCTAAAGGGTAAGTGATGACTTCAAAAAAGGGTTGAAGGTTCATTTTCAAAGTGTCTAAAGGGTCAATTCAGAAAGTCTAAAGGGTATGTGCCCTTGGGGGAATTATTTTTGGCCCTTTATGTTGGACAAAATGTTCTACACATAAAGCCTAAGGGAATTGGTCTGGGGTAAAGGTCCCGAAGGATGGACTTATAGGGAAAAAAATTCTCAAGACAAAATTTCTAAAGGGAATTTTCAAGAAGGCCAAATGTTCTAATTCATGGAAAAACTACTTGAAGGATCTACTTCATAGGGTATATTTTGATGGGAAAGGGTCCTTATAAAATTCTCGAAGGGTAACCACAAAATTCTTGAAGGTCACTTTCAAAAGGCTGAAGGGTATGTTCATAAATTTTGAAGGGCATGTGTCCTTGACAAAAATTTCAAAGGGTAAGTCAAAGGTAAAGGGTCATTTCTAAAGTCTTGAAAGAATTCCATCCAGGGAATTGTTTCAGATAAAATGTCTATAATAATTCTCCTAAATACCTAATTCTCTCAGACAAAATGTTTGAAGGAACTCAATTGGATTGGGGAAAGTGTCTCAGATGAAATGTTCAAATGGAAGGTTAAAAAAAGGAAAAGGTGCAAGACAAAATTCCTAAAGGATAGGTGTGGAGGGGTCAAAGGGTAATTTCAAAAGTCTTGAAGGATTTATATTAGAAAAAAATGGCTATTAAAAAAGGTTGAAGGACATATTACACAAATCTTGAAGGGTAGGTTGGCAAGGCAAAAGGGCATTTAAAAAGTCCCCAAGGGTAGTTCTAAAATGTCAAACGGTCATTACAAAATGTTGAAGGGTACTTTCTATCTGAAAATAATCTGAAGGTTCTACTTTATATGGCATTTATCCATGATAAAATTCTTGAGGTATCTAATTCATATAGGACAAAGAGAAATGTAAAAAATTTGAAGGGTAAGTTATAAAAATCCCAAAGGGTAGGTTCAAAGGGGCCAAAGGGAAATTCTATTAGGAAAAGTGTATCATCAAGATTGTTTGTAAGAATAATTCTAACTTGGGGAAACTATTTTGGCAAAATTATTGTGGGAAAAATAGTACAAAGAGAAAATTCCATCAGATAAAATGTCTAACACAACAAACCCAAAGCCCAATTCATGAAAAGTTATGAAGAGAAAATAAAAAAAATATAAGTACAAAAATATAAATCCTGACAAAGACCCCTAAAAATATTTAGTCTCTGAAAAGACAATACCATTATCATATTGCCAAAGTATAAGAGGCCAAATCATGATCTTTTCCCAGAATCTGCATAAACATATAGAAGAGAGGGCTCAAAATCAATATAATATTCTAAAAAACTAGGTCCCCATTTCCTATGGAAAAAAGGGATGTTGGGTACAATAAGATGAATATTCTTTATTTTAACTTTAGGAACAAATATAGAAGTAGGACTACCAAATATCTTAAGATGAGTCACACTGGGTTTATTTTTAGACCACATTTATAAAGGAGTAGAAAGATGAATAGATTTGATAAGGACTCTATATAAAAAATTCACAATATCATTCAAGCTTCATCCCATAATAACTTAGGAACATTTTTATAATGTAACATTATTCTAGTCATTTCTATAATGGTGTGGTTTTTCCTTTCAACACTACCATTTTACTAAGGATAATCAGGATTTTTTATTTCCCTTTGAATACCACAACTAATGTAAAAATAATCAAACTCTTTAATAATTTATTCACCACCATTATCATATCTTAATCTCTTAATAGAAAAATTAGAAGCTTTTTCAACAATGGATTTAAATTCCTTGAATTTAGATAAAACTTCAAATTTATTTTTAATGAAATATGACCAAATAATTATAGTATAATTATCTATAAAAGTAATAACATATAAATAACCATTAAGAGATACAAATATAAGATGTCATGCTACATCATTATGAATTTAACTCTAAAGGATGAGAGGAATTCACATCATCATTGTTTTGAAATGGATTAGTATGTTTATTATCATGTAAGAAACCTTTATAAGTTTCATGATGGAAAAAGATATAAGGAAGACCAACAAAAATATTAAGAGAAGACATATCATGTAAAATTTTAAAATTAACATTTCCTAATATTTTATGCCATAATTGAGATTCATTCTTATTATGCAATGAAATAAAACTACAGAAGAAGCAATAAAAATATATAAGCCATTGTTTTAAATTCCTTTAGAAATTGGAGAACTAGATTGATTTATAATGGTCTGGTTATCTTTAATCAAATTTAAAATAAATTTATCATTTTTAAGTTGAGAACAATATAAAAAATTATTCTTAAGCTTAGGTACATAAAAAAACACCATTAATAATAATATTTGCAATTTTTTCCTTTCTTTGATTAGTTACATATAAAAATGAATTCTCTCCTAAATAGATATTTTTAGAAATATATCTAGTATCATATAAAATATTATACAATCAATTCATATGGTGTGATGCACCACTATCAAAAATTCATTCATTTTCAATAGAAGCAAATAATGCAACATATAAATCAATAACATAGAATTTTGTTCCTAGTTGTTGTTCTGAATAGGATTTTGATTTTTAGAATGGTTTTGAATAGATTTATTCCCTTTGTTACTTTTATAAGATTTATTTTTAATTGTATAATTTTATTATAACTATTTTTCCTTATACGACCAAACTTATCACACATATTACAATTCCCATTAAACCTAGGTTTATGATTCTTATTATCATATTTCTTATTCCTATTTTTATCTTTAATAGAATTAAGGATAAATTTATAGTTTTATTTTTTCTCATAAATAGGGTTGAGAAAGAGAAGTGCCTAAGTGTCATTCTCTTTAAAATAAAAATTAGACATCACTTTCTCTTTTTGAATTAGAAGAGCTGATAAGGTAATGAGGTCAGGGATATCTTGCTCTATTTGGTACTTTGAATTCATAATTGAGATAAAATTTAAAAAATATTCATGTATATTAAATTGAATAATGAAATATATTAATTGATATTTAATTATATTATAGTTTCATCAATCTAACTAAGCTTTAATATTCTTAATTTTACTAAAAAATTAAAAAACTTTTTCATCACCTTTCATAGGTTTAATAAGTAATTCAAGGACCAACTCAATTATCAAAGAGAGATGAATACCCTCATGCATAGACTCAAGGAGTTTACAAGAATCACTAGGAGACTCATTATTAATGATATGGAATAAGAATTCATCCTTAACACTCCATAATATAATCAACGTAGCTTCTTTAAATTTATATTAAAAATATATTTAAAAGCTCAAGGGTTGCATGTTATCTTGATGGGGATTTTTTAGTTTTGATGATAATTTTCCATAGCTTTTAGGCCATAAATTTTAATCTAATGAAGATATATATATATATATATATATATATATATATATATATATATATATATATATATATTATAGTTTGATCCATTAAGTATTTGAGATTTATCTAATATAAAGTTAGGTGAATCCATAACTTCCCTTTAAGAATGATAATATAACACAAGATAATGCTTACATTTGAACCCCTTTTTTAAATGTGAATTTATACTCTATTTAAAAATAAAATAAATTTCAAGTGTAAACAAATAATAATTATTCAAATTAGTTCTATACAAAGTAAGAAAATTGTGAAAGATTGCAACAAAATAAGGTGTCATAAGTGTCATAAAAATACATTAATGTAAGAAAAATTATTAAAAATTAACTTTTTTAATATTAATTTTATATTAAATTAAATTACAAGTGTAAATAATTAATATTTGTTTAAATATATGATAAAAAATACAAAATAATTGAAGTAAAATGCATTAATTTATGTGTCACAAAAGTTGCACATAAAAAAAAATATCTAAACACTATGACTAAAAAAGGAGTAAAAGATATAATAGGATAGTTCAAAACTAATACTAGAACACAAAAATGCACCTGGAACATGCCAAAACCTATGAAATGATTGTTCACATGATTATGCTCGACAAAATATTCACTAGGTCAAATGCCACAACAAGGTTGATAGGTCTAGAGTTTTGAACCTGAAAAGATTAACATGCAAACCAAAAAAATAGAATTCAAAATTAATTAATTTGGATAAAAATTAGTTTTGAAATAGGGTTGGAGAGATTTAAACACAATACCTCTCATTTTTCAAGTTTATACCAAAGTAAACACAACCAACTCTCTTACTATAGTAGTTGGAAATATACCTGTAAAATATTATTTCTAAACATTATTTAATTGAATTTTTTTTTAAATTATTCATGTAAAAAAAAATTAAAAAATAATTTTAATGTTTTTACTACTTGGGTATAAAACAAGTAAATAAGGTGGGGCTCTCAAACGTTACATGAAATATAAAGAATTAATAAAACATATATTTATTAAATATGACTTAAATACTATATACTAATCTTCCAATGCAATATAGATAGTAATGGAACCTAGGTGAAGTACGGGAATGCACATAGATTATACAAGCCAAAAAAAACCTTGAAATTTTCTAGATCTCCTTAAAACATTGCAATGAAGCATTCAAAAGCTTCAAAATATGATTTTGAAAGCTAGTATAGCCATGCAATGGTGCCAAAATGAGGAAGAAATAATCTTAGAAGCTTCAAGCAACCTTCTTAGGGTCTGACAAGGGTTTCGTCACTCAATTTAATTGAGAAAAAATAATGTTCAACACCACAAAACAACTTCAAAATATTTGTAAAAAACATTTTATATATTTCTTCATCTATGAAGTTGTACAAGTTTAAAAATGGCATCCATGCAATATTTTCTTTAAAAAATGATCTTTATATTGCTATCTAGTTTCTTGTTTGAGTTTTAAATTTTAAATTTTATCTTTATTAATATCCACAAATCAAAGAATGAACCACAACCATTTTTACACCATATGAAATGCCTCCATGGCCATACATGTGAGTTTCATGCTGAAATATGCTTTGAAAATTGGTTACTTGTTACTCAACAATCTTACCAATTAATAGAAGTATCCCATGCTCTACTACCATAAAACTAATTTAATGTTAATGTGAAACACATTGGATATAGATATGCAATTAACCAATAAAGAACATATAGAAAAACAAGATAAATGAACACAATGATTTAACATGGGAAAACATCCAATATGTTAAAAACCCACAAAGTGATTATTCATTTACTGAGAGACTTTCAATCCACTACATAACCTTATTGAATCTCACTTCTTCTCAAACAATATTCACAAAGCCTTTGTAGAATATTTGACACACAAAAATATGAATCACATCAAGTTTCTCAAGTGTATCAAGAGAATGTATTTTACCATAGGGGTAAAACACTTATTTATAATAAGAATGAAGGGAGGTGACTATTGTAACCAAAATTTTCAACCTTTCCTTGAGGAACTAAGTCAATGATTAATAATATGTTTTATTATTACATTTACATGAGGTTTTAAACAATTTTAAATATAATAATAAAACATTTTTTATTTTACCAAGTGTTAAGGGCTCAGTAATGGTACCTACATAACATTAAATTTTACAACATTAATTTACCATTACCACTATAGTAGATGTTAAAAATATGAATAACATCACTCCCTTTACTCTATCTTATATTAGTGGATGTAACATGAGGATCCTAATACATTTATTTTTTATTTTGACATCCTATGTCATATTTACAATTATAATCAAGATACTTGCAATATGAAATTATTTTCAATTACACTTAATGATGAAACCCTCCATTGGTTCATGGGATTGAGAAAACATGCATCTTCCACTTGTAAAGGTGTGATGTAAAATTTCCAAAAACCAATATTATTTTAGAGGAAAAGAACTAAAGGGAGATTACATTTTATAGGATGTAACTAAAGGAATATGAACCATTTGAAGACTATTTTGAAAGGTTTCAATTTACCCTATAAAGGTCTAAATAAAAAAATGTGGACCAATAATCTATCATATTGGTATTTTTGAGAGTGCAAATAAAGAATTCATGGAAACTTTAAATCTTATGGGTGGAGGTAATGTGTCTCAAATTTCATTTGAAAAAACACCCAATTATGTAAAAACTACACCTGATATATGATTATGAAGACTTGTGGTAGTATAGTTTTGCCATCATCATCAAAATCTACCAATTAAGGATTATAGATGGAAGTCAATAACTTTCTACATGAAATCAATTAGGATATCATAAATCATATGGCTACACAATTAGACACACTTCATGTAAGAATAAAATAACAAGAATTAGAAAAAATATTAATAATCAATTTCTTAGATTGTTATTGTAAGAAAGAAAAATGTATATGTCAAATTGCTAATGTAAATATGGAAAGTATAATCTAGGAAATACTATAAATAATTTAACTTTATTCAAGTGTAGGAAATGGAGATTAGGTCTTATATGTGGCATAATGGTAACTCTAGTCACAAATACCAAAAAAATTAGGTATCCACCAACCCAATCATTTTTAATATCAGAATTTGCATATGCTCCTCCTAATATTCATATGGACGAACTCCTTTGAACAAAATTCCATAAAAAATTAGAATTGGACACAAAAAATCTTAAATCTTAGGCCAACTAGTAGTGGTTTCAAGGTAAAACTTGGTAGTGAAAACCTCAGAACATGTTATGGAAATAATTTCCCAACCTATAGAAATAACAATGGAGGGGATATATACCTTGGCCCAATAAAAACATTGGATTCACACAGAAATCATAAAAAAATTAACCTATAAATTAAAAAAAAACCAACGTTAATACCTAAAAATAACACTAAAAACTTTATTTCTCACCACAATTACATGCCTAAATGTCACCTGATCGCAACATTAAAAAAATTCAACATGTATATAACGATGGTATGGTGACATATCCTATATATAAATTGGAGTTACTTTACTCAAGGTATGTTATCCACAATCCAAACACTCTAATAATAACATAACCCAATAGGAGGTTCCTAAACACATAACTAACCCACCTAATCCATCCAATAGTGATACCAACCTTGAATCAAGTACATTATATAGTCTAACTATACCAATTGACCCTCTTTTTCTAAAATATCTCACTTACATAAGGAACCCCAGATATAATTTGATGTTATGGGGGAAATGAAAAATTTATATATATGCATAAATTTATTTCAAGCATTAAATATGTATTGATATATGCCAAGGCTATCCAAAGTTTATGCTCACAGAAACCTAGTCAAAAGAAAAATGATCCTGAAACTATTCACATTATTAGATAGTTGTCTGATCTTATGTTTGGAAATATTTTCCATCCTAGATATTCTAACCAAGTAGCCCAGTTGTGTATGTGTATATTGTATAGTTCTTCATAGAAAATACTCTAATCTACTTATGATCCATTATTAATACCATGACTAAGGAGATCATGGAATGACATAAGCTATAAGGCCTTCAAAAAACCCCAATAATCCTTCAAATGGAAGAAACATGCATTTGAGGCATGAAGGGGCAATCAAAGACCTTTTCATATAAATTGATTCATAGGAATACCGAATTGACTCTATGGCCATGCAACCAAAGGCTATTTTGGAGGGTACTCTCTCATCCTAGGAAGACCTTGGTTGGAAAAAATAAATGTCTATATCAGTTGTAGGCTAGGGAACATGATAATATCCAATGGGATTAGTACCAATCAAATAGTATTATTCCATCATGCCCAACCCTCATTTGGAATAGAATAACCCATTTAAATGGGAATAAAATAAATGAATAAGTATTTGTTCAACATATCCTTACCATTGATTAGATATTGTCATTAAAACATTAGACAAGGACATAATAATTTCAAACTTTGTATAAAATTTATATATAAAAGATCAAACTATAGATAATTCTCTTCCACACATGGTCTATCTCATTAAACATAAATTTACAAGTGTGACAATCCCATTGATTATATTATTAATTTTCACCAACTCATACCCCATAAGTTCAAGTTGCCTAATCTTCTAGGTGTTATTAAGTGTATGGCCTCAATTTCAAAGGTCATTTAAATTTTATTGGGCCAAACACTCAACATAAATAATCAACTAACACCTTAACAACAAGATGAGCTGATTTCCATGCTTCAAAGGTTAAAAAACTACCTTCGCATGAGACTATCATGTTATGAGAGGTAAACACCTATATTTTTACACCCACCATATTTATATAAAAAAGGAGTGCAAACCCATCTACCAACATCTAAGGTAAATGAATCTTGTTGTTAAATAAATTATCAAAATAGAGTTACAAAAACTTTTTGAACTAGGATTCATTTACCCCATTTATAACATCCATTGGGTTTATTCACTCATCATGATAACTAATAAATATGGTAAATAGAGTATCTACATGGATTACAAAGAACTTAACATTTTCATTAGGAAATGACACTTCCATTTACCATTCATTAATGAAGTCCTTGAAAACCTTTTTGGAAAGAAGTAATTTTATTTTGCTTATGGATTTAGTGGATATAATTAGATTAGAATTACATCAGAAGATCATGATAAAACCACTTTTACATTCCATTAAGGAAAATACACATACCGTTTTGTTCTCTTTAGACTACGTAATGATCCAACCACTTTAGAAATGGTTTTTCATAGAACCTTTTATGATATTTATCATGATTGCATGAAAATTGACATTGATTAATTTAACATCTATGGGGATTCCTATGAAGAAGATGACAACAATTTTGAAAAAAAATATTTAGCATCACTAAACTCAAAGCCTCTTACTAATCCATGAGAAATTCTATATGCCATTGTTAAAAGGTTTTGTATTATGACACCACATTTCAACTTAAGGATAAAAGTGGATCTAGCTAAGATATAATCTATTAAAAACCTTCCCACACCACAAAAACACAAATACATTACAATATTTATTTGACATGCTGATTATTATAAACATTTTAATAAATATTTCATCAAATTTTAAGCTCATTTAGTTATTTTTTTAACCAAAGATGTTAAATTTAAGTGGGATAATGAATCTTAAGAATAATTTCAGGCTCTTAAATATATCTTAATATAAAAGCTTTTGCTAAGAGAACTATATTTGAAGTTGTTGGGCCATATCCACAAAGATGCATCTAATACAATATTTGAGGATATACTTGATCTAAATTATGGTTAGTTTAACTACGTTTCTATTTTATTAGTAAGAATATTTTAGGTGTAGATATTAACTAAATGGTAAAAAATGATTTTCTTGTTGTAGTGTATGTTATCAATTAATTGTGTTGTTATATCACTAATTATCTTATTTTCATACATATTGATCATTATAAAATTAAATAATAAATTAATAAACCACTAATAAATGCTTAATCACCATCATACCAATGTATGGAAATACCAGCTTCTTAAGGCCTCAGTTCAGAGCATTCCCATATACCCAATGTCTATTTTTAGAATGTCATCTAATATTGCCTATAAGATTGAATATATATATATATATATATATATATATATATATATATATATATATATATATATATATATATATATATATATATATATAAACTTCTTATGGATAGGAACTGAAAAGAGGTTAGATTTAATATTATTGCATGGGATAGAGTATATCTTCTAAAATATAATGGAGGTCTTGGCCTAAGAAGCATCAAATCCATGAACAGAGCCCTGTTGGTAAAAATGGGTTGGTGCTTGATGAAGGAGAATGGGGAATGGGAAAGAACCATTAAGGCTAAGTACCTAGAAAGAGTGGAAGAGGATGTCTTAATATATGAATAAGGCCATTCTAATGGATCCACCTTTTGGAAAGCCATATCTAATTGTAAGGACCTATTAAAGAAAGGCATCTTATGGAAAATTTGGAACGGTGAGAAAATCAACTTCTAGGAAGATGATTGGCTATCCCCCACTACCCTCTCTTCCCAAAGGATTTGGGTGGGTTGGTATGCATAGTTCAATCAGAGATAGGGATCTAAAATCAAAGATTAATGGGAAATCAAGGATGGAACAAAGTGTTATAAAATCCTCCCTAGTGAGGATCTACCACTAGAAGATTCACATGTTATTCAAAATCTCAACAAAAATTTAAGATAAGTCCACATCCCTTGCTTCCTAAAGGAGGATCACTTTATTTGGTGGGAAGAAGACAATGGCTCATACTCAGTGGTTTCAATCCATGCCACCAACCTTAACTTGGGAAGTGAATGGATTCTATGGAATTTTTTTTGGGTGAAACACCTTGCTCCCAAAGTCAATTTCTTTTTTTGGCTTATGGCACATAATAAAATTATGATAGTAGACAATATAAATAAAAGGGGTTTGATTGTTCCCAACAGGTGCCCAACTTGTCTAAGTGCATAAAATTCTATTCACCAGCTTTTCCTTGAATGCCCTTTCAACTTGTCTCTATTTAATGACTTACCAAATTGACTTAACTTGGCTTGGGTCAAACCAAAAAATGTCCTAGATCTCATTATACAATGGAATTCCCCCTAGAATATCCCTTCCCTAGTATTTATTTGGTGCCTCATTCTACCCCATTGGTTTTGGTGTATCTGGAAAATATGCAATGATGGTCTTTTTCTCAACAATAGACATCAATTGAAAAGGGTCTTCCCCTACCTCTACCAAAACATTACAAAAAAATAGAAAACTTTCCCTCCAAAGGATAAACATCCTTCTCCATAGCTATACTTATTCCTAAAAAATGTGACATCTAACAAGTCTTTTGATCTCCCTCAAAATATTTATTTCACAAGCACACTAGATGGAAGGCTCTCCTGGAAGGTTGCATGAAACTAAATTTTGATGGTACCTCTAAGGGCAACCCAAGTCCTATAGGGGGTGAATGTATTATAATAAATTCTAAAGGGGAGATGTTGGATTCATATATGGGTCTAATGGGAACCCAAATGAATCACCTATCCTAATTCAAAGTTGCCCTATGGGTTATACAGTTGGCAATAAGCACTAACTATAATAGGATCATTATTGAGTGCGACTCAATGAACATCCTAAATGATTTATAAATAAAGTATACACCTTCACACACCACTAAGTTCATCATTAATAATGATTAGTATCTCATAAAGGGCATACCTCATGTCCAACTCATACACACCTACAATGAAGTAAATAGGTTGGCTAACCTCCTTGCTAACTTTGGAGTTGATCTCCACCTTTCAAATAACTATCATGATAATATAAACATCCCATCTATTATTCTAAATGATATACAAGATAAATTTACCAATTTAAGTTAAAAAATGATATATCTACACATGTATGATCTCATCTCGAAAGGGTAGATCTCTATTAGACATATCCATAATTTTTCTAAAGAGGGATATTAATAATTTTTATGAGCCCCTGATGGGACTTCCAAACCATTCGTGCTATTTTCAAAATTTCCCCATCCATAAACTTCATTCCACCCATTTAAGATCTACACACATGTTTCCATAAGAGGTGATAGGGATATGATAGAACCTACTTCTTGTAAGGAGATCCATAAACAAAAGAAAGTATGGAAGAAGTTTAAAAAGGGGGGACTCACATAATTCATCGAATGGGTTACAAAACATAATACTAAGATTGTTCATGACTTCATGGTGGTTTGGAACAAGTGGAAAGTGAATATCTATGGCATCACCATTAAAATTTTAGAGGATTTCATTGATGAAGATACTGGAATGTCATGCATAAGCACAAAAGCTTTTAAAGACTAGTTAAAAAAATAAGAGTCATTGTAAAAAATTTTTAGAACAAACGACTTTGTGCAGACAGACAAAACAATTTTCATTGGGTGGATCTCCTATGTTACTAGCCTAAAATTTGCCTCCAAATCATGAGATACATGACACTAGAAAGTAAATATACACTTATTTTCTCCCAGCATTTTCTTCTTTAAAATAACTTCATTGGGTATATAATTAGTTTTCCCTACTTTCTCCTTAAGTATCTTGAGAGTACCATCCTACTCCACCAAGTAAATGACACAAACCCCATCCTTCATCAAGGATTGATTCTCCTTCTTCTTAAACATGGCCAAGTTTT
This sequence comes from Torreya grandis, assembly GCA_037957365.1. Taxonomy (NCBI): domain Eukaryota; kingdom Viridiplantae; phylum Streptophyta; class Pinopsida; order Cupressales; family Taxaceae; genus Torreya; species Torreya grandis. Next base: position 2,493,733 of record JARHVA010001913.1, read on the forward strand.
ATATAACTAAGAGGTCCCCCTTGGTGGTTCCTCCTCTAGGGAGGACCCCCTGGTGGAGGATACCACCAACTATCTAATCATATCCCACAAAATAGTTTATCAAAGTCCCCCTAATGATATTTTACTTAAACTATTTATTCCCAAACTAAAACCGATTAATCTAGAACTAAGAACCCCTAAAAATATAGTTGGGAAAGGAAAATCCATTATTATAGAGGAGCTAGAAAAGAACAAATTGTAACTTGAGAATTTTCACTTGAATGTCCAAAAAGTAGGTTTGGGTCTGGCCAAACTCATCTAGGACTGTAATGCACTCCACAGGTAGGTTGAAGCCGTAGTTTAGGGTTTCATCCTTTTTGCATAGTGTGCTCAATCCCCTACCTTTCAATCACCTAAGGTTTTAAAATCCCCCCTCAAGGCTCTTGAAATGGAGTACCCCCTAATCAGTCCCCCATGTAGGCTAAAGGAAAAAAGTGCCACAAAATGATCTTCCCCAGAGAAGTGGTAGAAGGCCTTAGGAACCACACTCAGGATAAAATATCAAAGGAAAGATAGATCATTCCTATTAATGACACTAAAAATACTAAAGACCCTCAGGAGGGACTCTTCTCCTAGTTTTGTTTTAGTTTCTTGTTGTTTTTTTATTCTAAGTACTGTAACTTTTTATTTTTTGGTCTCTCAGCCTTGTTGGTGGCCTATTGATACTCTTGTAGTGCACTCTAGTGGTTCCATGTCCTTGTAAAACCTATCTTTTACCTTATCAAATAGAAAATAAATGCTAAATTATTATATGATTATTACTACTTCATAAATTTTATATTACCATTATAGATAAACCTAGAAGTAAAAAGATAGTTTTAGTTTTCCTTTCACATCTAACATCTAATGCATAAAATTTGTATGTTGATGATAATTTTCCAAATGAACATTTATTTTTTTGTTTCACTAAAAAAGACTTGGTTTGTATATATTTATAACTATTTGATTGAAATATAATTCCTAGATAATTATTCATTAAGAAAAATATGTGGTTTATAAATTTGTATTAATCTAGTTTCTTGTATTTCATGTTATCTCTTTGATGTTAGATCCAGTTCAATCATGCACTATTATGTGATATAATATGAGTTATTTTATATCCTTTGATCTTATCATGATGAATCTTGTGATGTGAATTTTGTAGTGAAAATAAATGACACTAAGTTTCTCATAACTAGATACTACTTACATACTTTGCACCATGATACAAAGAAATACATAAAATTTTACAACATATGTTAGCATATGAGGAAGCCCAGATGCAAAAATGAGATTCCTATTTAACCACAAACTATTTCAAATACCTTTTAAAAATGTGGGATATAAGGTTTTGGTCATATAGACCCTCTTTATAATAATAAGTAATAAATCTAGGTTTTTACATCTTATCTCACCAAATGGGTGGAGGTAAATGTGCTCACACATGTAAGGTATGAAAAGGTTTATAATTTTTCTTACAAAGATATTTTTACAATAAATAGAGTTATAATATATATTTTCATTGATCAAGGACAAAATATTACATCAATTTTGATTATATCACATATTTGTGAGTATGAGTTAGTTTACTGGATAAGTAGAGGTCATAAATAAAGAGTTGGAGAATATTTTGACCAAAACAATAGCCTTACACTATTTGGCTTGGGAAACCTACATTATAAAGGATATTTGGGCATGTAGAACCACATGAAATACCACCATAGTGTTAGAAACCTATGAATTAGTCTATGGTAAGAAGTTGTTATCCTTATAGAATTTGTATCAAAACCCTAAGTACTACATTAGAACTTGTTCTAAAACTTATAAATCTTTCATAACTCAAATCAACACATTAGATGAGATTCATTAAGAATATATTCATTATAGAGAAACTATCTTATAACAAATATTCATGTGGAATGAAATTTTTTTGAGGCCCTAATTTACACAATGCTAGTTCTATTAGACCTTTTTGTTATTGTGCGCATGTCCAATTAAGACATACTTCTTATGTTATGGAGACAAGATATGTTTATTATTTCATGAATATTGGGATAGTAGATATTACATTTTGAAAGATATTTATTGCATGTTTTATTACCTTTTAGTTACTATTTATGGATGATTTCATTTGATTATGGATACGAATACTACATTATTATATTAGTTGAGCTAGTAATGTTGATCATCTAATTTCAATTATAAGTATATTTATTATTTAGTGATTACCTCATATATATCAAAATGTTGTGATTTGAATTTTGTTAGAGGTAAAATCACTTGGGGGGTTAACTGATGAGCACAAATAATCCAACTTTAATTTTGATCTTTACAAATACTTAAATAGTTACCACAATAATTGAAGAAGCATACACAACGTTCATATCAATGAGAAAGAGAGACAATGCAAGATCAATCGCATAACACATGACATATGTGGGAAACCCTCTTGGGGAATAAAACCCATTGGAACCTACTATTAAACTACTATCCTATATAACAAGATCTAATTTAGACCATATATAAATGATCAAGGAACTAAAATCCCTATTTAGTGAGACTATAATCCCATATGGTGTTACCACACCTGTTTAGTTGAGATGCAACAATAACCATACCTTTTAGCAATTTTTAACTTACAAGGAGGATACAACCACCTTAGATGTTGAGATACCACAATAACACCTATGAACACATCCACCTTTGAACTGATGTCTTTAACACCTAATGATGGACCTTTGCTTATCACTTTTAACCTTCACTCATACTTAAACAACAAGGGCACTATTCTACCAATATAATTATGACCAATAGGTCATACAAATAGTCCTCATTCTATTCTTCTCTTCAACTGATCCTCAATGAAATCTACCCATCCTTTACTCCATAAAACACATACACAATCCTCTCTCCAATCGCTTCTTAATCTCTCACACAAAAGTATAGAAATCACCATCTTTGAATTCCCTATTTGTAGATCGATCTTGATAATCACTACCTTGGTTTGCCATTAGACATGCCTTAGCCCTTAAGGCATCTCTAATATGAATACATGACTTAATAAAATCTTCATAGTTTGGCCATAGCATCTATGTGTCATGTATGAAATTATAATTCCATGATGTACATGAGTTAAACCTAGATCAGATAAGATAGAGCACACCTACACTTTTGATTGGGTATACACTTGTTAAGTGAGAGAATGAACAATATGGGGATTTGCTAGACCTGATTAAGGGATCACTTGTATCACCTGTCACAACATATCATGATAGGAAGGGTCTCAAAGCCTATAGTCTAACACAATCACACAACAACCCTAAAATATTCCTATGATTTGATATTTCACTTATACTAGCAAACAAGAAAGTAAACTATTCTAATAACAAGAAAAGTAAACTAATCTAGTGCACACCAAAGCTTGTGGCATAATGTGAGGGGTTAGATGAAAATTAATCAAATATTTATAGGGAAATTCAAATAAAGTAAGTATGAATAACACCCTAATACATATAATATGAAGAGTCATATTATTCAAGCCAACACTTATACTAATTTTATCTACTAAAAGAGAGGACAACAAAGTTTGAATATACTTACCTGAATATGAACCTATTATGATTTAATCTCTCACTTGGTCAATGTGGCTTCACAAGAGGTTGTTATGATTTATAAGGATCACTTTGTTAGGCTAAAGCATCTAAGACCTATCTAAAAGACTAGATTCTCCAAATAAGAAACTTAAGCTAAGACTCCTCAAGTAGAATGGTTGAAGAGTAAATTGTGAAGAAGCATGAGTGAATAATAAATATTTATTGTATATTCTTATAGTGATCAAAATGACCTTATATATATATATATATATATTTATATGAGTATCTCACCCAAAATCATTCAGACATGTTGGCTATGTTAGGTTGACCTAGTACATTCTCAAGCTAATGCCTAAAGTCTTTTCTAGGTAAGTCAGAAGGCAAATAAACATAAAGATATGAAATGACCCTAAAACACACTAGGTCGACTAGGTCAACCTCATGAACTAAACATGTCAAAAGGGTGGCAAGCAAGGAGAAGAAGGATAGAAAGAAGAAAAATACTAGAAGCCTATGCAAGGGAGGAGAAACAACTTAGAAAAAGGTTTTAAGAACTAGTTGGATTGGAAATAATATGGCAATAAGGGACAACAATCCTATGAAGCATCAAAGGTTTGCCCACCCCTTTCTTGGTGCATCCCTTAAGGCATGTGCTCATAAAGATTAAGTTGTGATGGGATCCTAAAAGATGTAAAACATCAGTATTTGATAAAAGTTTAAAAAAATTATGTGTATACATATGCCCCACTCAAAACTCATCATGTGTCACTAAGGTATAATAGGGGATGGTGCTTTGAGAAATAACATAAGGACACACACAATGCTAATGCTAAAAAAATTATAGTATTTTAAAAACCATAAAATAACTAAAAGTAAATGATATAAAGTGAAACTAATCTAAAAATTAAATAACTAAAAATTAAAACTAATGATTACGTTGACTTACCTTTTATTATAGGATGATTTTCAGCTATGTTTTTAGTTTTTATTGTGTAAGGCACAAAGACTACTTTTGACAAACCTAGAAATACAAAACTAAGGAATAAAAACAAACAAATGTAAGAAATTCCTAGATAACTGGTGTTATGTGGATGGGACATACTTGGAAATTTGGCAAGTAGGGGGACAAGTGCTATGTTAGACCAAATGAACAATTTAAACAAGAGTAAATTGGGTAATAAAAAAACCAAGGCTGTTAAAGACCAAAAAACTCAAACAAGTAAACCTCAAAACTTATCAATTCAAATCAAGGATACATGTAAAAAGGAATGATAAGTAATATAAATCAATGGTAAAAAGGAAAAACAAAATGGTAAAACAAAATTGATGAGTGAGCAATAATAATCCACATCTCACTCAACAATGGAAAAAGGTGCATAAAAGGGAAAAAACATTGATGAGTGATTATTAATAATCCACATCTCACTCAACAATGGAAAAAGGGTGTGAACTCAAGTGTCTATGATAGAAAAACAATAAAATAATGATAAATGGGAAAAGGAAAGTAAAGTAAGTTTAGTAAATGGAATTTTCTATGGTATAAAAGAAGGAGGTGATCCATAGTTTCTCAAACATGTTTTGCATCTAAAGGTAGATAAAACTGAAACAAAGTAGTGCTAGTATGTTTTCAAGAGATGAAGAAGAAGGAATTTAAAGAAGAGGGAAAATAGATTTGGAATCAAAATTTAACTATAAAGGGGGTAAATGAAATGGGTGGAGGGGAAAATGAAGGAAAATCCAAGGTATAAAAACTCTTTATAAAATTCAAGACACTCAAATTTGGTTTGTCAAAACAAGAGGACTGTCAACCTTTGGGACTCTAAAGAACTTGTCTTAGCTACACAAGTCTTTGGCAAATAAATCGAGTATATAGATCATCCCATGAAGGCTATATTCATGAAAATTAAAATGGATCTACCTTCCCACAATGTGTTCCTCACTCTTTAGGACCCCTTATAGAGCATCATCTACTACGAAGATTGGGTACTTACGTGAGAAAGTAGGTAACACCATAGTTTTTTTGAATTCCCCTATTCCAATCTACTAACCTACCACACCCTAAAGGGCTTTGGCTCTATGTGAAGATAATTATGGAGTTTAAACTTCGATTGGAGATAAGAAATGTGCTTAGAATCATGTATTTTGGTGGGAATTTGACTTTTGAGATTTGTATGTTGCATTTTATATATCATTTCCTTTTGTTTCAAATGATTTGTATTTTAACTTTATTGATGGGTTTTTTAATATTCCTCCTCCATATGGATTTATAAAACCAAATATTGGTGCTAAAGATGACTTTCATTTGAAAACTTTGGGACAAGGTTGCTAAGAGAGAGAACATCAAAGAGCATGGGGTCTAAGAGTCTCATAATTATAGGTGAAATAAAATTAATATCTTGACTTTGACCTTATTTTATCCAATGTGGAGGTGAGAGAAAAGGGTAAATCAAGATGAATGACACATGGAACAATTTCAATTACTTTAAATTGCAAAACAATGTGACAAAGGGTAAAAAGAAGGGATATAATGACAACAAAGGTGTGATTCATTATCATAAGAATGAGGGAAATAGAGGAAAACATGTTCACATAGATTGTTATGAAAATTTCATCTAGCAAAATAAATAAAAGATAAATTTTAATAACAAGGATCAAAAACAACATGAAAAGAATGGTAATTTTATGAGGAGGGTCGGGTCCTATCTGCAGTCTTATAAAGCAACTCATAAAATAGAAACCCACGAGGGTGATAATAAGCAAGAAAAAAAAAGTGAGGGAGAATTTTAATAAAACATCTCATAAATAAAGACCCAAAGGATGCCAAAATAGCATTGGCAAGCAACAAAAAGAGAAAGAAGATAAATAGATGGTGATTTTGTGAGGGATATCAGGTCTAATCTACGGTCTTATGAAGAAACTCACAAAAGAAAAGCCCAAGGGTCACCAAATCAAAATTGGTAAATAAAAGGAGAATGAAAAATAAGATAATTAATACTATGGTACATTAAGAAACCAAAAGACCAATAAGGAAGGACTAAAGGTTGGTGAACAAGAGGGAACTGCTACAGAGGGAGAGACCCATGCTTAAGTAATCGACAAAAAGTGTTAGATAGATATAGATAGAAAGCATGATAAGAAGGAAATGTATCCTAAATTAACATTTATATCAGTGATGAACATGTGAGAGACAAGTCTATATGTCTTATAATATTTTTTGGAGTTGAATTAGTTTGGTAACATGTAATGGAGAATAAGAGTGAGCATCACAAGATTCCCTAAAGGGTAAGTGGATGTAGGGATGGGCATCACAAGATACCCCAAAGTCTAAAATGATCTATGGGTGGGCATCTTAATATGCCCCAAAGGATATAATAATGTGTGGATGGGCATCACAAGGTGCCCCAACAACTAAAAAGAGGAAGAAGAGATAGGAAAAGATAAGAAGCCAAGAGAAACCCATAGAGTGTCTAAATGGATTTAGGTTATCCAAGAAGATTATAATGGGGGACATAATGATTGAGGATAAAAGGAAAATAATACTAAATAAGAATAATAATAGACAAAGATAAATAATTTAGTTAGAAAAATAGATAATTAATTCAAACATATAGGGAAGCAAAAAGATAAATTAGAAAACATAAAAGGCAGAAAATAGTAGTAGGTCAACTCGATTGATACAATATATAAACAAGGACTGTAAAACTATACTAGGTCAATATAGTACAGTGCATAGAAGCTTAAAAAGAGGAAAAAGAGTTTGAAAATAGTACTAGGTCAACCAGGTCAACCTAGTACAGTGAATAGAGGCTGAAAAAGATACTAGGTTGACAGGGTCGACCTAATACAACAGACAGATGTAGGGATTTTGTTTTGCCTATATCTTTGGTTTTATTCATCCACTTTTTAAACCATAGTTTTTTTTGGATTCATGATGATGTATGTAATATGATAAATTTTATATAAATTTATGAAATAATATAGAACTAGGTCAACTTAGTTGACTATGTAGGGGCAGTTTTAAAGATTGCAAATTGTGAAAACAAAGTATATAATAGAAAGATATAGAGAAAAAATAAACTAAATTGAATGTTTTAGAGATGAAAAAGGAGAAGATTAATGATCAATAACCTTGGATAAAACTATCTAAAACCTTCAAATTAGGTCAATTTAGTTGATCAAGTAATACAAAAACCTATTGAAAAGGTGCTGAAAATGCACTAGGTCAACTTAGTTGACCTGGTAGGATGAACTAGATGTTTGAAAATGCACTAGGTCAAGTTGGTCAACCTAGTAAGCTAATCTAGAGTTTTTTAAAATTGAAACCTATACTGTGTTGAGCTATTTGATCTAGTTTCTTGTTCTTCAAAACCTATGCACAGTGGAAAAGAACTAGGTCGATATAATCGATCTAGTATGTCAAAATATATGATCAAAATAAACAAAATAAATGAAATAAAAAGTGAAAAAATATTATAAGGGTTTGATTCACATCAGGTTCACTATAATTTATGTAATTATAACTACATGATGTACATGAATTAATCCTGGATCATATAAGATAGAGCACACCTACACTTTCGATTGGGTATACACATGTTAAGCAAGAGCATGACCAATATGGGGATTCACTAGACCTGATTAAGGGATCCTTTGTATCACCTATCACAACATATCATGCTAAGAATGGTTACAAATCCTACATTATAACACAATCACACAACCCTAAAAGAGTCCTATGATTTGATATTTCACTTACTATCAAAGAAGAAAGTAAACTATTCTAATAATAAGAAAAGTAAACTAATTTACTGCACACCAATTCTTGTGGCACAATGTGAGGGGTTAGATACAAAGTAATCAAATATGTATAAGGAACTCTAAATAAATTAATTATGATTAACACCCTAAAACATGGAATATGAAGAGTAATATTATTTGAGCCAACATTTATGCTACTTCTTTCTACTAAAAGTGGGGAGGACAAAGTTAGAATATACTTACCTAAATATGAACCCATCATGATTCAATCTCTCCCTTTGCCAATGGGGCTTTGTAAGAGGTTGTTGTGGTTTGTAAGGATCACTTTATTAGACCAAAGCAACCAAGACCTATCCATAAGACTAGATTCTCTAAATAAGAAACCTAAACTAAGACTCTTCAAGTATAATGGTGGAAGAGTAGATTGTGAAGAAGAATGAGTGAATGATGACTCTTTATTGCATATTATTATAGTGACTAAAATGATCTTGTATATATAAGAATATCTCACTCAAAAATCATTTGGATATGTTGGCTATGCTAGGTTGACTCGATCAACCTAGTATATTCTCAAGCTAATGCCTAAAGTCTATGTTAGGTCAATCAGAAGGCAAAGAAACCTAAAGAGCTGAAATGACCCTAAAACAGACTAGGTTGACCAATTCATCCTAGTGTACTAAACATGTTAAAAGGGTTCTAAGTAAGGATAAGAAGGATAGAAAGAGGAAAAATACTAGAAGACTATGCAAGGGAGGAGAAACAACTTAGGGAAAGGTTTTAGGAACTAGTCGGATTGGAAATAATGTGGCAATAAGGGATAATAATTAATCTTGTAAAGCACCAAAGGTCTGCCCACCCCTTTCCTAGTGTACCCCGTAAGGCATGTAATCAGAGAGATTGAGTAATAATGGGTTTATGCAATATGCAAAATGTAAATATTTGATAAAATTTTAAAAATATTGTGTATATAGGTCACCCTTAAGAAGCTACACCTTTTAATAAGGCCCTTGTAGCTCTTATAAGTCTCATGGAGACCTATTCACCCATGTAGCACACCTTTAAGAAAAACAAGAACATATGACCACTTTTAAATACATGAATTTACTCATTATGTCCCTTTTAACATACTCAAATTATCACATTCATATTATCTCACATTTTCATATGCTCAATCAACTCAAACATAGACCTTATACTTAGGAACACTATTAACGAACATACAGTCAACTTCTTAAGCATTATTCATACTCAAGATAGATTAATCACACCTCAAAAATACTCATAAAGCATCCTCATAGAGTCTACAACACTCCCAAATAGAAAATTAATCATGAGACATAAAAATAGTATCAAAATGAGATCGAATATCCTTCTCAAGTCACTTATAGAAAAAACACAAACACATAGTCAAATTTTAGGCTCAATATCTATGACTGTACACACTTCAGGATCTTCAAATCAATTTCATTATATGTGCCATGTAGTCCTCTTCATCTTTTATTTTTACAACACCAACAAATTTGACTTTTATCAAAAGATACGGACAAAATATAGATCTCTAGTTTTTCCCTATGTTAAATTCAAATATTTGAATTCAAATAGTCAGAGTTAATCTTCAAACACAATGCTCACATCTCATGTCCTCTCAACTTAGATTGAATATGTACTATTAATTTTTAAAATTATTTAATGCATAGGCACTAATGCTTAGATGTTAAATCTTAGTCAAGTTGACATAATCTCATGGAATCTAGAAACTTTGACTCAATGTACTCTATTGATCTTTGTGGATTAGCTAGGTCTTTAATGATCAATGCTCACCATTCGATCAATTTGTATGAACACTTTCTTTCTATTGGATCCTTATCTTGTACCTTTGCTAAGTTGTTAAACATCATACATATATCCTCATCTTTCTACTTCCTGACTCCTTGGAGAAGCATTCACCGTTGATCTTGCTTGAGCTTTAACTCTTTCTAAAATGACTATGGGGACTCTTTCAATATGCCTAAGTAGCCATTTTTGCACCTTAATAAATTATTCTACACTTACATGATCTCAAACTTGAAAAAGATGATTTAATCATATAAGAAAAACCAACCATGTAACACAATTATCCTAGAACCCTCACATGTGTGAGATATAGCACCATTATAATGCCTTCTAAAAATCTTCTATCATAGATCCAACTATGTCAAAACCTGCTTGGGAGGCCAACTTTGAACAAGCACATTGCACACTTTGTCATTATCACATATACTATAAAATAACTTCATCCACTCAATAGTACATCTCCATGACACCACCATTATATCATTAACACCTGTACAACAATATCCCCCTTTGTCATTGATGTTAACAACCATCATATATAGCAATATACAACTCACCTTCTCTCTTATTCAAGCATTTCCACAACAAAAACTTTCTCGCCCTTTGACATAATGAAAAAGTGGGAACCAAATGATCCTAAGGACCTAAAAATACTATCAAATAGGAAATTAACATATTGTAAATATGATACAAACTCCCTCGTATAACTCTAAGCAATTACATCTTCTAAGCATATTCAGATCTCCACACACCATGAAGAATCACCACACATGCTTACTATCCTTCTCTCTCAAGCTACCATAAGGACCACCAAAAGAACTTCATGCCATTCACCAAATAGGAAACATACACTAAACCAAATTTATAACTCACCTTGAAACACATAAACCTTGCTTTTTTGGAGAAGCTGAGCAAAAACCACTCTTCTACAAGCTAGACCTGTCTAGCCTCCTTGTAGCCCTACCAAGAACTTGTAGAGCCCATATATTTTAGTTGACACATATTCAAGATCTAAAAATTCATATCTTTATTAATATCATATTACCTCTTAATCACACAAATTTTCATCACCAATCTCATCTTTGACAACATACTTCCTTCACAAACTTACTAGCCAATTAACCCTTCATATTGACAAAAACTTGAATAACTCAAGAACCACAAACCTTCAAATCTATATGAATATTTATTTGATAACCCATTTGGCACATCAAACATATTAATAATGTTTAGACCTCAATTCATAAGGAAAATCACTTTTCTAGCATAGCCCAAAACCCTATAATCTTAAAAACAAGTAGGGTCATCAAACCTCTTTCTGGTCAATGCACACCTCTAAAATTACTTCCAAACCTATATACACCCATCACACACTTATTGATAAATATTTGATATTTGATACCTTTAGGAATCCATACATCTTATAACCCTTTTTACGTCTGCTTGCGCTTAAGCCAAAAACTGGGAAAACTGAGAGTACTAAAAAATCTTCAATTGGCATATACATATATTTAGACCTCAAAAACACCTAGATCACACCAAAAATAAATTCAAAAACCTTTATAAACACCAAACACTTATTGACATTTACATCAATCTCATTAATCCATCTAAAACCACTCTTTTTTATTCTATACTACATCTCCTTCACAAACCTCTTAAATAGGCTCATGAACTTGTTACTCCCCCTTAACCAAAGACCTTATATTATTGGTATTATCATCTTGATCACACAAACATGCTTCTAAAATAAAATTATTATATTAAGAATCATATATAGAGATACCCTCTATACCTCAATCCTCTAAAATAAAAACAACTCCTCACATTCCTTCTCCTCCTTGGTCATTTGATACTTATAGTTCTTCTTCTTCTTCTTTAGCTTAGGAGAAATAAATTCCTAAACCACTACAACATTCTCATTTTATTATAAAATTGGATTGATAATACATGGAGGTAACAAATATTCATGACATACCTTTTCATTTGTAAAATCTTCCTTGTAGCTTGGAACCTCTTCATTAGGCACAAACAATTGTTATTCTTTGCATGATACATGTTCATCAATAGTAGGATGTTCACTTGGATCCATACATACCTCAAGACTAGTTTAAACCAATACCTTGATCTTCTCTTTGGTCTTTATCTCTTCATTCTCAATATGAGTAGACAATGATACCTCTTGGTACTCTTCAACTTCTAAAGCATTCTTTACCATATCAAAAAAATTACTTGGACCTATAGCCTTATCATGACTCACACTTATCACCTTTAGATTCCATGTGTTAACATGCCTTCTTTCTTGCATTCTAGTATCTTGATTGAACTCATTTAGTCTTGATGGAATTCATTTCAAAAACCTAGCAATGTGACCTCTTTTTTCACCATTGTATCACACCAAACCTTTTACAAGAAATATATCTTGCCTTACCATATTTTGACAAAAATTTTCAATGTGTCCTATGTCATGACAAATAAAACAAACTCCCCTTTTTGAAGAGGACTCACCTTATCTAATCTTATATGGATAATGGTTTGTAAAGTGTCCCACATTAAGATAGTTAAATCACTTGATTCTATTCACACCTTTTGACTAATGACCCTCATCATAGTCCCATGCAAGCTCATTTCTAATAGGTTACTTACATTCTCTAACCCTATGACCAAATTGATCACATGTGTAAGAGTAACTGTTGAATCTTGTATACCTTATGGTATTTAAGTTTTTGATCTAATTTGTCTTCATTATACTAGCACCTTTAGTCCTTATCTGATGATTTGTCTTCAAAGTATGATTTTCCTAGTTCACATTAGTCTTCATCTTGTCTTGAATAACATTCTTTTGTTCTTCTTCATATCCAAGACTATTTATATCATTATCATAATTTTGACCACTTAAAATTTTATCTATATCACATGAGCTCTTTTCAAATATCACAAATGACTTCACCTTACTACATGTATTTATAACTAAAATTTAAAAGACTCATTTTTAGAAACATACCTTGAACATTCTTCTTCTTTGGCTCTTAGAATTTTAGACATATATTCCAACTTAGAATTAAGAAACATGATAGAACTTTCATGTTCCATAGAGTATTCAAATAATCTTGCCTCAAATACATTGAATTTATCTTCATAATCATTGAGCTTAGATTTCATTTTCTTATTAATCTTCTTCTTGATCTTCAGTTCTTCAAGAGAATTCATCAATACAGTCTCACAATCCACCTCATCTTAATCATTATATGAATCAATACAAATAGACACCTTCAGATGTGATAAATTTCCTTCCTTAGCCATGAACAAATCCTCATCTTCAATAGGACCATCATCTTCATGATCATATTCTAAGTCATTGTCTTCATTCTCATCAATGAGCTATAATATTCTTTGGTGTAGAGACTCTTCTTGTTTTATGAAGAACTTCTTCTTGTTGTTAAACTTTTTGAATCCTTTCTTATTATATGTCTTCTTATATTCATATTGTCCTTCACCATACTCTTCATCATCATTCTTCTCATGCTTATGAAGTCACTTTAGAGAAAAATTTCCTATCAATCCATAGTTGAAACATTTGAATATTAGTTTACCCTTGTACTTCCTTGAGCTAGTGTTTAATTTCCTAGTAATCAAAGCAATTAGTTCATCCTCATCAATATAAGATGTGTCATCCTCTTTTTATTTCTTACCTTGGAACTTATTAATAGTCTTCATCTCTATATTGAATGCATATTCCTTCTTTGGTGGTATATCATCATTTATTCTCATCTCATATGTAGTAAGAATGCCATGTAATTGATCCATCTTCAATTGAGTAAGATCATGACTTTCTTCTATAGCAAAAACTTTTGGATCAAATTTAAGATATAGGGACCTTAGTAGATTTTGGACTAAATTTTCCTCTTCAAGATTCTATCCAAGATCTCTGATAATGTTCACAGTCTCATCAACTCTCTATAGAAAATATGCCATAGAATATTCCTCCTTATCTTGATACTTTCAAATTACCTTCTATGAATCTACAACTTAGCTAGCTTGACCTTTGAATATCCTTAAAAAATTATCTTTATTTTGTCCCATATCTCTTTATCATAAGTATAATGGATTACCTTGGTGTATTTGATCTCTAAAAGACCACAAGTGATAGCATTCATCACCTTGGAATTATTCTCAAACAACTTATTATTTGTAGCACTAGATGAAGGAGTAATAGGAACAACATAACCATCTAGAATAGATTGCCATACATCAAACCCTAGGGACATAATATGTGTCCTCATCCTTGAATTAAAAAATTAATTAGATCCATTGGAATCAATGAGCACAAATAATACAAATTCAATTCTAGTCTTTATGAATACTTAACTAGTTACCACAATCATTCATGAAGCATACACAATATTCATACCAATAAGCAAGAGAGATAATGCAAGATCACTCATATAACACATGACTTACATGGGAAACCCTCTTGGGTAATAAAACCCACTAGAACCTACAATTGAACTACTATCATATAATAACAAGAACAAATTTAGACCATCTAAAAATGATCAAGGAACTATAATCCCTATTTAGTGAGACTACAGTCCCATAAGGTGTTGCCACACCTATTTAGTTGAGCTATAATAACAAATAGACCTTTTAGCTAGTTTTATCTTGTAAGGAGGATGAAACCACCTTAGATGTTGAGATTCCACAATAACACATATGAACACATCCACCTTTGAACTGATGTCTTCAAAACCTAATGATGGACCTCTACTTATCAGTATCCACCTTTGCTCATATTCAAACAATAAGAGCACTATTCTACCAATAGAGTTATGACCAATAGGTCATACAAATAGTCCTCAATATATGTTCTCTTTAACTCATCCTTAGGTCACTCTACCCCTCCTTTACTCCATAAAACACACACACAAGCCTCTCTCCAATCACTTCTTAGCCTCTCACATAAATGTCTATAAATTACCATCTTTGATTTCACTATTTATAGATCAATCTTGATAATCACTACCTTAGTTAGCCATTAGGCATGCCTTAGCCCTTAATACATCTCTCACATGAAGACATGGCTCCATACAATCTTCATAAGTTGGCTATAGCATCTATGGGTCACCCTTAAGCAACTACACCTTTTAGTAAGGCCCTTGTAGCTCTTATAGGTCTCATGGAGACCTATTCACCCATTTAGCACACCTTTAAGAAAAACAAGAACACAGGGATACTTCCAAATACATGGGTCCACTCCTTATGTCCTATTTGACATCCTCAAATGATCACATTCATCCTTATGTTTCATCCCTTTAATTATTCATGGGGTCCATTTTGTTCTATGATTATAACCTTGGTCCAAAATCTTTGTGCCTAGGTCCTTTTATTATTCACAGGGTCTCTTATAATTTGTTCTAAACTTAGATTAATCCTTTTATCTTAAATATCAAAATCCTAACTTAATATTTCATCAAACTCAGGGACCAATCACATTTAACTACATGAATTCCAATATACAACATGCATTTAAGTGGAGGACCCAAATCCAATGGAGCATAATCAATGATGAAAAGTAATGGACCTTAGTTAAACATTGATCCCCTTTTCTAGATCAATGGTATAAATTCTATCATATATATCCTGATGAATAGAGCATATCAAGTTAAAGCTTTTCAAATGAAGCTATGAGTTAATGTAGGACCACCACATGGCATATTTATGGAGCCTAGTATAAAGAGCCTAGAAGCATCAAGCAGTCAACATGTGGCACACATAGAATGCAAAGTGAACTAGAATATGACAAGTGGTAGGCTTGGTAGAAAATATCCATAACTATGTTAAAATTAATGGTTGCATGATTATTAAAGATGATCCTATAGACATTAAATGATAGTCATGAGGACATTAATTTTAATATAGCAATGAACCTTGATCACTTGGTTAAAATTTATGGTCATGTGACCATCAAAGATGTTTCCATGGACATCAAATGATGGTAATGAAGATGTCAATTTTAACATAGTAAACTTGGGTCCAAATTTTAAAATGTAAAGATCATTTTTGGATAGTGATGAATAGAATTACCTAGGACACCATGAAAATGCCATGTTAAAGCTACATGAGTGTAATAGGACAAATAAAAAACCCTACAGACATAGTAATATAAAGGGTTGGGATCTAAGCTCATAATACCTAAACTAACTATGCCATTGGAGTATTGATTATCCTTGAGTAACTTGAAGATGGGACCATTCCTATACTAGGCCAAGAGCATCAAGGAACCATAAAGACCTTGTCGAAGCTAGTGGGTTCCAAGGTTAGGTGAAATAATAATGTTATTTTTGTAACCATCACTATATTATATTCCTCAATAAGATATTATTTTTGTATAAAAATGTGTAATTTATAAGATCACATTGTCTATAGGCCAGTTCATTACAAAAGATCATTTATTCTAAAATGTAATACAAAGGATAGCTGTCCTATACACATGTTCAAATGTAACTTGATATCATTAATTTAAATGCTTATTTGCATCATATAAAAGGAAAATTATCATTTTTAAAGAGAGATGGATTTCTTATAACCAAATTACTTTGTAAACTTTGAGTTATTAATATAAGCAAGGAGTTCTATAAAGATTGTCCAATATTTACTTATGTGAAGTATTATATGGTTTCTCTCTTAGTTGTCTAGTTTCACTTCTAGATTTGAATGGTTTTTATTGATTTTAGATGCATATATTAAATAAAAATTTGATAATTTTTGATTATAATAGATTAGTTGAAGGTTCTTAGGCTTATTTCATTTTTTGCACTAGTCTTCTTTTGCATTTGGGTTAATGTTGTTTGCTTTCAAGAGTGAATCTTTAAAGTAAGATCGGTTCCTATTTGCATCATTTCATACCTTATTTTTAAGATTTCTTGATGTATGTTATGATTTGGGCCTAAGCTATTTCACTTCATACATTGGTTAAATGTATGTCCAGATGAGATTTGAACTTTGTCATAATGTCAAAAACAAAGACCAACAACAATATTTCTTTTTGCCCTACCCTTTTTTTTTGCTTCTTTTTTAACCAGATCACTTTAATTTAATTATCATTATAAATATCCATCTTAGATTAGTTCTTGATAATAATTCACTATTATTAGAATAGATACTCGATATTCTACATAGATTTTTTATTTGGCCATGGTGGCTCCCAACCACCACTTAATATGAATATTATGAAATAGTCACTTGTTATGCCTCTATTCCACCAATAGATAACAAGATTATTACAACCTATAACACATGCACTAAATTACTAGAATTCTAAAATTAGAAGTGTTTCTTAAACACTTTAGGCACTTGTGGTACATATTTAGACATCAACAGATAGTTCTTACATAGGTTCAACAACTCCCCTCAAAATAAGGAACATTCATAGAGATTTGTCATAGATATCAAGCTATTTGAATGCACTTAGAGTATAATTTTTAGCACACAGGCACATAATATAGAAATCAATTTCAAGAAAATGTAATGGGAAACAGTGATGCAAAGACTGGTTTTAGTTGCAAAGAAATCAAAATAGTTAGACATTAACTCCTAGATTAGGACACTAGCACCACTAACTCTATTATCCAAGATATGGTACTCTTGTCTAATAGCCTTATTTTTAAAAAATTCTAGATTGGATAAAAATGTACATTAGATACAGTCCAAGTTTACACATATTTAGTCACAAATTACTAATTTTGGCTCAATTTAGTTATAATTCATACTAGTTTTTCTTAGATTGGGGGCATCATGTATGACAGGATCATTCATGTTTTATTTTAGATGTTTAGATACAAATTATTACAAATCATTCTAGAATCTATATACCCAGATATAATATTTGGGGGCATGTACACAACACATTTTCATGTATGCTCAGCTATGGACTAGTTGATCAGATGGAATGACAAACTCTATGTTATTCTATAAATTTTACACACCAGACACCATGTTTCAAGTTACTAGATCTATGCCTTACTCCATATGTAGTGGTTGGCATTCTTGAGTGGCTTGGAGCTACCTAATATTCCTGAATGACCTCGATCCATTTTACTTTTTAGAGTGTCTAAGTGGTTTTAGAGATGACA
Organism: Torreya grandis; assembly: GCA_037957365.1. Classification (NCBI taxonomy): domain Eukaryota; kingdom Viridiplantae; phylum Streptophyta; class Pinopsida; order Cupressales; family Taxaceae; genus Torreya; species Torreya grandis. The sequence goes on from JARHVA010001913.1 coordinate 2,512,067, forward strand.
TATATAATTCCAATTATAGTTACTCATCTTTAGTTATATTATGTAATCTAGTTATAGATAAATCTACTACACATGGGTAGGAAATGATGGAGTCATAATCTACTTGAGTTCTTGATTCACCTACATGAGAGGGTTGAACACACCATCAGTCAAATCAAATTTATTCATAGGTCATGATCCACCAAGTAGGGGTGGATAATGATGGAGTTCAAACTAGATTGAGTTCTTAAGCAACCCATACATGGGAATTGAGCAAACCATCAGCTCAATCCAAGTTATTCATTAATTAATCACTATCTACATACACATAAACATGTCACAAGGCTTATGCATTGGTTTACATACCTAGTAAGGTGTATTCATTCCTTTCCTCTCTCTTATATCTTCACTCAATTTTTATTTAATTTTGATATAATTTAAATAAGGACTGATCTATTCACATTTAATTTGTAGGACACATAATGGAGCAAGCTTCACATATTTAGATCCATATTTATGGGCTTCACTTCTTAGATAAGTCTAGGTATGCTTCTTTTTTTCTTTTTCCTAGTCATTTCACCTTGTTGCATTTCTATAATAAAAGGGGGGGGGGAATGTAATCATCTAAAAATGTCACTTGAGTGCTAAGAATATTACTTGAGACCACCCATCCATATTTTATCCCTAGAACTATCTTAGGACCTATTTAGATACTTATTTAGCCTTCATGTGGGCCACATGCATCCCTAAACATCCCTAAATTAGTCCCATACCTTCACTTTAGCATCATGGCCTCTAATGCCTCAAGTTATGACACTTAGACACTAACACCATAATTTGGATAGTAACACCAATGCCGCTAGTGTCCCATTTTGGGTGTTATTGTCATTTTCCTACTTTTTATTATCAATGAGTATATTTTCAAATAAAAAACCACCTAGGGTTGTCTTAGACCTATTTTAAGACCTACATAAGAACTTGAATAGTATATGTACATGAATTTTATCCCTTTATCTACTAGATGGAAATCTTATACAAATAACACAAAAAAACTCATAACAAATTGTGCACAATCAAGGTTATTAATCCCTATTTTTTCCTAATTTTGTATACAACCATCTACAACCATCCCAAATTCATAACACTTAGATTTCCAATCTCAATCTCAACTCAAAATCACTCAATTCAACATTCATACTAGCTTTACTTGCTCTTACACCAACACTTAAATGGGGAGAATTACATCGGGCTTGATCCCTCTTTGGAGTATTAGTATGTAGGAAACTCTAATCATGATGAGGTGTTGAGGATATCTAGACTACCCCACTAAAATCACACTTTACTATTTGTGCCAACTAAATGCCTTATCAACATGGAGGTTTAGGGCTTTCATACAAAATTAGTCAAAATAGGTAACCTATAAGGAATTGAAACTCATGCACACAAGAACAAGCTTGACAGAGTCAGACACAGGTACACCCATAAGCCTAGAATAAATTTACACAAAAGACACTAGCACTAAAACAAGGACATTAGTGCCATTAATACTACTATATAATTAGGGTACTACTATTTAGGAAGGGTTTTGACACCTAGATCCTATTTGTGACACTCAGATCAATTCCTATCTTATTTAAAGCCTCCAAATCTTTTGTCTCAATTAATTTCTAGCTAAGTACTTGTTTACATCATTTATTGATAATTTTATAAAGGTAAAACTATGTCAATTCTATTAAAAATCATTGGTTTTATGTATTTCATGTTTCTACCCTAATTTACTATACTCATGCCCCTTAACAACCTGGGGCTTAAACTCCATAACCCTAAAAAGTTAAATCAAAATCCAACTTCCATACATATCACTATGTTTAGTTTTTTTAAGAATAACTAGTAGAGGGAATCTAATATTTGATTAATATGAATGATAGGTAAATAAATAAAATAATTATTTACATTGCTTGTAATAATAATGAAATATTACAAGAAATAAAAGAGAAGGCACATTACACGTTTTAATGTGAGAAAACCTTAATGTGGTAAGAAAACCCACAAAGCTTATTCCATTATTTGAGAAACATTTACAAACATAGTAAATTCCTTATTCACCTCACCTCTTCACACTTCTTCACATAAAATTTAGAGACCACCACTCCCATAAATCATGATGTTGTGATAATTATTATATGATATTTTACCAAAAGTAAAAATACCTTTACATGGGGTGTGGATAGTTACAACCAACTGATCCACCCCTTTAAATTAATCCCAATAATTTATTACTCATAAAACCAACTTTTAAATGTTTGATTATGTGTAAATAATAAATATATTATTTATTTTATTTATGAAATAATGTGGGACACAATTTAACATAAAAAAATATTATTATTCCAACACTCCCCCTTAATGTTTAGTGGGGATACATGCTATAGTCACCCTTTTATACAAAAATAATTACCATCCATAAACTATCCATGATGATTTTAGGCTAGCATGTAACACTTGAAAGATTCAAACACCTTCATGATGCCAATGTCACATTTTTATACAAAAGGAATTAAAAATATATAAACTAAATATGGTGATTTAGGCTATCATGATAATGGGACTACATCACATAGTTTCTCATGGATAATATTATAAGTATTTTATAATATAAATACCTCAATTATAAAACATGCTTGATTATTAGGTACACTATAAAATCACATAGGGTGAAGTTTATAGAAAAATCGCATAGGGTGACATTTTATAATTATTTTATAATAGATAATAAGTATAGGTATGATAAGGAACATAGCCATTAGGAGGTAATATTATTATGCACACTCCCCCGTAATGGAAATTTTTAGAGGCCCAACATTGTTCTAAATTTTAAATTACAAAGTGGTTTTATGAAGATGTCTACCACTTGATCATTGGTAGGATAATAATGTAGATCAATATCACCATTAGGGACTTTTAATTAGATAAAATTCATATGAAATTCAATATTATTCATTCTTTGGTGTTGAACTAGATTTGTTTCTAGTGCTATACAACTTTGACTATAATAAAGAAGAGTTGTACTATGAGAAACATCCATATGGATTTCTTAAAGTAACATTCAAAACCACATTTTTTATCATCTTCCACAATACTTCTATATTTTATTTATGTATAATATATATAAACATTAGGTAGATTTTTGTTATTCCAAGTACTAACACTTGGACTAAAGTTAAACACATATCAAAAAGTAGATTTGTGATTTATAACATCACCAACATGGTCAACATCACAATACCCACATAAATTAGAATTATCAATGGAATAAAAATATAAACAAAAAATAATAGTTCTTTTGACATACCTAAAAATTATTTTTTCTAATTTCCAATGATCTAGATATATATCTTGCATGAATATAGAATAAATACTTATATTATATGAAATATATGGTCTTGTAATAGTTATATAAATCAATTGTTCAACTAGTTTTATTTAAAAAGTAGGATTAGATTTGTCACATGTAGGTTTTGGATCAAGCTTAACACCGAATTTAATTAGAGTAGAAACATGCATACAATCAATCATATTAAATTTAAAAAGAAGGTTATGTGCATACTAAGACAAAAAATTTGTCCTAAAATATAACCATGTCTATAAAATTATGGAGCATGCTTAGATTAGTCATCTTAAAATATTGATTTAGTTTAGGTTTGTATTTAAGAATAAAAAAAGCTTTAATACTAGTAATGAGAAGATCATCTACATATAACATAATTACAATAATATTACTAATTGAGATTTTCACAAAGATATCATTATCATAATAATAATTAGAAAACCCTATTTTTTAAAAAAAAATTGTGAGTTTAGAATACCAATCTTGATGAGCTTGTTTTAAACCATACAAATACTTATTTAACTTACATACCTAATGTTATTTGTTAAGTTCTTCAAAACCTTTTGGTTTAGTAATTAATATTTCTTCTTCTAAATCATCATTCAATAAAGAATTTTTAACATCTATTTGGTGTATTTTCCAACCATTTTTAGCTACGAGAGCAATAAGTAATCTAACATTACTCATTTTTTCCACAAGAATAAAGGTTTAAACATAATAAATACCATATTTTTGAGTAAATCCTTAAGAAACTTACTTAGCTTTAAATTTGTCAATTTTACTAATTGACTTATATTTAATTATATAAAGCCATCGATAACCAACAATATTATTTTGGAGGAGGAGGGACAAGATCCCCAACCTAATTTTTATTTAAAGATCTATATTCATGTTTTATATCATCTTTCCATATATCATCTTGAATATATTCCTCAAAATATCGGGGCACACAATCATAAATAGTCATTAAAACATGATAATCATGTTGACTTATAGTTACTTTATTATTATTATAAATCTTAAAAGATTGAATTAAGTGTTTAGTCCATTTAGGCATTTTATATTGAATATAAAATGGAGAAGGCTCCCCATACAACTTAAAATTATCTAAATTTGGATCATTTTCCTTTCAGACATATGTTTATTCATAAGGAGGAACAAAAGTATCTAGGTCTTCATAAGAGGAAACTTGAGAGGGTTCTACAGAGGGCTCACAAAAAGATTTTTCAAGAATGTGAACATTCATGTTTTAATGATTTATCATTTAAACCAATTATACACTATTAGTACTTTAGTTATTCCTCCATAACCTATGAAAATATAAGATTAGGAGGTAGGATCAAGTTTCTTTCTTTTGAGTTTAGGAATAAAAATAGAAACATGACTTCTAAATATCTGAAGGTGAGCAATACTTAGTTTTTATTAGACCATTTTTATATAGGAGTATAATATGTAATATTTTAGTATAAACTCTTTTAAGAATATGAAAAACCTTTTTCATAGCTTTGACACAAAGAAGCTTAGGAACACTTGCTAAATACAACATAGTTCTGTCCATTTCTAGGATAGTCATGTTTTTCCTCTCAACATTCCATTTTTCTATGGAGGATAGGGAGTTGTTAATTCTCTTTGAATAATACATGAAATTATAAATGAATAAAAAAATTTACTAATGTATTCACCACCATTATCAGTTCTTAAGCTCTTAATTTTTAGGTTAGAATATTTTTAAATCAAATATTTAAATTATTTAAATTTAAACAACACTTAAGATTTTTTATTTATAAAATAAATCTAAATCCTTTTAGTGTGATCATTAATAAAAGTTAAATAATATAAATATCTATTAAGAAATGCAACTTCAAGTGTTCCTGTAACATCACTATGAATAATTTGTAAAGGATGAGAGGAGTTTGCATCATGATGTTTGTGAAATGGTTGTGTGTGTATGATACATTTTAATTTTAGGTAATCCAATTATAATATCATGCATTGAAATATCAAAAATGTTATTAAAATTAACATTTATAAGATTTTAAATATATAATTGAGATTCATTTCTAATTTGAAAGGAAAGACAAAATGTAGAAGAAAATCAATAAAAATATAAAGACCATTATTTTGAATACCTTTAGAAATTAGATAACAAAATTTATCTTTAATGAAAAATTTATACTTAATAAGTGTTTTAATTAAATTATCATGTGTAAGCTGAAAACAATATAATATATTTTTCTTAAGTTTAGGAACATTAAAAACATCATTTAGGAATCCATTTGTTAATTTTGTTTTACCTCATTGAGTTGCTTATAAAAATGAATTATCACCTAGATATATCCTTTCATATATATTTTTAGTATAAAATAAAATATTATAAAATCATGTCATGTGATTCAAAGCAAAATTTTATAAAACCTATTCATTATCATTAGAAGCAAAAAAATCAACATAAAGAGCAATAATACAAGAATTTTGATCTCGATTTCTATTTTGATTCTGGTTTTGATTTTTATGTTTATTTTGATTAGAAAATTTATTCCCTTTGTTGTTTTTAGGTTTTTTATAATTTTTTATCTTTCTATTTTTATAAAAAAATCTTGTTTATGATTAAATTTACCAGACAGTTTACAATTTATGTTAAATTTGGCTTTATAGTTACTATTTACGCTTTTCTTGTTACCATATTTATTATTGACAATAGAGGATTTTGATTTGAATATTGATTTAATTTTTTTTTTCATTTCTATTTGGAACAACATTTTGAGCAAGTTCCTAATTGGCATTATCTTTAGAATCAAAATTCATCTTTACTTATGAACGAGAAGAGCTAAAAGAATAGTAAGGTCAAATATGTCTTGCTCCATTTGATATTAAGAGTTAAGAATGGAAATATAATTTTGAAACTTATCATGGATATTTGAATTAATAATGAAATAAATAATTTTATCTTAAATTAAATTACAACTACATTTATCTAACTCTGATTTGATATTTTTAATTTTAGCAAGAAGATTAATAAATTTTTATCACCTTTCATGGGGGTTATCATGAGTTCAAGACTAAGTTTAATAATTTTATAAAGTTGTGTACCTTCATTAATTTATTAAAGAAGTTTATAATATTTTATAGGAGATTATTTATGGCCATCATGGATAATTAATTAATATTTAACTCTCTTTAAAATGATCAACACAACTTCTTGAGGTTTCAGTTGAAAATCATTTATATTTTCGGTAGTTGCATGTCTCCTAAATGGATGTTACTCAGTCCCATTAAAAACATTCCATAAATTTATATAAAAATATTCATCTTTAATACAAATATTTCAAATGTTATATTTAGTCCCATTTATCATTTTTTGAATTATCCATATTGAAGCTTTGGGAGGCCATTTTGTTACGACTATAACACTTTATAAAAAAAATTTAAAATATGTACATAAAATTTTCCACACCTTTTTATGTCCAATCAATCATGATAAAATGGAAAATTCATATGTTTATTCTATAAAATAGAATAAATATAGGTTTAATTCTATGATAAAGAAATATTGACTAGAAAAGATAATTTTTTAAATTTTATATATAACTAGCCTTCTTGATTAAACTTGCTAGCATGAATACTTCATTTTTAATAGAAAAAAAAATACCTATCACTTATAAATGGTAAATTGACTTAAATTGCATATGTTATGAGATTTATGAGGGAATATTGTTAGTAAAAATATTAACCTAATTTCCTTCTTTGAAGATCAATAATGAAAAAATAAATTTCCTTCTTGATCATGGCCAAAGTTTAAATTTAACCAAACTTATCAATTCAATTTTTTTTAAGGATGTCTATTTAGAAATTAAAATTATAAATTTCACTAAATACAAAATTTTAACATTTAAGGCTTGTCACTCTCATTAATACTTAAATTCCTTAAAATTTCACTTAACTAAACACATATGTTTTGAAACAAAAAAACTCATATTAAATAATTACCATAATAGTAAGTCATTATTTGAATTTTTATCAAATTATGTCACTAATCAAATATTGTGGTATAACTGTAATATTTATATAAAAAAATAAAATAATCTGTATAATAAAACTAACCCTTTTGCTATTCACTATAAAATTGTAAGCCTTTAACATAACTAGCGACACTTTGAGTTGCACCCTTGAAGAGGTGTTTTCAAGTCTCCTCACTCAATTGACACAATGGGAACTCTCTAATGTTTTGGGTGGCCTATAACTAAAGATAACTCCTAGAGAGGTTTGTTTCCCTTGATGTTGCACCTATATTATCATTACACCTACTCAAATTGTAATGAAAAGGGAGAGAGAAAAGTTCAAAGTAAAAAAAGGGGTGATACACCAAATTGTGGGTCTCCTCCATAAATTCAAATATCTATCTATCATCAGAATTATTTTAACATGGAGGTTACAACTAATACATTAACTAAGAGTAAAAATCAAAAATCCTAAAATGAAGCACTAATGAAAGTTTCCCACACTTAACATTTGCATAACCACTTAATACACACTATATGGAATACAAAGAGATAAATTACTCACAAATAGGCAAGGATGAAGGGGATAAATTCAAGGAGATTGAATATCAACACTATCGTTCATCAACAATTCATCATGAATACACTAAATATGAGATGAAGAAGAAAAAATAAATTTTCATTTACTTTAAAAGAAACAAAAAATATAAATTTTAGTAGGGTTTCACCATACTAACTTGGAAGGTCCATTTAAAATTCATTCCAAGACAAATATATAAAATACATGATAAGAGGGAGAGAGGATGTGGAAGAAATCCATCATGACTATCATCTATCATGAAATTAGTTACAGTGTCAATAAAAGGTGAAGAAATAGTCCTATTATTCATCCATAAACATGTGGTGTCTTATCTTGATTATGTCTTCATGAGATGTTGCATATAATTGGATATTCAAATCCTATGACTCATCTCTCTTCACTTGAAACTACCTTTTCTTGGTTGGAGGAGTTAAAATTTGTTATTTTGACACATGGCCTACTTAAAATTCTTGGAATATCTTAATGCCATCCTTGAATCTTACAATGCATATCCTATCTTGGGGAGAAATAGATTTAAGATTTATATCTCCTCATATTTTTATTTTAGTCATTAGAGCCTATAATTTTATGTCAAAACTTCTTTGGCCTAAAAAAAAGTGATGAAAACAAGCCTATCTCTCATAAAAAGTCTAGTCTCATGCTTGAATATTTTCATAAAAGTATTTTCAACTCCATGTATATATTTTATAAGATCATATAACATCTATCCAAACTTATATATCAGTTTTAATTGAGTTTTCACAGTTTATTAGCAAGTGGTTTGGAGAGGGTTGTGTTATTTTGCAATAAAAGTTCTAAGTAGACTTGACTATTGTATTAATACCTTGTCCATATCCCATGATATTAGAATTGAGGTTTAAGATGTTTTATTACTTATTTAGGGTATCCAAGATCATGTTCAATTTGTGATAAGAATGGGGAGTTGATAGAGGATTGTTGATTGAATTGAAGGATCTCAAACACATGAAACTAGTGGATTACATGTGTATTAGTCCTCCAAAACTACCTGTAGTATGTGAAATTGGTTTGAATATGACTTTAATAGCCATAAAAGAGGTTAATTTGAGGTTCAAAAATCTTTTATGAAGTTTCTTATACTCTTGATGACCTTGAGAATGTCTACAACCCAGTCTTCAATGCAAGTATGAAAACATTCTTCATTTTAGACCTGATTAATGGCTTGAAACCTATCACATCATCATGGATACCTATAATATGGACGGTAAAAATTTATAAAACATTTTAATAATCTTGGAAATCCTCTTAAAATCTTATGATTCATCTCTCTTCACTTGAAACTACCTTTTCTTGGTTGGAGGAGTTAAAATTTGTTATTTTGACACATGGCCTACTTGAACTTCTTAGAATCTCTTTATGACATACTTGACTCTTAAAATGCATATAATATCTTGGTGAGAAATATATTTAAGATTTAGATCTCTTCATATTTTGATTTTAGTCATTAGAGCCTATAATTTTATGTCAAAACTTCTTTGGCTAAAAAAAATGATGAAACCAAGCCTATCTCTTATACAAAGTTTAGTCTCATGCTTGAATATTTTCACCAAAGTATTTTAAAATAAATTTATATCTTTTATAATATCATATAACATCTATCCAAACTTATATATTAGTTATAATTGAGTTTTCATAGTTTAATAACAAGTGGTTTGGAAAGGGTTTTGTCATTTTGGAATAAAAGTTCTAAGTAAAATTGAATATTATATTAATACCTTATCCATATCCCATGATCTTAGCATTGAGGTTGAAGATTTTTTATTACTTATTCATGGTATCCAAGATCATGTTCAATTTTTGATAAGAATGGGGAGTTGATAGAGGATTGTTTATTGAATTGAAGGATCTCACCCACATGAAACTAGTGGATTATATGTGTATTAGTCCTCTAAAACTACCTATAGTATGTGTAATTGGTTTGATTATGACTTTAATATCCATAAAAGATGTTAATTTGAGGTTCAAAAATATGTTATGAAGTTTTTTATACTCTTGATGACCTTGAGAATGTCTATAACCCAGTCTTCAATGCAAGTATGAAAACATTCTTCATTTTAAACCTGATTAATGGATTAAAACCTATCACATCATCATGGATACCTATAATATGGATGGTAAAAGGTTATTAAACATTTTAATAATCTTTTAAATCCTCTTCAACTAATTAGGATGTCCATACATACTCAAACCCTTGTAAATCAATCAAAATAGGTAGTTTAAGGAGTCTTTCTTGTGTCTTATTCACACGTGCCAAATTATTACTCCAATAGGAACCAATGAGGTGTGAAGACATAATAGTATTTATTTCAAGTAATTTCAATTTCATTAGGATAATTTAAACCAACCTTGTTAGTCATTGAGCTCCTTGTGAGCAAAATAGGAAATTTTAGGCCTCCAATCATCGTAACGATTGTTGATAAATTTAATCCCCATTATAGACAAAAAAATTCCATAAATTTGGATCATAAAAAACTTAATAACATTACCTAAGACCATTATATCCCATGCATTTTCTCAGACAACTTCCCATGTGAGAAAGTTTGTCTTCTTGGGCTTGTAAAATGGCTTCAAATGTTTGATTTTTGGTTTGGAAATCATTTTATAATATGTGTTTGTTTCCAATGAGGTATAAATATTATTCCCAAAATATTTTACCCCTTAAATATCCTAGGACTTGCATTAACCCATAGCTAAGGTTTTATGATAGATTAAGGGTTTTGACCCTAACTACCATATTTTTATGTTCTGTCCTCATCCCAAGTATTAAAATCACTATATAAACTTCCATCATGGTACCTAATATCTTTTATTAACCTTAAAAATTCAATATAATATCAAAATTTTCATGTTCTCTTCATATTTGATGTAAAACTGTCTTATTATAGATGTTATTTCTAGGTAATTGATTATGTACAATTGTATGCATTTTCCTAGAAAGGAAGGTGATATAAGTTATGTATACTTGTTGTATTCTCTCTTTGTATTATATGTAACATTTAAAAAAATAATAAATCAATCTCTATATTGGTTTATTAAAGATAAAACTTCAATAACAATGTTGATCTTTTAGGTCTCTAGAGGCTTGATATACCTCCCTTAAAAGATTTTCATTTTCATATGAAGGTTTGTACATATCAAAATTAATATATAAAATTAAAACATCTATAATGATGTCTCTCACACCCTACATGACCTTCAGACTTTATGTCCAACACACAAACTCCCCTTTCTCTCCATTTTTTGTAGGCAAACATGTAGGTGTCTATTTCAATCTTGAACCATTTCAGACTTGATCTTTGATTGACCTCCCTATTTTTGATGATATAAAAACTTCATAAAATTAATGTGATGTTATTTTTTTATTAAAGACCCTTTTTAATTGATAAAACACACATTATTTGCTAAGATCATTTCATCTCTTCATGTAGACTTGCATAGTTTACCTATGCATACATTATGCATTCTTTTGCCATTTTGACCATGGATGATATTTAAGGAGGCTGATGTATTTTGGTTAATCTTTGACCATCAAGATGGACATCTCAAAATTCAATAGAACCTTATCCTTTAGTCACAAGTCTGCCACTTGATTTTTCAACACTTAAATCCCCTTATTCAAGAACACTTAGATCAATGGCCTTAAGCCTGCCACCTGCAACTTTCACCAAGGATAATCTTGGAAGATTGCACACTAATTTAATGATTTATAAGAATCACATATACTTATAATTAGTTATTAAATATTTACTTTATATGTATTACCTCCCAAACATCAAATTTGATTGCTCATAGGATTGAATATCTTGCACTTGAAGATTGTATGCTTAAACCAATATAATAAATAAATTTGGGAGGTGAATAATAGTTATTTAAGCATGGAATGGATATTTATACTATTTAAAATTAATATCAAATGTTTTCATTTCTTTCATAATCTCAAAACCCTTCAAACAATGTCAAATATGCTCAACACTTGCACTCTTAAAACCCTGCAGACCTATGCATTGGCATTTGTCTCATTCACATCTATGAATCTTGATTGGAAAAGGTTTAGGAGAAATATTATAACTTGTTTTAGGTATTATAAATAATTTATACTTTATTTAAAATCCCTTTATACTGTAAAACATCTCATAACCCTATACAACCCTACCCAACATGCTCAGAATAACAAAATAATGACATTTCTTGCTAGCATCACCATGACCACTAGGAATTTGGGCTGATATTGATATTATAGAGGATGTTGTACCTTAAATAAATAATTATTAACTATTTTTATGAATCCAATAATATGGGACATTCCATTTCAAGAGAAAAATTGTGATAGTGGAGCTTAGTAGGGTTTTATAAGGGTTTAACTTCTTAGCAATGGTTCATAAAGCTATACCATATAATACCAAAACTACTAACATTAATTTAGAGGGAATACGGGTTTTTAAAATCCCATAAGATAATTTGGTCTAAAACATCCCCTCCTTCATGAAATAAGCTTATGAAAATGGTTCTTCTTGGCCTGCTAATGACCTGATGGATATGTTAGATGGTTTTTTTCTTTGTTTAAACCTGTACCAACTTCTTGAACATGGTTTTTACCTGAGTAAGCATGGAGTAGGCCTTGGAGAGTCTTATATCACCTATTTCCAATGTTTTTTTGGTTGAAGATGCCTGAGCCAACATGAAACCTACATGATCTCTCAAAAACTTACTTTCTCTTGTTATGTAGCTTGTATATTTGGCACAATAACATGATATAGTTACATATAAAAAAATCCATGGATTCTTTATTATCTTGGGTAATGATATTTTAACATAAAAATTATCTTTGTATGCCTTAAAAACTACCATTATGCTTTATTTGGAGTTGAATACAAAGAACAAATAGGTTTCAAAAGTGAATAAACATTAGAAAAAGAGTTTTGACACCTCTTGGTTGGTGTAAGGTAGAATGAAGTATGACATGATCTTAAATGAATTCTAAATGGTCCAAAAGACCTCCTTTTCATGGTATTAGAAGTTCATACTTGATGTTCTTTAAGGGGGTACATTTCAACATTGTAACAAGTAATATATCAAAACAAATAAATCCTTAATATCTACAAAATTACCTTAATCCCTCTAAAATATTGAAATGGAAAATGTTGTTATTTCATTATATTTTATCCTAAACTCAATATCCATCATGGAACACCATGCCATCTTGGGAATAATCACATCAATGTTTTTTATATGGTTCCAAATATACCTTAACTTCTGAAAAATAATCTTAAAATTTATAAATTACCTTAACCCATGTTAAACTACATTGTAATATACATCTTTAAAGATCATGATATGAAATTGGTTGGTCAAGTCACACACATAGACTTTATCATACTAATAAGACCATATGTAGACCTTGAGATGACATTCAACACCACAACCATGGCACCAATACATGATTCTTCATAAGAATATTTCAAGTTTAGATGAATCACTTTCCTGATTTTGAGCAATACATTGTAATATCCCCAACCAATTGGGAATATAGAAAAAATAAAGCTCTGAACAAGATACAATTTTTGCAAGATAATTTCAAATAAATATAAATAAATCACAATATATCTCCTATCTGCTAATCAAATATCTTATCACTTGTTCAGATAATTACAATTACAGTCTTCTCTCATACAAATAAAAGAATATTAACATCCAGTCTTAAAACCCTGATCTTCTACCAATCTGGAAATGAAACCTAAATTCTGTCTCATCTCGGCCTACTGTGTTGAACACACAGTCACCGGCGTCGGTCGATATACTGCCGACGTCAGTCTCTGTAGGTCCTTCTCTGTCGACGTCGGTCTTCAGTCAGCCGATGTCAGTCACTGCGGATCTCTGTCTGCCGAGGTTAGTGCCTGAGCGGATCTGTACGGACCTGTACAGAATTAGTACGGCTGCCACCCTATCTATTTTTAACCCCTAATGGCTGAACAACCTGATCTCAAGAATATATGATTCTAATATAAAAGATCTATATCCGTATAACTTATTAGATCAAAAACCTAATAAAATAAATACCTAGAAAGCTCTGTGACAACTTCTGTATGAAGTTACCTCTCAAATCTGTAAACCTCTGTGATAACTTCTGTATGAAGCTATCTCTCAATTTGGCAATAGATCAACTAATATTTCACAGCCTCTGAATCACACACAATGAAGAGTTGATGTTCTCCACTGCAAATAGAATCCTGGAACCCTTGGCTCAGTCTTCACAGAAGAATTCTTCAATATCAAAATCAATAATCATATGCATAAATCATAATGGCCTCCATGAGAAACACTTATACCCTCAAAAGATGTGCTTGCCCTAATTAGGGTTTTCTCAAATTAGAATTAGGGTTTCTAATTAAAATAGACCAAATAATTAATATTTGATTAAATCAATCAAATATTAATATCTCCCTCAATATATGTCCGATTGAGCCCAAACGAAAGCCAACTGGAAAAATTTTGCTAAACGAAGCCACTCCAATCTCCATCAAGACCTTATATCCATCTGATTAGCCTATGAAGGTCACATAATAGGCTAACCATCCAATCTGAAGATGTCAACTGAAAAGGGGACATGACAATCTGCCCCTCCTAAAATTGCTTGCCCTCAAGCAATTGCTGAATGATAAACCAATCACTCCCCCTGGATCCCAAATGTAGTCATGATCTCCACCGCTGTCAATCAACACGAACTCCATGCCATGTCCATCACAACTCTCATCTAATGATGTCACATCATCTCTAGTACTAAGATAATCACCCCAACATCCAATCAATAAATGAAAATCAACTGACAACTCAAGTAAACTCTTTACCTGAATAATAGCTGAATCTGGAATATGAATGCCAGACATACTCATATCATCATCAACCTGTGACCCAGTTGTAGCAAAAAGTTGAGTCCCTACCACATGTGATAACTCCTAAACTGCACTCACCTCAAGACCAAGCTCCTCCTCATATCTCTCCTGTGTTGGTGCCAATGTGCACTCGTCATCGCACTCTATCATGTCATCTCGTATGAGCCTCTCCATCTGATGAAAAAACATATATCTGAAGTTGCTGCCCCATATTGCCTTAAGAATATGTGTCTTCCCATCAACATCAAAGCAAACCTCCATGTCCTTGAGATGAAGAGTAACTTCCTCAAATGAATGAAGCCACTTCATACCCAAGACTAAGTCTATATCCCCCATGTTCACCACATAATAATCAGCCTTGAACTCATAGTTGTTCAAGCGCAATGGGAGGTCTCTAATCATATGCTCACACCTAAGAGTGTGACCATCGGCTACCTTAACTCTAATGCCCTCAAAATATTTAGTAGTGAGCCCATGCTTCTCCACAAATCTAGCATCTATAAAATTATGTGTGGCTCTTGTATCAAGAAGGGTGATGACCTTCTGTCCTGCCAAAACTCCACGGAGTCTAAATGACTCATCTGACTGAATGCTGGATAGACGTGCCTCCTGTATATGAAGTTCTAAATCTGCCTTTGCCTTAGGCTCTGAAGCCTCTACCTCTGCCCCCTTAGAACTATTCTGATGTTCAAAATCCTCTGAATCTGAATCCTCATAATATGCCCACATCACACGATTCACCTTGCCCTTAGGCCTCAAAGGGCAATCATGATGGATATCATATGGACCTTTTCAATAGAAGCAAAGCTTCTTCCTGCGTAGATCATTAAGTGCCTCACGATCCAAAGGTGGTGCTGCTGGATTGGCCTTTGAATCATTCTTCACACCTGATTTATCTATGTTGAAATCTGGTCTCTCTGTATCCGCATTGGAGCACTTATGGTCTCTAGATGAAGAAGTACCTTTGGAGTTAAATTTATGGGATGGGGCTTGCATCTCCATACTACGTACCTTCTTCATAGCTACCTGTAATGAAGGAGGATCAAAAGCTTTGATCCAACCTCTCAATGGCTCTATTAATCCCTCCATGAAGAGAACTACCAATCTACACTCATAAATATTGGGCACCATGACTACCAATCTCTGAAACTCACCAATGAAGGACTCCAAGTTACCTATTTGTCTCAACTGTGCCAGATCTTAAAAGTAGGACTCTGGATCCCTCCTATCAAAACGCTCTACCAGCCTATCCACAAAATCTTGATAAGATGTGATCCGATCATGATGGAGTGTCACCATCTCGTGGTGCCACCAATCGTGAGCTACTCCCTCAAGATGCAGTGTCACATATCTGATAGCATCTCCCTCAGCCATCAGTCACAATGTGATAAATGTGTCTAGCTTACTAACCTAGGCCTGTGCTATCACCTTACCACTACCGTCAAACATCGCTAATGTGAGCTTGCTCGTAGCATGCTTCAAATCATTATTCTGATGTCTTGGTCTCCCATTCCGTCGACCTCAATTATGTTCTCTCCTCTGTGTGACGAATTGGTCAAAAGTAATCATCTCTCTGACCTTAGGTGGTAATAACTCCCACTCATCATTTGCTGCCATAAGTGTATCTGCAAATGACTCCTCATGCTCCTCACCTGCTATCACCTCCTCGGTCTCCTATCTCACAAAGGTAGGCCTAGTAGGCCTGTCAGATGTACGAGAAGCAGTCCTAAGTGCTCTCTGTGATCCTGCATCACTCCCAACATCGTCACAATGTGGTGAATGTCTCTTTAGAGTACCCAATCCCGGTAGTGCTACTGCCAACTGCCGTAATACTTCATTATTCTATCTTTGCCCTTCTCGTAGCTCTCTAAGAGTAAGTAAAACCTTTGCATCATCTTGATCTCTAGGATAGTGAGGAATACGGGCCCTGTCAATATCGTCACCCATGTCTTTCGGCTGCTGTTCTAAAACTTGGGTACCTTCAAGCAAGGCTCTACTGCGTGTGTTATACCTGTGTGGTCCCAACTCTTGTGGCTACATAAGATCTGTCAAACCCTCAGGATGGTAGGATTTAGCTCTGATACCACTGTAATATCCCCAACCAATTGGGAATATAGAAAAAATAAAGCTCTGAACAAGATACAATTTTTGCAAGATAATTTCAAATAAATATAAATAAATCACAATATATCTCCTATTTGCTAATCAAATATCTTATCACTTGTTCAAATAATTACAATTACAGTCTTCTCTCATACAAATAAAATAATATTAACATCCGGTCTTAAAACCCTGATCTTCTACCAATCTGGAAATGAAACCTAAATTCTATCTCATCTCAGCCTGCTGTGTTAAACACACAGTCACCGGCGTCGGTCTATTACTGCCGACATCGGTCTCTATAGGTCCTTCTCTACCAACGTCGGTCTTCAATCAGCCAATGTCGGTCACTGGGGATCTCTATCTATCGAGGTCGATGCCTAAGCGGATCTGTACAGACTTAGTATGGCTGCCACCCTATCTGTTTTCAACCCCTGATAGCTGAACAACCTGATCTCAAGAATATACGATTCTAATACAGAAGATCTATATCCGTATAACTTATTGGATCAAAAACCTAATAAAATAAATACCTGGAAAGCTCTGTGACAACTTCTGTATGAAGTTACCTCTCAAATCTGTAAACCTCTGTGATAACTTCTGTATGAAGCTATCTCTCAATTTGGAAATAGATCAATTGATATTTCACAACCTCTGAATCACACACAATGAAGAGTTAACGTTCTCCACTACAAATGGAATCCTGGAACCCTTGGCTCAGTCTTCACAGAAGAATTCTTCAATATCAAAATCAATAATCATATGTATAAATCATAATGGCCTCCATGAGAAACACTTATACCCTCAAAAGATGTGCTTGCCCTAATTAGGGTTTTCTCAAATTAGAATTAGGGTTTTTAATTAAAAATAGACCAAATAATTAATATTTGATTAAATCAATCAAATATTAATATCTCCCTCAATATATGTCTGATTGAGCCCAAACGAAAGCCAACTGGAAAAATTCTGCTAAACGAAGCCACTCCAATCTCCATCAAGACCTTCTATCCATCCGATTAGCCTACGAAGGTCGCATAATAGGCTAACCATCCAATCTGAAGATGTCAACTGAAAAGGGGACATGACATACATTGTCATGGGTAACTATTTAGCTAACATTTTTAGTTACCTCATAGGGTAGTTTACCTGACAAACATATAGAATATTGGTTTTAAACAACCAATTGGGCATGGATTCACTAAAAATTGATTCTCAATGAGGACAAATCTAAACCTAAACATGACATTAACTTTTGAAACAAATTTAAAATTGAAAGTACTTTCAATACACACCAAAAAAGACACACAACAAGATAAGGAACACACTCAACAAAGCAAACATGTTCTAGAAGCACTTGGAGAAATCAAATCATAGTATATTATGTACAAGAGGAGGAAAATGACCTCAATAGCAATGCTTAAGGTCTATCCCATTGACTAGGATATGTACTTCTTCATTCAACTTTGAGAGATGAAAAGCATTATGTTGCTTGTAATGAGTGATAACATAGGGACCACTCCATAAAGTGTTAAAATTTATGTGGTTTTTAGGCTTGGCCCTATTTTTATCCCATTTGATCATAAGGTCACCTTATTGGAATGCTCTTGGAATAGATTTATTTTCAAAGTACCTCTTGGTTTTGAGCTTGATGGGACTCCATAATATGCATGGCATGAGCTCTTATTTCTTCTAAATCCATCAACTTAGCTAGTCTAATCTCTATGGTAGCATTATCCATCATATCAAGCTGATGTGTAAGCTCTATAGTTGGTAACTCAAGATAGATGGGTAGCTTATCTTCTATTCCATAGACAAACATGTATGATGAGTTACCAATGGCTCTTTTAGAAGTGATCCTATCATCCCATAATGTTATTTTTATCTTTGTGTGCTATGTTATTTGCTTTTCCTCCATAGTCCTATTGATAAATTTAATGAGATTCTTGTTTTTGGAATCTTCTAGTTCATTTCTTTGAGAATATTAGTTGAAGGATGTATGTATGTGAATTTCATGTTTTATAGGCCGCTCACTTATTCTAGTACCAAGGAAATCCATTATATTATTTGAGATACGATTATAAGGTACCAAAGATATAATTATTATACCTTCATATTAGTCTATCAAATTTGTTTTATTAGCTTCTATGAGAGATAAAACCTTTGTCCATCTAGTAAAATTATCAATTGCAGTCAATACCCATTTATGACCAACAATTGAAAGAGGATTGATCATACCTATGAAATCCAATCCTCACTACATGAAGGGTTGGTATAATTGAATGTGATGGAGAGGGAGAGATGTAATATTTTGTTTTCCTATGAATAAGGCACACTTTTTACACTTTCTCACCATGCATATGAATCTTTGAATAAGATAGGCCAATAACAACAAGGTCTTATAACTTTTATTGTTGTAGTTCTTGGTGCAAAGTGACCACCTAATGATCCATCATGAAATTATACCAATAATTTATAAATATAATCAACCTCTACACACCTTAGGATCACTCCAATAAGGTCCTTTATAATAATTATTCCATCTACAATTCTAAAATGTCTCCTTTTATCCTTGTCTATACCTAATGGACATTCACATATTTGGAGGAATTTGACCATATATTATGTCCAAATCATTGTATATGAGGATGAAACTATTTTTGGGTAATCATGGAGTGCTATGACAACCTCATTTTACTCTTTTAAGTTTGAATCTAAGTTCTCACATAGTCCCTTACCTCTCACCAACTTGGCAACCTTGATATCAACATAATATTCCATGACTTTAGTGATCCAATCAACCCTTTTCTCATTCAAATATCTACTATAAATTAAGTCTTTGATGCTTGGATGAGACACCATTATGTTTAATTTTTTTTATATATCATATGCCTAAATTTTATAAGGCTTTTTATAAAAAAAAAAGTACTTACTTCTCTATAAAAGTGTATCTTACCTCATAGTCTTCTAACCCTTGGTTAAAGAAGGCAATGGGCTATTTAAGACTATAATAATTTGATTGTGTCAACATGGATGATATTAATTCATAATTTAATAAATCATACAATATTAAGTCCTTCCTAAAATTAGGATTTACAAGTATTATATCTTGTGATATGAAAGTTTAATTATACCAATAATTTATAAATATAATCAACCTCTACACACCTTAGGATCACTCCAATAAGGTCCTTTATAATAATTATTCCATCTACAATTCTAAAATGTCTCCTTTTATCCTTGTCTATACCTAATGGACATTCACATATTTGGAGGAATTTGACCATATATTATGTCCAAATCATTGTATATGAGGATGAAACTATTTTTGGGTAATCATGGAGTGCTATGACAACCTCATTTTACTCTTTTAAGTTTGAATCTAAGTTCTCACATAGTCCCTTACCTCTCACCAACTTGGCAACCTTGATATCAGCATAATATTCCATGACTTTAGTGATCCAATCAACCCTTTTCTCATTCAAATATCTACTATAAATTAAGTCTTTGATGCTTGGATGAGACACCATTATGTTTAATTTTTTTTATATATCATATGCCTAAATTTTATTAGGCTTTTTATAAAAAAAAAAGTACTTACTTCTCTATAAAAGTGTATCTTACCTCATAGTCTTCTAACCCTTGGTTAAAGAAGGCAATGGGCTATTCAAGACTATAATAATTTGATTGTGTCAACATGGATGATATTAATTCATAATTTAATAAATCATACAATATTAAGTCCTTCCTAAAATTAGGATTTACAAGTATTATATCTTGTGATATGAAAGTTTAATACAACCAAAATTATCTTTTCCTTCTCTAATCCAACTAAAAGCCTAATTATTATTCAACATGGATGTTAGAGGATTGAAAAGATTATTAAAATTAGGTATGAGTATCTTAATTAAATTCGTTTTCCCAAAGAATATTTTCAACCCTTTCTTATGCTTAGGCAATGACAAAGATAAGATAGTACTTATCCTTTCAGGATCTATAGAGAGACCTTTCTTGGAGACAATATTACACAAGAGTTTACCTACATGGATTAAAAATACACATTTTTTAGGATTGAGAGAGACTCCAAACTATATACATCACTAAACAATCTACATAATATGAATCAAATAACCACTTTCATTTTTTGATAACACCACAATATCATCAAGATAAACCAACACTATATCATTCATCAAACCTTGGAATTCCATGTCAATGGCTATTTATAAAATAGATCCAACACTAGAAACCCCAAAATAAATTTTACTATATGAATATTCTCCCACTTTTATTTTTAAGGATATCTTGTATTTGTATTCTTTCACCAAAATTGGATTATACCTTGAATAACCATCAAGGAGAGAAACATTCAGAACCTGCTACCATATACAAGATTTTATCCATTGAAGGAAAATGATATTGATATTTAAATGAAAATATATTAAAGTCCCTAAAATCTACACATAATAATATCTTTCCATTATTATTCCTTATAGGGATTATATTGGCAACCCAAGATGAGTGTTTGATAGGAAAGTTCATACTAGATTCAATCAACTTAGTCAATTCTTTCCTCATTAGCAGCTCAAGTTTTGGGTTGATAGGACTTTTTATTTTACGTAGGTGTTTATCATCCACATATATATCTATAGTGTATTGAGATAGGATAGTTTAAAAACTTTTTATATCATTATACTCCCAATCAAACACATCAACAAATTCTTTACATAACTCAATGAATGCAAGTCTCTCTTTCTTTTTACATACCTTACAAGTTCTAAAAGTTTTTATTTGAAGATGGTGACCCTCTCATAATTATATTTCTTGGTAGACATGATTATATTTTCTTTATTAATTTTATAATAATCAATTAATATGATTTCAAGTGTAACTAGGCCTTTAGGAAGTTTTTTTTACCTTAATTGCATAATTTGATCACCATATTGCTGCTATAATTTGGAATAATTTCTTGAAGAAAACTCAACCTATTCTTAGATAAATCATGTTATTTTTTTGTCACTATCAAATAATTTTCAATTAAAATCATTACCATGAATGTAAGGTCTTACTACTACCTTGACATATGGTTTACATCTTGAGTTCTTGACATAACTAGGGATATAAAACTAAGCTCCAATTGTAGCCAACCTATCAACATGCTTATTTTCCTACATTAAAATGGATTTTATGTTGAAGGATTCAAAATATTCCATAATATCCCAAAAAATATGTTTGTACAAATTTAGTAATGACTTATTTTTCATATTTTGACCTTTTACTTAATGAACAGTAAGCTCACTATCACCAAACACTTGTAGACACTTTACTCCTCTTTTCCTAGCTCATTGAAGGCCATGTAAAATTGCTTCATACTATACTAAATTTAAATAAAAATTAAATTTAAATATGGAAGTAGTATAATATCTCTCTTAATAATGAGACACCAACATTGCACCACCTCTTGCACCAATCTTTCTCCTTGATCCATAAAAGAATAGATACCATAGACCTTCCATGGGTTAACTAGGTTTGACCAATTATGGAATGAAGGAACCTTATTCATGTAAGTAATGCACACCTAGGCTTGAATATTCAATGAACTTGTATGGATCATGTTCATATGTTTAACTTCCCACTCATAAATAAAAATATCAAGTATGCCTTTAAGAGAAATAGATGGTTCTTGGACAACATGTAGATAACCTTCATCAAGAATAGTGAATTTTACATTTGAGACCTTAGGCACATAAGGTTATATATGACTCTTGTAAGTTGGTTCTAATTTTATATTAGAATTGGTGCCATTCCTAGTCCTAAGAACCATGTAAGACCAATATGATGACAAATATTCCTCATAGGGAAAATTAAGGTGGTAGTTCTATCACAACAACATCTTGAGGGATTAAAAAAGTGGGGAAAGAATGCAAAGTCAAAATTAGACTTTTGATAATACATATAGTCTTGGTGGTTATCCCATCCAATTGTAAAACTCCTTTGGTGATTGGATCATACTTTAGGCCTAACTTATCATCCACTTGTTTAGTAATTATATAGGTACTATCACCACTATCAATCATATAATTATGAACCAAATAGTCACCTATAATGTGTGTGTGTGTGTGTGTGTGTGTGTGTGTGTGTGTGTGTGTGTGTGTGTGTGAGAGAGAGAGAGAGAGAGAGAGAGAGAGAGAGAGAGAGAGAGAGAGAGAGAGAGAGAGAGAGAGAGAGAGAGAGAGAGAGAGAGAGAGAGAGAGATTATCATTATTGACTTGTTTCCCTCCTTTGGTCTAAGTTTCATTAATGAAGACTTTCGTCTATTTGATTATTGATCCAAATAGAAGGTTGAGATTACATAGATCCTTTTATCCAAGAATGCTCAATGTCTCCCACATTGGAATTTTCACATGTGACTTATTAATTTGATAAAAAATGTTGATAAAATAACTAACAACTTTTGTCTATCCTTTAGGGGCAACAACACTATCTTGAGCTTGTGAAGATCAAGGTAAGGGAAATGTAGACACTTAGTTTAGGCCAATTTTGTGTCTAAACTAGGATTCAATTCAATTTATAGAAAATGACAAATCTAAACCTATAAATCACCTAAATTTTATAAATTCATTTGTGTGAAGGATTTAATTTACCAAAAATATGATGAGCCTATATTATTTGGCATATTACCCTTATGCACCACTAACCTAGTTCTGTTCTAACCTTGGTTAAATTACAAACTAGTAGTTTGGAACTTTTGTACTACCAAGTTAGTAATTAAAAACACTAAAAACAATTTCCAAAATACAAAAAACACTAAGTAATATTAATTAAATTTCAAATCTTAATTAACTTGATTAAATAAAAAAATTAGAATCAAATTAGTGAATTTCATTTACCAAAAAATGAATTTTTAACCAAATATGAATTTAAAGGTAAAATGAAATAATAAGGTAATTTAATATCTCCTAAATATTCAAAAACATAAGTCACATCTCATAAATATAGAAAGTGAGTTGTTATGCCTCACAAATATTTGAAATTGGGGGTGTCAAGAATTCATGACTTCCTTGACCCAACCCAGGGTTAGATTGATATAGCCTAGTTTAATTTAGACTCAATGAAAGTTATAATTTAACCTAATATTAGGATGTGAATTCACTATTCATAGTCACTATTGATGAATCACTATTAATAGGCACTATTCATGATGATGTGGCCTAGTGGTGATGTGGATGGTTAGTGATGTGACTTGTGAATGATGTGGTTAATTGGTGATGAGGTAAGGGATCATAGGGGGTATCATATGAGTGATCAAGTTGATGTGATGTGAGTGGGGCATAACACTCCATCAAGGCACATGTGTTTTTCCTTGGTAATCACATGGATGGTGTCACATGGTGAAGAAGACAAAAGGCTTGGTGTGGGTTAAATTTATAAGGGGACCCATGATTCTCATGTGTGGAGATAGTCAAAATATGATTGAAATCATATTTTAGACTCATGTGGTAACATGGAAAATGAAGACAAGAATTTTTATATATAATATTGACCTCACATGTGTGTGGACTATTTGGAGTCACACAGAGGTGGCACATGCTCTTATATAAAGTAAATATGCCTTGAATACTTTTTTCACATGGAAACAACACCAACACCATTATGGATATCACATGATACCTCACTCATGTGTGGGCCAAATTTATTTGGTGCCACTATTCATTCTCTCTCCCCTCTCTCTCTTGATCTCATGCTGTAAAATGTATAAATATGTATTAGCTCTCTCATTGCAATTTATCTAATTAGTGGATCCATGTAAACCTTGGGCTTGCATGCTTAGAAGTTGGATCTTGTAGGCTAGTTTAGCTTGGTTTATAACCTAATTTTTTTAGGTGGAAGCATTGAGTGTTTTTATGTTATCACTGAATGAGTTGCTAGAGGAGATATTATATAAGAGAGTTGATGTTGAAGTCTAAAAGCTACCATTTTTCCCATGGTTTTTCCTTGCACATTATAAGGTTTCCATGTAATCTCTTTAAAATGTGTCATATTTCTTGTATATCATTTTAATAGATTGTTTTATTCATTTATTTAATTTTATTGTAGGATATATCGCATTGATATAACTTGTAGTATCAGGTATTTATTCCTAACATCTAGTATCAAAGCCATGGTTGTTGGTTGGTTTGTGCAAGATGAAGCTCTTGTGATAGGAGGAGAGATATGGAGATTAAAGAAGAAAAAAAAGAGGTGTTTTATTTTGGTAGGTATCTATTTGTGTAGTCTAGTAGAGGATCTCTTAGTGAAGATATGTATCTCTTTATGTTGATGAAAATAAGCACATATATGAGTGGAGGAGAAAGACAAAAAGGATTTTCTAGACAAGTCAGTATCCTACATATTATTCTTGTTAAATATGAAGCAACTCTATAGCTTGAGGAGCAAGCTGGAATCCTTTAGAGGAGGTAGAGGATAAGGCATGACATTGTTTTAGTTCTTGTCAACAAATATAAGGGTTGTTGATGTGGTATCCTATTTACCACATATTATTAGCTGAGATGTTATCATGAAGAAAAAAAATTCATGTAAAGGAAGGAGGTACAAATAAATATGAAAATGTACATATTTTGAAGTGGTTGAGGAAGATGAAGATGAAGATGTATATGAAAAATTGAGACTTGGTGTTCCCAGAAGGAGAAAGTTGGTGTTGACCATTGGACTCATGGTGATGGAGTGTTGTGTATACAGTTATGGCATTATCTAGGTAAAATTGATGCATGGACTAATACTGGAGGCACATGAGTTGGTGTTTTAGCAACATTCAATAGAATAGGGTGCATTTTGAATTATAGCTTGAAAATTTAGTAGGTGTAGTGATGAATTTAGTATCCTGATGACTTTCTTGGAGCTATGATTGGTCCACTTGTATCATGATGATAACTAGAGGATATGAGGAAAAGTTTGGTATTAACTTCTATGTCATCATCTTTCTTCACTATTATGAAGAGTGCTATGTGCACTAGTTATTATTTAAGGAGTTAGAGTAGCATGATTCCTACATGGTGATCTCTCTTAAAGAGAGATAAATATAAAGAGTTAAGGCAAAGAGTTACTAGTTTGTATTGAAATAACTGTACAGGTTGGTGTTGGTATTACACATGTAATAGAGAAATTTTATCACCTTCATGGGAGCCTATGTTTTGTGACATGTTGGATGTAGGCCCCAACATGATCACTATTGTAATGGCTTAGTAGAGACACATGAAATGAAGGTGATAGGAGGAGAAAGTCAAGGATGGAGATGCATAAGGATAGGAGAGCAAGGAAATGCCACACTTCTTGTTTTTTTTGAGTTGTCTTCCCAAGAGTGTCTCAGAAGAGGAGAAGACATGTTGTATCCTATGTATTGGATTCATCAAGATTAGAAAAACTTATGTTTCCATGGTGAGCACTAAAATAGAAATTCCTAAGCAGTGGGAGTTATGAGTGGTTCATGGCATAATCCCAATAGGAGGAATGGTTTGTGTGTGAAGTGATTTATCACTTTAGTGATGTAATATGCTATGGAGGAGTAGATTTTGACAAAGCTAATCAAGGTAGATAATTTTTAATAATGTAATAAAATATATACTGGGTTTGTGTTAGGTCAATAAAGGGCATTGATGAGTAGCTAGTTTCAAAATACTTAGGTGTGGTAAAACCCTATGTATATTGACTTTAAGTGGGAGAATGTTAGGTTTTAAAGTCATTATTCATGAATAAATATTCATAAGAACTATTTATAGTCACTATTCATGGTGATGTGGCTTGATGGTGATGTGGATGGTTAGTGATGTGGCTTGTGAGTGATGTGGTTGATTGGTGATGTGGTAGGGGCCCATAAAGGGTATCACATGAGTGATCAAATTGATGTGATGGGAGTGGGATATAACACTCCACCAAGGCACATGGGTTTGTCCTTAGTATTCATATGGGTGGTGTCACATGGTAAAAAAGACAAAAGGTTTGGTTTGGGTCAAATTTCTAGGTGACCCCATGATTCCCATATGTGGATATACTCAAAATATGATTGCAAGCATCTTTTAGACTCATGTAGTCACATGGAGAATGAAGAAAAAAATATAATATAGTAGGTTGACCTAATGTGTGTGGGAGATAATCTTTTTATATCCACATAGAGGTTACACATGTGATCCAGGCAATAATTTAGGCCAAAATTTGGGTGACAGTTCCACCCTAATTGATGACAGAACTTCTGGGAGCCATAACTTTTTCACCATAGCTCTAATTGACTCACTGTTTAAACCGTTGGAAAGATAAGAATGAGGATAATGTGGTGAGATGGCATGGAAATATGATCAATGAATTTTTACCCCTGAAAACCCAATGGAAGTGCCCTAAATTTTAATTTTAGTAGTGTAGTCTAAAAATAATAAGTTTCTAAAAATAGTAATTCCTCAAATTTTGTATTGTTTTAAATCGTGGAAGTCAAACCAATTAATATCCCTCTATATTGGTGACCTTCCACATCCTCTACCTACTTTAAAAATGTGTATATATGAATATGTAACCTGAAATGGAAAATTAGACATCTCTTTTTAGAGATAAACATATAGTTGTATTTCGATATTGAGTAATAAAACATCTCTTCTTAGAGAATTCATTGTTACTGTGTTATTTCTATGTTCTTGAAATATTTATCAACTAGAACTTCTAAGTTTTTGATCATTGGTATCAGAGCGGTTTGTCTTGAGAGTGTATGATCTTGAGGATGAGGTCAAGCTACAAGAAGCTTGGGTGGAAAACAACAGAGCTTCCAAACTATCCACCTATTCACTCCAAATGAATTTAAATGGAAGATGACACTGAGACATTTGATACTTTCAAGGAAATGGTAAATGAATCCCTCTAATAGAAACAAGCACAGATGTTGCAATAATTTGCCCAAATTCTTCAATAACTCTCAATGGGAAATTCTGGCTCCTTAGCTACACTTCCTGGCTCCTCATCTATGGAACATCCTTTCAGTGCCCCAACACCCTTCAAAGTTTAGTGAATTTTGATATTCCTACATTTGAAGACAAAATCAATGTTGATGTAGTATAAAATTAGTTGGATCAATTATCTTCCTACTTCTCTATAAATAAATTCATCGATGGAGAAAATATCACTTTTACTCTTTTGAAAGCATCATTGCCCATGAAAAACTGGTGGGAAGTGTACAAAAAGAGGTTTAGTATAGATGACATTGGCCTTGAGGTGGAACCTACATAAGATGATTTTGTGGAAGTGGTGAAAGAAGAATATTACCCCATTGGAGCATATGATGATCTGTACATATAGTGGCAACAACTTTGCTTTGGTAAGGACCAATATGTTCAAGATTACACATACATTTTTCATTCTTTGTCTACAAGATTAGGCATCTAAGAAAGTGAGAAACATAAGACTCTCAAATATCATGGTGGACTATAATGATACATATGGGGGAAATGGAACTCTTCAATTTGGAAACCCTCAGCGAGGCATACAAGTTTGCAGTGAAGATTGAGTAAAAGCATGGCAAAAATAATATGAAGAGTCAGCCCTCAAAATGGAAAAGTGACAAGGAAGGTCAAATATGAGGCCAAAATTGAAAGAAAAAGGAGTTTCAAGATAAGAAACACCAGAAGGGGAAGGTTAGAAAATGGTGTGATTACCACAAAACTAGAGCTCACTCCAAAGAAGAATGTTGAGCCATCAAGTCACTGCTTTCTGAGTCATAATACTTGAAATCTACTACTCTATCTCATACACAATCTATAGTCAAAGAAGATGAAGAAAAAACTATAGATGCTAAGCCAGACACCATCATTGCTTCATCATAGACCCATGAGGAAAGGCTAGATGACAAGGAATGATTATTTCACTCCAAATTATGGGTAAAAGGTAAGCCTCTACATTTCATTCTTGATAGTGGGAGTCAAAATAATTTAATCTATGATAAGTTGTGAAAAGTCTAAATCTATCCATGAAGCCTCATCCAAAGCCATACAATATTGGATGGTTGAGCCCAAGGAGAGACCTCCATATCACCCATCAATGTCTTATTTCATATGCAATAAAACCTTTCCAAGATGAAGTCTTGTGTGATGTGGTCAATCTAGATGTTTGTGATGCACTCCTTGGTCAGTCATTCATGTATGAGTGACATGGCATCTATGAATCATGAACCTAAAAAATCACCCTCACTCTTAGAACATGGCATTATAGGGTACCAAAGGTACCACCTCCCACATCTATCTCCCTAATCAATACTAATAAATGTAAGAGATTGGTGGAGAGCAAAAAGCAATTCATTCTCATGGTGGTCAAACCACAAAAATCCAATAAGGCCGATGTTACAGTCCTGACTACAAAATCAACACAAAAATAGAAGTAGATAGGATGAATCATAAGAGAATATGATGACTTATTCAAGTCACCCATAGGAATTCCACTGCATTTCTAGGTAAAACATTCTATCAATTTTATCTTAGGATCACCTTTGCCTAACAACCCTATGTGTCACATAACAGCTTTGGAGAATGGTGAGATAAAAAGATAGATTCAAGAATTGATCTAAAAGGGCCACACCAGGCCAAGATCTTCACCTTGTGGCAGCCCAATTATCTTGGCACCAACTAAAGATGGAACATGGAGGCTTTGCATTGACTATTAAGCCCTAAATAAAATCACTGTGAAGAATCGATACCCTCTTCCCAAGATTGGTGACCTACTGAACCAAATCTATGGTGTGAAGTTCTTCACCAAAATTGATCTCAAATTTGACTATCACTAAATTCCAATCAATCCCACTGATGTTTGGAAGACTGCATTCAAATCTAAGGAGGGGCTCTTTGAATGGTTGGTTATGCCTTTCAAATTAACTAACACACCTACAACCTTCACGAGGATGATGGATGGCATCTTATGACCTTTCACCAACTAATTCATGGTTGTCTACCTAGATGGCATACTCATCTACAATAGAACATGGGAGTAACATCTACACCATGTTTGTGAGGTGCTTCAAACTCTTTGAGAGCACAAGTTGTATGTAAATCTTGACAAATGCACATTTGAGATGACAAAAATTTAGTACCTCAGGTATGTTGTGAATGAGAAAGGGGTCCATGTTGATCTAAAAAAGATTTGGGTTATTCAATAATGGCCCACACCAAGGACCCTCATAGAACTTCATAGCTTCTTGGGTCTTGCAAATTTCTATCACAGGTTTGTTCTTAGATTTTCACATGTTGCTTGGTCACTAACCCAAGTGACTAAAGGAGCTAAAGATACATTTTAGTGGGGTGAAATACAAAAAAGGGAATTTGAGAATTTGAATAATAGACTTTGCTCAGCCCCTATTCTTTCCTTGCTAGATTTGCATTAACCTTTTGAGTTGATGATAAATGAATCTGAATATGCCATGGGAGATGTCATCATGAAACATGGCCATCTTGTTTCATATCATAGTGAAAATTTCACTGATATAGTCAGGAAATATATAAGATATGATAAGGAGCTCTATGCCATTGTGTAAGCCTACAAATAATGGAAACACTACATCTTAGGGAAAGAGATAGTCATCCACACTAACCACAAACCATTGGAATTTATCTAGACATAGATAAAACTATGAAATGAGAGGCACCAAAAGTGGGCCACATATCTTTAGCAATTCCATCTGATAATCAAACACAAAAAGAGGAGCTCAAATATAGCTAAATATTATCTGAGATGCCCACCAATTACTGCACTCACAATAGTTCTTGACCTATGCAGACATGAGACTACCACATGGGGTGCTCTATATGAAGTAAATCCTACCTTTGTTGATACATATCAAGTGATTCAAAAAGGTAAACGTGTTTCTAATTTATATTTGAAAGATAATGTCCTTTGCCATATGGGACACATCTGTGTTCCAGCTATAGAGCAATAGAAGATGATATGGGAAGCACATTTTAGTAGGATAGATGGACACTTTGGTATAGAAAAGACATTGTTAGTTCTTCAAAAACACTTATACTAGCCCCATATGTGAAAGGATGTGGAAAGATATCTCAAATATTGCACCCCATGTGTGATAGCCAAGCCAACAAATAAGAAGTAAGGATTGTACATGCCATTGCCAGAACCAACCAGGCCTTGGGAATCTATCTCAATGGATTTTCTCTTAGGTTTTCCCACTTCAAAACATGGTAAGGACTGTATTTTTGTGGTAATTGATCATTTTTCAAAAATAGCTATCATGATTGCTTGTAAGAAAAATATATCTACTGAAGAAATTGCTCAACAATATTTTAGTCATGTATGGCTCCATTTTGGTCTCCCCAAGTCCATTGTCTCAAATGAAGATAGCAAGTTCCTAAGCATCTTCTGGTCTACTCTATGGAAGATGATGGATACCAAGATGATGAAGTCCATAGCCTTCCATCCAAAAACTAATGGTCAGATAGAGGTGGTGAACCACTTGATTATTCACATGATTTGAATGTATCACTCCAAACATCCATGCACATGGGATGAGGGGCTTCTTTGCATACAACATGGATATAATTGAGCCTTGCATAGCTCAACCAAGCACAATCCATTCCAAGTATTATTTGGGTTCCAACCGATAACACCAATTGATATAGCTATTCCATTCTCCACCATGGACTACACACCTAATGGAAGATCTGATGTAGAAAAAGCAACAAGTTCATTGAAAAAATGTAACACATCTAGCAATAAGTTCATGACATCTTGGAGAAGATGAATCAAAAGTATAAGCAACACTTTGATAAACATAGGATTACACACCATTTTGCTATGGATGACAAGGTTTGGTTTTAGACTTAGAAGAAATGACTTACAAGCCCACACAAAAAAATTTGGCCTCTGTGATATGGTCCCCACACTATCACCATAAAAGGTAGAGAAAATGCTTTTGAGTTGAACCTACTAGCCTACCTTGGTCTGCATCCAATATTAAATGTAGATCTCCTCAAACCATATCATCCACCACTATTAGACACTTCAGTCATAGCAGAACAACTAGATATTGATGAGCTTGATCCACAAAGTTTTTCTCTAGTGGAGGATCAAATTGTGGATACCTAGATGAAGACAATAAGAGGATGCTTTATTCCACTTTATCAGGTGGTCAAAAGGGGCCAGCTTAGCCACCAAGGTGAGTGGCTCATAGAGAATCAAATCAAGACACAACTACCAAACCTGATGAGGAAAATTTATGCAATGGGGACCATTGATTTTCAAGGAGGGAGGAATGATCTAGGCAATAATTTAGGTGACAATTCAGGTGTTAGTTCTACCCCTATTGATGACAGAACTTACGAGAGCCATAACTTTTGCACCGTAGCTCCAATTAACTCACCATTTAAACAATTAGAAAGATAAGAATGAGGAGAACATGGTGAGATGGCATGGAGCTATGATCAATAAAGTTTGACACCTGAAAACCCAACTAAAGTGCCCCAAATTTCAGTTTTAGTAATGCAGTCTAAAAATAGTAAGTTTTTAAAAATAGTAACTCCTCAAATTTTGTATTATTTTAAATCATGGAAGTCAAACCAATTAATCTCCCTTGATATTGGTGACCTTACACATCCTCCACCTAATTTAAAAATGTGTATAAATGAATATATAACCCAAAATGGAAAATCAGACATCTCTTCCTAAAGATAAGCATATAGTTGTATTGTGATCTTGAGTAATAAAACATCTCTTCTCTGAGAATTCATTATTACTATGTTATTTCTATGTTCTTGAAATGTTTATCAACTATAACTTATATGTTTTGGATCAACATGCCCTTTTATAAAGTAAAGATGGATTGAATAATTTTTACACATTGATACAACACCACCGCTGTTATGGAGATCACATAACACCCCACTCATGTGTGGGTCAAATTTTTTTGGGACCACTATTAATTATCTCTCCTCTCTCTCTCTCATATTGTAAAATGCATAAATATACATTAAATCTCTCATTGTAATTTATCCAATAAGTGGTTCCATGCAAGCCTTGGGTTTACATTCTTAGAGGTTGAATCTTGTAGGCTAGTTTAGCTTGGTTTACAACATGAATACTTCAGGTGGAAGCATTAAGTGCTTGTATGTTAGCAATGAAGGAGTTGTTAGAGGAGATATTGTATAATATATTTGATGCTAAAGTAATCAAGTCTAGAAGCTATCATTTTGTTCATGGTTTTTCCATTCACATTGTAAGGTTTCCACATAATATCTATGTAATGTGTCCTCTTGCTTGTCTATTATTTTTGTAGCTTATTTTCCACATTTATTTACTTGAACTTTAGGATATAAATCATTGATCTAATATGCAGTATCAATGATTTATTCCTAACACCTAACCTCCCTATGGTTAGAGTTAGTCTTTTGAGATATAAGTACAAGTTCCCACACCATATGCCAACAATGTTTTATTTGTAAGTTATTCTTCTAGAATACCTTCTTGAAGCCTTTGAACATAGTGTTATAATGCCCAATTTATGTGAATATTCACACCATGTCACAAGTGACTATTGGAGAGATTCTACCACCATGTAAGAACATAGATAAAAGACTTAAATCATTATAGGCTAAGCACAAACATCCTTATGTCAACAAGTATGCATCAAATTTGACAAAGGAGGTAAGAAATTTGTATTGTTTTTATCTCTATTTTTTTATCTTTCTTATTGTGTTATGATGTCCCTAGTTCTTAGGGAAGAGTGTTTAATCCTAGTGTATTTTTATTATTTATCATTTATCATTTGGGCTAACAAGGGACTAATCCAAATATTGTTTACTCTTCAAACACCTAAGATAAAAAATGGCATGCTCAATGGGATGGTCAAGCTAACTACTCACCACTATCCCATCCTAAAGTTTGTCCAGTTTGTATACCCCACCATGGAGTGGGGTTGGTAAAATGCTAGGAGATGAAACCTCATATCATTACACTTCTAGATAACTTATGAAGGAGAAATGAACTCTCACCCACAAGCCAAATGTAAGGAAATAAATTGGAAAGACTTTAGAGGTCATTTATGGGTACCCAAATCACTCAATTCTTGGGGAGAGCATACACAACATTAGTTTTGATAAAACATTTCAAACAATAAAAATAAACTAATCACTTTTGGTCATCTAAGTTAACTAAAGGGGATGAGCATACAAGCAATAATTTCTAATTTACCAAAAATAAAAAAACTAGTTTAACAAACTTTAAAATTTAGCCAATAATAAAAAATATATATAAATTGAAAAATCTCTTAAGAGATCTAACTAAAATGTTTGTTCTTTATAATAACATTAAATGAAATTGTGATTTAAATTTTGGCCCCTTCGCCTTGTTTACACTTATAAAAATCTTTAAAATCTAAAATGCAAGTGTGATTAAGTGAATTTTAAGCACTAAACAAAATATATGTGAGCTTTTAACTTTTCTTAAACTTATATCTTTACACCTTAGGTCCTACAACTATTAGGGGGTTTGCTTGCCTAGAAGCCAAAAAGCAAATGAGTAATCAACAATCCATTTCAAGCATTTGGGTTTTGGAAAAACATAAAGTGAAGCTACCATTTAGTATGGTAAAGTTGGTAATTTTTTTTAAACATAGACATAGAGAGCAAATTTGGCAAATCTACCATTTATTAGGGTGAAGCCACTGAATAGGTTAGGGAAAGATGCAAAAACAAGGAGTAAAATACTAAAATAGAGAGTGATTTCACCTTGTGAATCTGACATTTAATAGGAACAGGCCCACTAATTTTTCAAAGTTGTCATTTATCAAGTCAAAGACACCATTGTAAAGCCATCATTTTTGCAAAATTAAATATCTCAAATAGATGTGTAAATGGTGAAGCTTCCATTACATAGGGTGAATTCACCATTTACTCAAAAAATAAAATGATGTATATTTCAAGGCTAAAACTCTAAACTTGAAGAATGAAATGCATTTATTTGTAAAACTAAAGTTAGCATATCATTCTCCTTATCCATATGGGATGCATCGTCCCAATGGGCATGCCATTTTTTACCTTAGGTTTTCAAGATTAAACAATATGTAGATTACTCTCTTTTTAGTCTAAATGAAAAAAATTCAATCATAAAAATACAATAGGACTAAACACTGTTTCCTAATAACTATGGAGAGAATAACACAATAAGCAAGATCAAAAAATAGAGATAAATACAATACAAATTTATTACTTCCTTTATGAAATTTGATGCTTAATTTTTGGAATAAGGATTTTTATGTTCATCCTATGATGATTTGAGTTTTATATAAATTCTCTTCCATGGTGGTAACATCTCTCCAATAGTCACTTGTGGCTTGGTGTGAAACTTGGCATAAATTAGGTATTATAACACTACTCTTAAAGGCTTCAAGAAGATATTTTATCATAATAACCTTACACAAAACATTGGTGGCATA
>JARHVA010001913.1:2552500-2647500 GCA_037957365.1 Torreya grandis
CTATATATAATCTTATTAATCCTATTAAAATGATTAGGTAGTCTAGACATACCCAGACACTTGTAAATCAATCAAAACAGGAAGTTTCAAGCCCTTTCCTATGTCCTTCTCTTCATAGGTGCCAACTTATTGCTCCAACATGTGACCATGAGGTGTGAAAATATCATAAGATTAAATTCAAGGCATTTTTATTTTATTATGATAATTTAAACAAAATTTCTCAGTCAATAAGCTCCTTGAGGGAAAAATAGGTAATTTTAAGTTTCTAATCTTATTAACAATTGTTTATAAAGTTAAACACATTCATTGAATAAAAATCAAAATAAATTAGACTATAAAAATATTAATAGCATCACATATGGCCATTATTCCCCATGCATCTACTTATCCAGCTTCTCATGTGATTTTTTTTTTCTTATTGAGCTTGCAAGCTTGTAGGTGTGCCTTCTAGAGGACTATTTAAGCAAAAAGTGGATTCAAATTATTTATTTTTGGTTTGGGAAGCCTCTTACAGGATGGTTTTGTGTCACATGAGATATATATATTATTACCATTGGATTTTACCCCTTAAATACCCTAGGAATTGCATTAACCCATAGTTGGGGTTTCATTATAGTTTAGGGGTTTTGACCATAACTATCATATCTTTGTATTCTCTCCTCATACCAAGTATTAAAATCATTATATAAACTTCATTAATGGTCCCTAATATATTTTATGAACCTTGAAACTTCAATATTATGTCAAAACTTGCATGTTCTCTTCATATTTGATGTAAACTTGTCGTGTTATAGATACTCTTTCTAGGTAAGTGATTGTGTACAACTGTATGCCTTTTTATAGAAATGATAGATATTTAAGTTTTTTATACTTATTATATGCTCTCTTGGGATTATTTGGACCATTTAAAAAAACAATAAACCAATATTTCTATTGGTTTCTTAAAGATCAAACTTCAATAACAATATTGATCTTTTAGGTCTCTAGAGGCGTAATATACCTCCCTACAAAAAATTGTTTTATTTTGATGATCTTTCCCAATAAAAAGGAATATAAAAAATTAAAACATATATCCTAAGGTCTCTTATACCCTAAATTAACTTTATAATTTATGTTCATCATACAAACTACCCTCTATATCCATTTTTTATAGGCAAGCCTGTAAATGTCTATCTCAAGCTTAAACCATTTCAAGCTTGCTCTTTAACTGAACTCCATATATTTGATGATATTAAATGGTCATAATATTAATGTGAGGTTAATTTTTTTTTCTTTAAGACAAATTTTAATTGATAAACCACACAAGATTTTTTAGGAACCATTCCTCTATGCTTGTAGACTTACACCGTCTACCTATGCATGTATTAGCCATTCTCTTACCATTTTTCCATGGATTATATTCAATGAGTTTGATGGATTTAAATTGAGTTATAAAAATCAATATTTAAATATCAAAATTCACTATAAACTTATCCTTTAGTCATAGGTCAGCTACTTGCTTTTTCAACACTTGAATCCCCTTCTTCAAGAACACTTAGACCAATGGCCTTAAGCTTGCCACCTAAAACTTTCATCAAATATTGTATTGGATGAATTGTAAACTTATTTAATTATTTATAATCATACCATATACTTATAATTAGTGATTCAATATTTAATTCATATGAATTACTTCCCAAACATCAAATTTGATTACTCATAGGACTATATCTCTTGCACTTGAAGACTGTGTGCTTGAACCTATAGAATAAATACACTTTGGAGCTGAGTACTAGTAGGCTGAGAATATAATTTATAGTTATAATATTAAAATTAATATTAATTTTTTTCTTCTTTCATAACCTCAAAAATCTTCAAACAATATCAAACAGGCTCAACACTTTCACTCTTAAAACCCTGTAGACCTGTACATTGGCATTTGGCTTATTCATACCTATGAATATTGCTTGGAAAATGTGTAGGATAAATAATTTTTTTTATGTCTTATACATCATTTAAAATTTATTTTAATTCCCTTCATTCTAGGAATCACCTTGTAACCTTATACAACCCTTCATGACATGCCTAGAATAATAAAATAATGACATTTATTACTAACATCAACATGACCATTAGGAATTTGGGTTTATTTTGATGTTTTAGAGGATATTTAAACTTAAATAGATACTCATCAACCATTTAATGGCATTCATCACTATGGGAAATGACATTTCAAGAGAAAACCTGTGACAATGGGGTTTAGTAGGTTTTTAGAGGGGTTTAACTTATTAGCAATGGTTCATAAAGTTATGCCCCATAATCCCAAAACTAATACCATGAATTTTAAGGGAATAAACGTTTTAAATATACCCTAATATAATTTGGTCTAAAACATTTCCTCCTTCATGAAATAATCTTATGAAAATGGCTCTTATTGGCTTGCCAATGACCCAATGGATATCTTGGATAGTTTTTTACCTTGTTTGGACATGTACCATCTTCATGTACATGGTTTTGACTTAATTAATCATGGGTGAGGCCTTTTAGATGATTATATCACCCTATGCCAATGTTCATTTGGTTGAATATGCCTGGGCCAACATGAAACGTATATGATCTCTTTAAAACATGATTTCTCTTATTATGCAACTTGTCCATTTGGTATAATAGCCTACTATAGTTACATACCAAAAATTTCATGGAGTCGTTATTGGCTTGGGTAATGAGTTTTTTATGTACATACTCACTTTTCCTATAATGAAACCTACCATTATACTATATTTGGAGTTAAAGACAAAGAATAAAGAGGTTTCAAAAGTGAATAAATGCTAGAAGAAGACTTTTGACACCTCTGTCTTGGTGTAAGATAGAATGAAGTATTACATGATCTTCAATAGATGCCAAATAGACCAAAATACCTCCTTTACATGGTATTAGACCTTAATACTTGATGTTATTCAAAGGGGTACATTTCAACATTATAACAAGCAATATATCAAAACAAGTGAAGCCTTAATATCTCCAAAATTACTTTAATCCCTTCAAAATCTTGAAATAGGAAAATTTTTTATCTCATTAGCTTTGTTCCTAAATTCAATATCCATCATGGAACACCATGGTATGTTAGAATCATCACATCAATGTTTTTTCTATGGTTTCAAATATACCTTAAAATTTTCAAAATAACCTTAAACTTTGCTAAATTACCTTAAACCCTACTAAATTTCATTTCAAAATACCTCTATAAAGATCATGGCATGAAATGGTTAGTCAAGACACACACATAGACTCTATCATACTAATAATACCTTGTATAGACCTTGAGATGACATTCAACACCATAACCATGACACCAAGACATGATTCTCCATAAGAAAATTTCAAGATTAGATGACTTAGTTACTTGATTTTGAATAATCCTTAGTCATGTATAAATGATTAGCTAACAATAACATAAACCAAAAAATTACTAAGAATACTTACTCTTTAACTTTAACTTATCTTAACATAGTAAAATAAAATTACTATAATAAAAAAAATACTCTTTAACTTTAACTTAGCATAGTAAAATAAATTTACTATAATAGATATTTAGGGTAAAAAATATTTCCTATAAATCATAATTGCTCTTTAATTTTAAATTATTTTAACATACTAAAATAAAATTATTATAATAAATGTTTAGGCTAAAAAATTTATTGTAAAGAGTATTTTATCTTTAAATTTAACTTAATAAAAGAAAATTATTATAATAAATATTTAGACTAGACTAATGTTTATAAAATCAATTGAAAACTTAATAATTTTCATAGCACCTACTTTTTTTTAATGTTTCAATATATATATATATATATATATATATATATATATATATATATATATATATATATATATATATATATATATGATGATGATGATGATGATGATGAAGAAATGGGAGTTGAGGAAGTGGGAGAAGGGAGTAGAGGAACAAAAATAGATCAACAACTAAAAATACTATAGTATATATATATATATATATATATATATATATATATATATATATATATATATATATATATATATATATATATATATATATATATATATATATATATATATATGATGATGATGATGATG
Organism: Torreya grandis; assembly: GCA_037957365.1. NCBI lineage: Eukaryota > Viridiplantae > Streptophyta > Pinopsida > Cupressales > Taxaceae > Torreya > Torreya grandis. The sequence goes on from JARHVA010001913.1 coordinate 2,556,599, forward strand.
AAAAAATGTGAGTTGAGGAAGTGGGATAAGGGAGTAGAGGAACAAAAATAGATCAACAACTAAAAATACTATAGTAATACACTTATGGAACTGACCAGGGGATCCCAAAAATAAAAGATAGATATTAGAGACATATTTCATCAAATACCACCAAAGAAAGGGAAAAAAGGGTGAATCACAACAAACAAAAATGCTTCATGTTATCAGCATTCCTTGTGTAGGCTGTTATCGAACCATGTTTATTTTTGGAAAATGTCATTTGGTACCTAGAGTAGGTTTTGATCAAGAATTTCCATAATAATATTTTTTTAAGATCTGGATCTCAAGAGATGGGTACAACATACATGAGTATCCCTCTTGGGATATGATCCTATTATCCATTGAGGGGTAACAAGTTTCATTATATTCATTTTCAGATCGATGGAGGACCATGTTAAGATAGCTAAGGAAGGACCCTAGTTCTGGGATAATGCAACTCTCACTCTTTCCAGATGGACTACTAGATTCAACTCAAATAGGGAGTAGGTAAAGACACTAACATTGTGGGTAAATATGTCAGGGCTACCCATTGAGTTGTGGGAGCCACATATACTTAAAATTATTGGGGACTCTATGTATCTACTTAAAAATAGATCCATGAACCTTCTCTAAACAAATCATCATTTTATCCCTCTTCTATGTTGAAATGGAGATTTCAAAGGGACTTTTATCATCCATCGATATACAAATTGATGACAAATGCATTAATCAAATTCTAGACTATAAAAATCTATTGTTTTATTGAACACATTGCCACCTGTATGGCTATCTAAAGTTTTCTTGTCCTCATAGACCATGACCTTCAATAAATGTGATATATTTTAAATGGTATACATTGGGTGATATGGAAGATACCTAACCATTAAATTATCCATCTTTTTCCAAATTGATGAGGAATGCACCAATGCCAAGCTTAATCAATCTTGATATTAATAGACGGTAGACTTCTAATCAGGACAAATCTTATCTATATTTACACACCACATCAAGGGAATTTTACTTGGTACATACTACTACTATTTTTATAGGTAATCTCATCCCTCTCAGCTTTTCCTTATATTCCCCAAAAATCTATAGTGATATTGGTAACCTCCACGAGACATACACCTCCTTTTCAAAATAAAAATTATCTATTGGAGGTACCCTAGGTCAATACTATGTTGGAACCTTCTATGGATCATTTCATTTAGAAGTTTTTAGGGGTTTCTTATTACAAGAACATAAATCCACCTACATCTGGGGAGCTCAAGGATAATATGTTCCTAAAGATGACTCTAGGAAACTTTGCCTTGACTAATCACATAAATAGAAAGGAACATTTCACCTCTATCAATACTTTGGATTTTTTTATCCACTTACATGTCAAAAATGTGGATGCCCCCTTACACATCAACTCTCTCTCCCTTGATACCTAAATCTTGGTCTACTTATCATATTTGATCTCCAATAGATGGAGGCATTCATATAAAATTTAGACTTACAGAGCCTTTGGCATCAATGGGCACCCATTAGGAGAACCTTTTGCATTTTCTCCTAAAAAAATAGACTATTCCCCCCACACTAAAAATATATTCCACAACAAAATATTATAATAGATAGAGCTTTGAGATATTCTACATGGGAAAGACTCAAATTTGAATTCTATGAATACTGAGCTCTCCACTAGCCATAGATATAGGACTTGGTCATAAATAAAATCACTCTACAAGTTAGCTTTTACACAAAATTCTATTGGTCTAAGATCTATTTCTGCACACACTACTCTAGATAATAAAGGGAGATGATCAAAATTATCTCATGCCCAAAGAGATGCTAAAATAGATATCCTTATAAGTAAACAATTAACTATTTCTATGGCCCTTAGCAGAGCAGCCCCCAAGAAGGTGAAAACATGATTATTACATCCTATAACATTCAACGAATTGGGATGACCATGAAACAATGGTCTTTGAAGTGATTTGTATATTGTCCCAAGCTTAACATTCTAATTATTTAGGAAACAATGTGCTTGAATGATATCTCTAAAATACATCTTCTCAAATGTTTCATAGACTACTCATTCATTACTAGCTATTCATAGGGCAACTCGAGTGGCTTGGCTCTTGGATGGAATCACACTATCAAAATGATGTCCTCTCTACAAGTTTTAAATTTTATTTTGGGTTATTTATTATCCAAATAACTAAATATACCCATTGATATCATAAATTTATATCCTCCATCAAAACATCAGAAAGATTTTTGGATGGTACTTGAGAACTCCAGCATCCTACACATGCCTCACCTCATTCTTGGGGGTGATCTCAATTTCACTACACATCAACAAGAGGTTTGGGGTGACCTTGCTAGACAAGATCCATTGGTGTATTTTTTATTACATTTCATGGAAAACAACCACATTATGGATACTTCCCCCTCAAGGATGGAACCCACCTGGTCAAACCATAAATCTAGTTCATAAGGCATCTTTAAGTGGCTAGATAGGTTTCCCGTTAAGGAAGATCTTACACTCTAGTTAAAAACATACAAAGCCTCCACTATCAAGATGTCTACATCTTATCACTATCACATTCAAAATAAACTTTTTGTGGGCTTAAGATAGCCTCCTTCTCCTTTCAAGTTTAACCCACATTGGTTATTATTGGTGTTATATATTTGCACCCTAGCTAAGAAGGGGATTGTTCAGATCTTCCTACTCAAATATAGTTTAACATGGGACTGATCTTAGGCTATGGGTATATTAATAATGGATAAAACCTCCAAATAAGGCTAGATCCCTTCTAGATCTATCACCTAATCTAAACCTAAACTACCACTTGATTGGAAAAAGGAGAGAGATTTTGACAATAACTTATAAAAGCATGTAAAAGAGGTGATGCACCAATGATTTGATCACTCAAACTCACACAATATAGATTATGAGACACTTTTAAGGCCAAAGAATATCAATCTCACATAAATATTCTATAATAAGGCATTAATCAGTTATCAAATTAGTATGAGAGGGAAATATCCACTTTCAAGCTAGACAACAAACTATAAATTACACTTATAATGACCTGTGAGAGCTACTAAGCACTTCCTGAAGGTAAAAAAAACTTAGACATAGACAAGGAACATATTTTTACTTATCCATAATACATGGATTCAATTTTTATTACATCAAAAGGTGTTACGGTTAAATTTTGGCAGAGTTTGGTCATAACAAAAAGAGGGATGTGATTCAAGGCTTAAAAGCCTATATTTATAGAAAAGAGAATGAGAGTAAGAATTGAGTTGATAAAAAACATTGAATGAGATCCAAATAATCTTGATGGATTATCATTCTGTAGGATGCTGACTCATGACCTTATAAACAAGGAACAAATTTTGTAAAAGAATTAAATGTCCATTGCCATTATCTAACTGCTAGGTCTCTTATTAGGACTCCATGTTATTATCTATTTGATCTATTGATGAGGACCATGTCTTGGAATTGAAAAAATTATTCCACGTCTACTTTGCATGCATAACTATATTAATCATAAAAAAAGTGACCCTGATAATAGATGAGACATCTCTCCATGGTCTGTATTTGTTCCAATATCAAACACAGGTTTATTTATAGGTGAAAAATAGTCTAACTATTGGTTTTTCACATAGTCATAATATCCATGAAAACTTGTAGACTACTTTCCCTTGATTCATAATCAATGGTCTATCTTCAACCTTTATATTAGGCCTAAAAGACCTATTTTACGTATATGGAGCTTTATTGGTGATGCTTAGTCCTAATGGTTCCAACTGGTTCTACTTAGATCTTGCTCGAGCTCTAGTTCCTTTTTTTTATATCTTATCTAGGTCAAATAATTCCTTGTTAAATTTCATCAAAATGTCTTGAGCTCTCCATTTGTTTATCAGCTATTGATTTCTAACTCAGATCATTAACATGTTGACCCATCTCACCCTGTTAGATCCTAATTATATAGATGAATGATGATCATTGATCTTTTATGAATTGAATGTGATGTTGACACTTGTCATGCACTCATTTAATTTTGAGATTCATTGACCCCTTTGACATCCATTCATCATTGGATCTGAATGTATGATCAAATGCATGCCATTAGAACTTCTTGGGACCCATGGTTTGAAATCTAAGGGCTATTTATTGGGTCTTAAATTTGATGTTCATGCAAATTTCATTTGATGTCTACATGGATGTATTTGATGTCTTGTAGATTATTAAATTTAAGATCCAATGAATTTTTGCAGTGGCTTAAAGTTGACATCTACGTGAATGTATCCCATTATTTAACCAACTTTGAAGATATATATCTTGAAGCATAACAAATCATGGAGGGACCAAATTTCTAGGAGATGTTCTTGAGACCAAAAACACTATTCCCACTTGATCCACTATCTGTAGGATCTTGCTAAATGGAAATAAAAATGTTCAAACAAGCTTGTTTGTGTGTTTTTACATGATGTCTTTATGACCATCATTGATCACTTGAATCTCAATGGCTATTCATCAAGGCTTGAATTTGACACTTGCATAACCATCTTGCTCTGCATGATCAAATTTAGAAATCCATAACTTAAGCTAAGAATCTTGCATGGACTTGAAACTTGTAGGATATGTTATTAGAACATGGGAATTTATGGCACTACAATTGTATTACTTGTGAGGACTTATGAGCTCATTTATAAGATGTACAAGTAAAATAGTTTGTCTATTTCTTATGTGATGTTTTGGTAATGGTCTGGTTCCTCAAATTTACATAGTCTACCTTTCTCTCAATATTTGAAGGCTTTGATGATCTCTTTGGTGATTTAGCTAGGTAGCATGTCTATTATTTTTGAGAACTCAGACTAGATACATGACTCTTGGATCATTTACATGATACATGGACCATTTACATTGACTACAAGACAACCTTTTAACTTGAAAAGATAAATAATTCCAACATACAGGGAGAGAAACAAACTTGAAATGGAAACTAACTTAATAAAATAAAGGAAACTAATATAATGAACAACTATGCAAACAAAAGCACTTATTTGGGATAAAATAAAGGAAACTAATGATTTATAAAATCACTATAATAGAAACCAAAACAACTAACTATATATAGGGGGATTATCTTCTTCAATATTAGTGTTTTAGATGTATCCCATTGACTGGGATAGCAAGCTCTTCATCATCCATCCTTGTGACTTAGAAAGCATTGTGGGACTTGCAACTGGAGACTATATATGGACCACTCCAGAGAGAATAAAATTTTGTATGCCTTCATATCTTATATCTATCCTCATCCTACTTGAGGATCAATTCTCCTTGTTGGAAACTTCTTGAAGAAGCTCCTTTTCAAATGATCTCTTTATCATTACTTGATGGGTCTCCATAGCCAACATAGACTGATGCTTTATCTCTTCTAGCTCCATGAGCTTAGTATATCTGGTTTCCATTATCTCATTTTCCAAAAACTCAAGTTGATGCATTAATTCCAAAGTAGGGAATTTAAGAGAAATAAGTATTCTTGCTTCCTTACCATATACTATTTTATACAAAGAATTAGCAATTAAACTTTTAAGGTGATCCTATCAGCCCACAGATCTGACTTCAATTTGAGATGCCATGACCTCTGATTGTCCTCAATTGTCCTCTTAATGATCTTCAAAAAATTCTTGTTAGTGGACTTAGCAAGGCCATTACCTTGTGGATAATAGTTTGACGAGGTAATAATAAAAACACTATGTTAAACTACCCACTAGTTATTCTTAGACCCTATAAAAGCCATAGCATTTTTAAAGATTATAGTTGAAGAGACTCCAAATCTAGTAAGTAAACCTTCATAAAAGTCCAAAACATTATTTTCATTGGCTTCTTTTAATGCCACTACCTATGTCCATCTAGTAAAATAATATGTGGTAGTTAGGATCTACTTGTGTCCTAAGCTTGAAGGGGGATTAATAAGACCAATAAATTCTAATTCCCATTAGAAAAAGAGTTGATTTACTAAAATTGGTTGGAGAGGTAAGGTTTCCAACTTCACCTTTCTAACACATATGGCACACTTTCTACATTTCTTGACCCATGTATGACAATCACCAAATAAACTTGGCCAATAATACCCACCTCTCATGATATTATGGGTTGTGATCATTGATGAATAATGTCATACACCATGTCCATCATGGAACATTTAAAGTATTTTTTATGTTTGACTTGGTTCTATGCATCTTATCAATATTCCATTAAGATCCTTTTTGAACAACACATTATCAACAAGAAGAAAAGGAATTGACTGCAATCTAAAATATATCCTCTTTGATGAGGTTAGATAATAGGGATAAACACCATCATATATATATATATATATATATGTATATATATATATATATGTATATATATATATATATGTATATATATATATATTACAATATCTTAGAACCAGCTGGAAGATAAGGTGTGATCATTTGTGACTTGTTCATCATTTAATACCATAACCAATTCATTAATCTCTTTCAACTCTTGGGATAGATGTTCACAAAGTCTTTTTCCTCTAACCAGTTTTGTGACCTTGATCTTAACATCATATTCCATGACTTTGGTTATCCAACTAGTTCTCTTATCGTTTATATCCTTGTTTAAAAGGAAATCTTTGACACTTGGATGTGCAACCATGAAATGTATCTTATTATTGGACAACAAGTACCTAAACTTTGTAAGAGACCTTATGACTAAAAGTACATATTTCTCAACAAAATAATACTTTTTTTCATATTATTCTAAGCCTTTAGTGAATAAGGTTATTGGCTACTCTAAAGTCTCTTTATTCTGCTACATGAGAATACCTAAAATTATGTCAATGTTTTCATAGGTGTATAGGAAGAAATATTTTGTGAAGGTAGGGTTTAAGAGTGTAGGAGCACTGGCTATAACTTTCTTGATCTCTTCAAATCTTGTCACTCCTTTTTTGGACCAACTAAAACTTTGAACCTTATTTATCATGGTTGTGAGTGGCCTAGCTAAAGTAGTAAAAATTAAAATGTATCTCCTTATGAAATTGATCTTGTATAAAAATATTTACAAGGATTTCTTGTGCTTAGTCAAGGAAAGTATATGAATTTAGTCTATCCTATCAGGATATATGCTTGTACCATATTTTAAAATTACATGTTTAAGAAGCTTACCTTCATGGATAGAGAAAACAAAAAATTTTGAACTCAAAGATGCTCCAAATTCCCTGTACCTTTCAAACACTTGTCTAAGGTGAATCATAAGCTTATCTGAACGATTAGAGAATACTATTATGTCATCTAAATAAACAAGTATAAACTTGTTAAGGAGACCTTGAAATGCCATGTCCATATCTTTCTAAATTTTTTTCCAGCATTGGATAAACCAAAAGTCATATTTAGATATGAAAATGTCCCCTACTTTATGGTGAAGGTTTTTTTGAATTGGTCTTCTTATTTGATCCATAAACTAGCACTTATTTCCATGTAAAAATTATACCTTGGATACTTTTGTTTAATATTTAATTTCTCAAAAATACTTAAAGGAAATAAATCTGAATTTCACCTTTAAAAATGTGTTTATCCCAAAACCTAAAGTATTTAAAAATCTTCATTATTTTCCATTGTGATTAAATTTTACATTCAAAATGATTAATTAATTAATTAATCAAATGTAGAAAATAAAGCACAAAAGTCAACTCACAACAACTAGGTTGATAACAGATTTCACCCACTACTCGAGCTACATCTCTATGTTCTGCTCAAAGGTGGAATTGATCAATTATTGATGGAAAAATCACTTTGTACATCAGTTATCCCCAATAGGGGATCTCGATCTGCAAATGAATATTTTAATGAACTCTAGCTCTAGCTTTAAGGCAAATCACTTTAGCTCTAGCTCTAAAATTGGCTCTCAAATCTCAGCTCTCAACTCTCAGCTTTGGCTTTGGCTTTGGCTCTCAACTCTCAACTCTATCTCTATCTCTCAACTCTTGGCTCTGTCTCTAGCTCTGGCTCTCAACTCTCGACTCTAGCTCCCAGCTCTCAGCTCTTGGCTCTTAGCTCTTTGGCTATATATCTTTATCTCTAATAAGAGCTTTGAAACTTTTTTTTAATGAATTTAAATTCACCAATGACCCCTTTATATACTTGTGGGAGGTCCACTTTTTCCTTTTGGGTTGATTATTCACAATCTATTTTAATAAATTTTATAATTATCCCATACTTGAGTTTTATGGGATTTTAAATTATTCATCACATTTTAAAAGTATGGGGTGTTAATTATTCACCAATACTTGATGGAATATGTCTATCCCCCTTTACTAAGGTGAAATTTACAAATATCAATGACTTGGGTTGAGCCATATTCCCATGTCATTGAGTTTGAATATAACTTTGACTAGTCATAACTTGCACATACAAGATCCATTTTTTGAACCATAAAATGTGCCAAAAATCTCTTGATGATCTCTATAACATGGACCTATTAACCTAATTTAACCAAAACTTTGACCAAATTTGAACACCTCTTGACCTAATTTAACCAGAACTTTGACCAGTTGCACCAGGAGCATATGAACTATTTTTTTGAAGTTTCACATAATGTCAAAAATGTCTTAATGGGCCATATGCAATGGTTCAATTTTTGGTCTAATTTGGGACCTTTTTAGAATTGACCTCTAGATCAATCCTCCCCATTAAAAAGGCTTTTTATCCTAAAAAACTAGTACTAGACCTAAAAATCCATATGAGGATCTTTTCATGGCTCTAACTTTAATGATCATTGAAGATATTTCATTAGGTATTCATATCTAGAACTATGAATATGTTGCATGTCATGTGGTGTTACAACAATCACCATTTTATAATTGGCCTCTTCAAGTTTTACCTAACAACATAGTTTTAAAATTTTTTCCCTTGTTGGGTCTTTATAAACAATATAACGATTACAAACATTGCCCATACTTGGGTCTTACAAATATCCATACCTATTTTCACATTCTAAACCATACAGATTAATATAACCTATCTTTTGAATTGTTCTTGATGCTTGTCATGATGGCATCTTCATGTTGTCCTAAAGTGTTCTTGTCCACAACATACATGAGTAAAATAACACTGAAGGCACCATTTATATGTAATGGTTACTATCGATGTGCTCACACGAGATATTCTATCCCATCTTTTACAGTATTATACTGCTTTTCCTTCTTGGAAAAAGTTTCCCTTCTCAAAGACAAATATGGTTTACCTAGGATAATGCCACTAAATTGAAGTGGAACCACATCTAATTCAACTTCATCTAAGAATTTGGTGGTAATCACAAACCCTAGTTGACACGTTTTACTTACATGTACGTTACTACCATCATCTATCTTATCGAATAAATATGGTTTTAGATTTGACTTATTTTTCAAACTTAAGGTTTCTAAAACATCTTTAGATAATAGATTATTTTGATAATTTTTATCAAAGATAACATCTATCTTAGAATGCTTAACTATTATTCTTTTGAAAAAATATTATTTACCTCTCTAGGGTGATAAATTCTACACTATTAGCTTGTCCTTAACTGTTATCACCCTGATTATTATTGTCTCAGGTTCTACATGATGAGGTTCTATCTTATACTTGATTGAAGATGTAGTTACAACCTTTTCTTGAGGTTGTGATGTATTTTGTTATCTTCTTTTAGCATTTTCCCCTTAGCATTGAAGTAAAAACCAAACAACATGTTTTCTTAGGTAATTTTGTTTTCTCAGTGTTCTTCTTGACATGTTTCTTAAGCATCCTTCTAGGGCTTTATGAGGCATAATTATAAAATACATTCAATTATTTCTTCTTTTCATACCTCAATAAGTCATTCTAAAGATGTCTCATCATATCTAACTACTTCATCTTCTAATAATGCTTCCTTTAATTCTTCAAGGTGTTCTGACTTACTGCTTGAGTAACTCTTCATCTCAACTTCTTATGAAGATTGTCCTTCATCTCCATATCATAATCCTACATGGAGTGGTCTCTTCTCAAATTATATTGGTTGGATATTCCTTGACCATTAATGCCAAGGCCATTTCCATTAAATCCCATATTGGCTAGTAACTTAGAACTTATTCCCCTTGTGTGATTCTCAAATGTATCACAATAATTAATTGATGAATGTATAGAATTATAACACAAAGTATCCCTAAAATTCTTAATATAATCAGAAGAAATGATTTCATTACTTTCATTTTCTAAATGTAGCATAATATTTGGTACCTGACTTGGCAAAATCTCTTGGAAGAATCCTTCATCTACTCCTCGATGCCTAGGAGAACTAGGCTTTACAAATTCTCTAACAGGTGCCTTTCCCTTTGCCTAACATCTCTACTGATACCAAGATGGAGCTTTATGAATGTATAGATTCTAACATTGATCCACAATGTGACCTTCTTTAGAGTAGTATCCACAAAGTTTTGATTCCACTCATATTTTCTTATTTTGACGACATTATTGCTACAGTTATACCCATAGAGAATCAATGCTCTATTGGATCTTCTTGATCTGTAACTCCTATCTTTAGTTTATAGCTTGTTGTCATGGTTCTTTTGATTTCTAGTATTACATCAATATAATGAAAATAATATTCAGCAAGAGCTAAACTTGAACTAGCATTGGATCCATAATATTCCATAGAATGTGCATAAAATCACAATTACACCAACACAAACTTAGCTTTGATACCAACCTTGATGTATCAAAGCAATGTCTACACAAAAGTTATCCCATCACACTAACTGCTCTGATACCAAAACTAATCTGTAAAATGGCACTTATTTCTATGCAAAAAAGTTTACCTTGGATGCTTTTATTCAATATTCAATTTTCCAAAAATACTCAAAAATGAATCAAAATTTGACCTTTAAAAATATGTTTATCTCAGAACCTAAAGTATTTACAAATCTTTGTTAATTTTTTTTGTGATTAACTTTTACATTCAAAATGATTAATTAATTAATCAAATGTAGAAAAGAAAGCACAAAGGTCAACTCATGACAAATAGGTTGATAATGGAGTTCACCCACTGCTTGGGCTATGTCTCTGGGTCTTGCTTAAATGTAGAACTGATCCATTAGTGATGCAAAATTCACTTTGTATATCATCTATCCCCAATAAGGGATCTCGATCTATAAATAAATATTTTGATAACCTCTAGCTTTGGATTTAAGGCAACTATCTTTGGATCTAGCTCTCAAATCTGACTCTGGGCTCTTAGCTCTTAGTTCTAGCTCTGGATCTCAGCTCTAGACTCTAGCTTTGGCTCTTGGCCCTTGGCACTAGCTTTGGCTCTCAGCTCTTGGCTCTTAGCTCTTCAGCTCTAGATCTTTAGCTTCAATGTGAGATTTTAATTTTTTTTAATGAATGGAAATTCACCTTTGACCCCTTTATATACTTATGGGAGGTCCACTTTTTCCAATTAGAATGATTATCCACTATCTATTTTAATAAATTTTATAATTATCCCATACCTGATTATTATGGGATTTTAAATTATCCATCACATTTTAAAAATATGGGGTGATAATTATTCCCTAATATTTGATGGAATATGTTTATCCCCCTTTATTAAGGTGGAATTTACAAATATTAATGACTTGGCTCAATCCATATTGCCACATCACTTTATTGCCATGTAATCAGGTTTCACTGGTCATAACTTGCACATACTGACTCCTTTTTTCAAACTGTAAAATGTGTCAAAAAGATATTAATGAGATATATACCATGTAACTAATTTGGAAACATTCCATACTAGTCATTTTTTTTAATTTTTACTAGATTTGACCACCTATTGACCTACTTTGACCAAAACTTTGACTAGCTACACCAAGAGCATACAAACTCTATTTCTAAAGTTCCACATGCTTTCAGAAAGGTCTCAATGGGCCCTATGCAATGGTGTAAGTTTTGGTCGAATCTAGGACCTTTTTAGAATTGAATCCATTTTTTGTACCATAAAATGTGATAAAAAGCTCTTGATTAGCTCTATACCATGGAATTGTTTTGGAAATATTACATGGTAGTAAATTTTTGTAGTTTGACTAGATTTGGCCACCTATTGACCTACTTTTACTAGTTGCACAAGGAGCATACAAACTCTATTTTTTAAGTTCCACATATTTTTGGAAAGGTCTCAATGGGCCCTATGTAATGGTGTAAGTTTTAGTCTGATCTAGGACCTTTTTTGAATTCATCTCTAGATCATTCTTTGACTAAAATTTGGTTATATCCATTGTAGCCATCTAATAAAGAAAACCTTTTTGAACCTCCCACTAGCTATAAAATTTTCTCCATTGATGGAAATGGATAGTGGTCTTTAAGAGATGCCTTTTTAAAGTCATGGAAGTAACCACATAGTCTTATTTCACCATTCTTTTTCCATACTAGAACAAGGTTTGCCACCCAAGTTGAGTGTTTAATTAGAAATATTATAGCTGACTCAATGAGCTTATGTAGTTCAACTCTCATCAATGGTTCAAGCTTTGGGTTAATTGACCTTTGTCTTTGTCTGACTATCCTAGTCTCATCTTCTAACTCAATGGTATGTTGATCTAGACTTGAATCAAATCCCTTAAGGTCACTTTACTACCATATAAAGACATCTGCAAAACTTGAACATAAATCAATAAAAAAAAATCGCTAAAGATGTGCAAACTTTGCCTAGATTTAAACTATTACCAGTTGCAATCTCTACATTTGTATAGTCTTATTTCTTGGTTGATAAAGATTTTTTTTTTCTAAATTAATCTCTATTGAATATGTTTTCAAGGGTGAACAACCTTTTAGGCAAATTAATTGTCTTTAATTGTATAATTAGGTCACCATACTATTGAAAATGTTTGTCTTGGTTCCTTGAGGAGAATTTAGCTTCCTCTTGTAAGAATCTAAAAATTTGACTATCATCTTCAAATACTTCCCAATTTTCATGGTTGTCTAGAATAAAAGGTCTCATAACTACCTTGATGAGTGACTATTTTTTTTTAATTTTTTATGTCATTTGGGATACTAAATTATGACCCAATGGCAACCAACCTGTCTGCATGCATGTTCTTATTTCTCGATATGGATTGAATATTGAAAGCTTCAAAGTATTCAACTAGGTCCCATACTCTATGCTTATAATACCTATTAAAGTAGTGGGTTATTGCATATATTATGCCCCCTTACTTGGTGATCTACCAATTCACTATCTCTAATAACTTGTAAAGAATTGACCTTCATATTTCTTTCCCATTACAAACCATGTACTAGTGCTTCATATTCAGTAACATTATTAGAATATCCAAACTGAAAATTGAGAGAAGAGAAATACCTTTGATTGTCTCTAGAAATTAACATCGTTCTAGCTCTAATACCATGCTTGTTTCTAGATCCATCAACATATAGTTACCACAGTCCATCACTAAGATGATTATCTTTCATCAATGTTAGAATTAGTGCATCATTTTCATGAAGACAATAGACACCAAGTAATTCAATTAAATTTTATGGATCATGTCCATGCAAATCAGAGGCCCATTTATCAAGGAAAATATCTAGGACTCCATCTAGAGGTCATTCAATTTCCACTTGACTATTTTATTGTACCTTTTCTGAGATAACACAATTGGTGTTCACCATACTTAGCATATATGGATCCAAATGAAATATTGTAATAGGTTCAAAAGGTATTATCACTTTAGCACCATACCTAGTCCTAAACATTAAAAAGGTCAAATCAACTGACAAATATCCTCCAATATTTGAAGTAAAGTCTCTTAATAGGCACATGGAAAAATAAGGAGGCAAGTCCACTAAAACTACATCTTATTGAATAATAACATTAGGTAAAGCATGTAAAGCATGTTTCAGATCTTTGATTATGCCTACTATCTTTCTTGGTGACCTATCTAATTGTAATACTCCTTTGTTATTTGGATCATAGACAAGACCAAGCTTGTCTATAATTTCTTGGGCATGATAGTGCTACTATCCCCACTATCTACCATATAATTATGGAAAGTCACCTAGTATCAAAGAGAGATAAAAAAATAGGTGTTTTGTTTGAGTTGACATTGATTTTTTCCACCTTTGTCATGTTATGTACCGGATGATCAAGTTGCTTGATTTGTTGGTCTAAATTGGCTAAGACAGCTCCTTATTTCTCAACTGGTTCTTTACATACCTTAAGATATAAAAGTTATTGAACAATCATGTCCTTATACCCTAGAATGTCAAGGGAATCCCACATTATAATTCTAACATTTTATTTATTTATTTGATCTATTATGTTGATTGGGGTTCCACTAACCTTTGGTTATAACTTTTGAGCCACTAGTTATTCTCTAGTTAGAGGCATTTGGAGAACCTTCATTGTCTCTATATTCTAAATATTTTTTTCTTTATAAATAACAAATTTATCCTTGACACTCTTATAAATAAAATTAGGAACACTATAAATATTACTCATATCTTGAGCTTCCTCAACTACTCTTCTTTTATCTCTATTTAGAGCTGCAACTTGACCATTTGTGTTGCTAGTTTCACCAACTTGGTTGAATGTAATATGATCATCTAATTACCAATTAACATTGATATCATTAGAATACCTTAGAATTTGTTGATATTGTCCTTGGAATGCCATATTCGTGTCTTGATACTAACCACCTTAAAGAGAGAACTCTTCATATGTTATTTACAATAGGTTTAGAACATATTTTCACTTTAGTACCATACCTAGTCCTAAACATTAAATGGGTCCATTCAGCGAAAAAATATCCTCCAATCTTTGAAGTAAAGTCTCTTGATAGGTACATAAAAAAATAGGGAGGCAAGTCCACTACAACTACATCTTACTAAATAATAACATTGGGGCAAGAAAGCAATGTTAGTTTTAAATCTTTGATTATGCCTACTATCTTTTTTGGTGACCCATCTAATTACAGTACTCCTTTGATATTTCACTCATAGACAAGACCAAACTTGTCTACAATTTTATTGGGCATGATAGTGTTGTTAGCCCCACTATCTACCATATAATTATGGACTAAAAAGTAACCTACTATCAAATAGAGATAAAACAGAGTTGTTTTGTTTGATTTGACATTGATTTTGTCCACCTTTTCATGTTATGTACTTGTTGATAAATTTGCTTGATTTGTTGGTCTGAATTGTCCAAGACAACTCTTTGTTTCTCAACTGGTTCTTTATATACCTTAAGATCTAAAAGCTCTTGAATAAGCATGCCATTTTTACCTATAATGACAAGTGAATCCCACATTCTAAGTCTAATATTTGATTTCTTCATTTCATCTATTATGTTGAATGGGTTTCCACTAACCTTTAGCAATAACTTTTGAGCTACTAGTTGTTCTCTAGTTAGAAGCATTTGGGGAACCTTCACTGTCTTTGTATTATGAATCTTTTATGTTATAGGAATAACAACATGATCCTTGACACTCTTGGAAATAAAATTAGGAACATTATAAGTATTAATCACATCTTGAGCTTCCTCAACTACTCTTATTTTAGCTCTAGTCAGAGTTTCAACTTGACCATTTATGTTGCTAGTTTCACCAACTTGGTTGAATTCAATATGATCATTCAATTACCAATTAACACTGATAAAATTAGTCTACCCTTTAATTTTTTGAGATTCTCATTAGAATTCCATAATCATGTCTTGATACTGACTACCTTGAAGAGATAACTCTTCTTGTGTCATTTGTGGCATAGTAATATCTTTTGATACTAAGGCTTGATTGTGGATGTCATTTAGATTGGAACGCTACCAACCTGAATCTTGTATCAAGGTATTTTGGGAAAAAATATATTTTGAACTAGAAGGTACATTAGGATCAAGGTCTATATATGGCTTAGTTTGGGTTATGGCTCCTTGATTTTGATAAGGTTTCCTATTGTCATTGAAACCTTGATAAGGGGGTTATTGGTTATTGAAATACTGATAAGTATTTTGGTTTTTCTACTAATAAGGTCTACCTTGGTACTATTGTCTCTTGAGTTGAACAATCTCATTTCCAAAAGCTTGTAACATGCTTTTTAGATCACTAATCTCATTAGTTTGATTATGATGGGTTATAACTTAGACTTTTGGAGATGGAATAAGAGTCATATATGGAATTTAGGGAACTTGAGGATGAGGAATAGGTTGTAATTTCTAGTAATATGAGCATTAAAAGCCTTGGAGCATGTTTACCATTTTGTATTAAGCTATTTTCTTCTCTTATTACAATTTCATAGGTATTTGGCAAGGTATTACCACCCATAGACTATATTATGACACTTATATCAAAATTAAGGGCCTTAAGATAGTAAAAAATACATACTCTAGAGATGATCTAACCAATGTAAGGATCCTAGTCCATATCTTTTAGAATCTGAGGTTAAAATTAGACATGAACTCATGGGTGTACCTTTATATGGTAGTTAGTTGTTAAACCAAAGATAGATGATCAGCCTTATCTTCAAACTGTCTAAGGATACACCTAAATCATCCCAAGTAGCAATGGAGGTTAAAGAAAAAGTTATATACCATTGCAATGTTTTTCCCTTGAAGGAAGTAACAATAACTATGATAACCACATTATCTTGAGTAACATTATGAATAAAACATAGGTTGGAAACATCTAAGATATGCTTAATAGTAGTAGTTTTATCCCATTGTCTAGAGAAGAAAGGGATATTATTTAATGTAGATAAAGGGATGTCATCATATTGGGATAAATTCAAGGGACTACCCTTATTAAATTAAATAAACACTTGATTCCTGATAACTATTTGGGCAAAAGGGATTTGGTTTATGGGGATAATAGATTGGAATAAAATAATAGATTGATCAAGAGATGAATGTTAATTTAGAGGATAAGGTCTTGTATTATTGAAACTTTATCTTTTATAAGAAGTAGAAGGCAATTCAATATGTTTAAAAGAAATACCTTTACTTTATGATATTTTTGTAACCTTTGTCATGAAATCACTATCTAGAAGATGTTATTAGCTCTATAACTTGAATAATATTCAAATTTTGATGATGTTAGATGTCTCTTATGTTTAAAATTTATTCTTCTCAATCTTAAAACTTTAATTATGCCAAGGAAACTCAGTCTCACTGGGCATGCCAAAACTATTGGTGTTCTAGATTTGCACCCAGTTGAG
Organism: Torreya grandis; assembly: GCA_037957365.1. Lineage (NCBI taxonomy): Eukaryota > Viridiplantae > Streptophyta > Pinopsida > Cupressales > Taxaceae > Torreya > Torreya grandis. The sequence continues at coordinate 2,573,840 of JARHVA010001913.1, forward strand.
AAGGGAATTATTTAGATCTTCCTACTCAAATATAGTCAGACATGGGACTGATCCTAGGTTGTGGGTATCTTGATAATGGATCAAACCTCTATAGAAGGTCAGATTCCTTTTGGGTCTATCACCTAAACTATCACTTGATTGGAAAAGGGAGAGAGATTTGGACAATAAATTATAAAAACATGTAAAAGAGGTGATACACTAATGATTTGATCACTCAAACTCACAAAATACACACTATGAGACACTTTCAAGACTGAAGAATATCAATCTCACATAAATATTTTAGAATAAGGCAGTAATCAGTTATCAAATTAGCATGTGAGGGAAAATATCCACTTTCAATCTAGACAATAAACTATAAATTGCACTTATAATGACCTGTGAGAGATACTAAACACTTAATGAAAGTGATAAAAACTTAGACATAGACAAGGAACATACATTCACTTAGACACAATATATCAATTCATGGAACAAAGTTCAATCTAGCTTAGAAAATAATGGAATTGAGTCTTTATTGCATCAAAATATGTTATAGTAAAAATGTTAGTAGATTTTAGTCATACCAAAAAGAGGGATTTGATTCAAGGCTTAGAAGCCTATATTTATAGAAAAGAGGGGGAGAGAGAGAGAGAGAGAGAGAGAGAGAGAGAGAGAGAGAGAGAGAGAGAGAGAGAGAGAGAGAGAGAGAGAGAGAGAGAACTAAATAAATAAAAAATATTAAATGAGATCCAACTACTCTTAATGGATTATTATTCTCAAGTATGTTGAATCATGACCTTATCAACAAGGAAAAAATTCTTTAAAATAATTAAATGTCCATTACCCTTATCTAACTACCATGTCTCTTCTTGGAACTCTATGTTATTATCTATTTGATCTGTTAATGAGGGCCATGTTTTTGAATTGAAATAATTATGCCACATCTACTTTGGGTGGCCAACTATATTTTCTCATTAAAAAAAGTGACCCTAATTATAGGTGAGACATCTCTCCATGGTATATATTTTCTCCAATATCAAACACATGTCCATTTATAGATGAAAAATAATCCAACTATTAGTTTTCACATAGTAATAATATCCATGGAAACCTATAGACTACTTGTCTTTGATTCACAATCACTGGTCTATATTTGACCTCTATATTAGGCCCAAAAGATGTATTGTACCTATATATAGCTTTGCTAGTGATGCTTGGTCCCGTTGGTTCCACCTAGATCTTGCTCAAGCTCTAGTCCCTTTGTTTTTTAATCTTATCTTGGTAAAAAAATTCCCTGTTGTTTTTTTCAAAAATGTCCTAGGCTTTCCCTTTGTTTATTATTTGTTGATTGCCAACTCAGATCATTAACATGTTAACCCATCTTGCCTTATTAGATCCTGATTATCTAGATGAACGCTGATTGTTGATCTTCTACCAATTTAACACACTATTAGCACTTGTCATGCACACATTTACTTTTGATATTTTCTAACCCCTTTGACCTTTGATTGTCATTATATTTGAAATTTTGATTAAACATGTGTTTTTATATCTTCATAGGACCCATGGTTTGAAATCCAATGGCTACTTACTAGGTTTTATATTTGACATCTATGCACCCATCATTTGGCATCCACATGGACATATTTGACATCCCATAGATCATCAAATTTAAGCTCTAATGTATTTTTTTAGTGGCTTAAAATTGATGTCTACATGAATTTATCCCATTATTTGACCATCTTTTAAGGTTTATATCTTAAAGCATAAAAAATCATGGAGGGACCAAATTTACAAGTGATGTTCCTCAGACCAAAAACATTATGTCCACTTGATCCACTAGCTCTAAAAGCTTACTAAGTGGAGATAAAATGCTCAAACAAGTTTGTCTACATGTTTTTTAATGGTGTCTATGTGACCATCATTAATCATTTGAATTTAAATGACTATTTATAGAGGCCTAAATTTGACACTTGTGAGACCATCTTGCTTTATGTGGACAACTTTGAAACTCCATAACTTAATCTAGGAAGCTCGTGTAGACATGAAACTTGTAGGATATGTTCTTGGCATGAGGTAATTTTTGGTTTTGTATTTATATTTCTCATGATGCCTTTTGAGCTCATTTATAAAATGTACAAGTAAAATAATTCATTTATTTCTTATATGACATCATGGCGATGGTCTAGTTCCTCAAATTTACATACTCTATCTTTTGCTCAATCTTCCAAAGCTCTGATGATCTCCCAAATCTTGTGCAACCTGGTTTATGTTCTTAGACATCATGAAAACTACTTGGACCCTTCACCTACAACTTAAGACCTATCCTTTAAAGATCAATTAAATCACACTTTAATATTGATTAAAGTGTTTCAAAATATTTACAAAAGCTATATGATCTCCACTTTAGGTCTATCTACTCATTTTGACATTGGGTCACTCTTCAATTAGGATCCTACTCCCTCCACTAGACTCTTGGACTAGGAAAATTTTTGGTATGTAGACCAAATTTGGTCAACAGTTACAATATGAAGAATTCAAGGAGCTTATTAAATAAGGATGGGATACATAACAGCTAAAATATGATGAACATGCCATGAGATTATGGAAATCACTATAAAAGGAATGAAGATTGCTCTCACATCACATATCTCACATATTCTATTTGTTGATGATATTCTTATATTTGGGAATGGTACCATACAAGAAGAAAAAGTTCTAGACCAGATTCTAAAACTATTCACTTCAGCTATGTGTATGGTCATCAACATGCAAAAAATTGGCCATTTATTTTTTCCATATTGATGGTCCTACCGAGCACCACATACACACTATGTTTCCCTTTTACACTCCTTTCAATTATGGTATTAAATATTTGGGATTCTTCCTTAAGGAAAATGATTATCATTACATGTACTAGAATTGGTTGGTGGACAAGATTAAGAGACACATCATCTTATGGTGCAATAGGTGGATTTATATCGCTGGAAGGTTGGTTCTTATCAATAGTGTTTTATAAGTAATCCTTTTATATTGGCTTTCCTTACCTTTTCTCTTGTAGATGATTCTCAACCAAATTAGGAAGCTGTGTTTATACTTTCTTTGGTCTAGTAAAAAGGATACTAAAAGTGTACCTCTCATCAAGTGGAGTCTCATCTCTCTCCCAAAATATGTGGGTGGATGGGGAATAAAGTATTTATCTATTTTCTCATCTACCTTGGCTACTAAGGGATCTTGGAGCCTCATCACCAAAAATGGATTATGGTAGAAACTTATACAAAAAAATTACATTCATCCACTGTCCATAAAGGATTAGATTAGAACTTATCCTAAATCATCCACTAGCAGAACTAATTTTTTGGAAAGCACTTGTTCAAATCTTTACCATTATTGGTGATTATCTTGCCTGGGACCCTAGAAATGGTACCAAGGTGCACCTTGGAAGAGATTCTATCTTTGGCATTAAATATGGCATACATCTCATCGCCTCTCTTTGAGAATCACTACAACAACAAAATACATACCTTGGCTAATGTTTATGATGGTAACCTTTGTGAAGTGTAATAGATTTGAGGCTTGATTTATAGGATGCTACTTGATAGGAAATTTTTTGTAGATAATTTATTAACAACTCTATCACACTTACCAACAAAGCTGACACCCTTTGCTGGACAAACGATAAGAAAGATGGACAATTTTAGGTTAAGATGGGATACAGAATGCTCATGGCTCAGCATGTACAGTAGATCACTCTATGGTGGTGGTGAGGTTTATGTAAATCATAGTGTCCTCTTAAGTTAAAACTTCATTTCTGGTTGGCTCTATAGAATAGAATACTTATATGGGATAATATTATGAGGCATGGTTGGAATGGGCCAAACATCTGCCTTATGTGTATGGAATGTGGGGAAACAATTTCCCATATTTTCATCCACTAAAAATTTTCTAAGGAGGTTTGGGACACCACCACATTACAACAACTCTCTCCAAAATTGGATGGCATGACATTGGAGGATGCTTGGAAAAATTAGAACAACTATTATTTCTCTTCAAAATCACACAAATGTCTACCAATCCAATTGATTTGGAGAATTTGGATGTCCTTAAATAGAGCTATCTTTGATGACAAAAGTCCATCAGTTCTCACTACTATATATAGATATAATCACTCTATCATACCCCTGGCTCACAAAGTTTCAATAGTCCTTCATTGTTTACATCCTCCTCTAATTAATAACACTCTTCCATATGGATTCATAGATGGTGCATATAAGGGAAATCTAGGACTTAACAGAGCTAGAGGAATTATATATTTTGGAAAAAACTCTATCCTTTTCCATTATGGGACATTCATCCATACAAATAATTTTACTAAGTTACATGCAGTGGTTACATCCCTCACCATCACTATGGATTGGAAGCTTCCTTCATTATCCATCTTTTTAGATTCAAAACTAGTTTATGATTGGATTAATGGAAAATCTGATTGTACATAGAGGACACTAATACATCCCATTAACAAGACTCAACTTTTGGTGTCACACCTTCAAGTCTTCGAAATCACTTGCATCTTAAGGGATATAACTAGGTGACAAATAGACTGGTGAAGCAAGCATGTACACTAGACATTGGTAAGGTTCTTCTACAAGTTAACATAGATGGTTATTCCTATATACAAAAATATTTCTACACCTAAAAATTTTCTTTATGTAATTTTTAATATCTACCTATGTGGCTTCATGTTAACTTTTGTTAGCTTTTTGTGACTTTTTACTCAAAATTGATTTTCCACCCAAGTTAAGTTTTTAATACTCCTTGGGCTTTGAAATTACATTTTTTTTAATCTTTTTCAATTACTCGCCTCTATTTATGGGGTATTATTTTATGGGAGGTTGATGATATCGTTATGCCTCTTTGTTATTTCTACCTACCTTTTGCTGCTAGCATTATAGTTGTAACTTTTCACCAAATTTTAGGAATAAAAGTTATTGACTTTTTTCTTTGTGAATATATATATATATATATATATATATATATATATATATATTAAAATGATATTTATAATCCAAATATTTACAATTATGAATTCTATCATGAGATGTCCAATAAAACAATTGTAAAACAAATTTAAAATATTTATTTTATACAACTTTATTGTAATAATTTATATAATAATTTTTAAAAATAATTTAGACTACCTATGAACAAGTTAAACAAATTGTGGCTTTGGGACCATGTCAAAATAACCAATAGAAGGAATATAGTATTTGTTTAATATGAATTACATGTAAATAAATAAACTAATTAATTAAATAGATTGTAATAATAATGGAATAATTTAAGAAACAAAATAAAAGGCATATTACATAATTTTATTGTGGGAAAACCTCAATGAGGAAAAAACCCATAAAGCTCATTTCATTATTTGATAAATATTTACAAACCTAGTAGATTCCTTCTTCACCTCACTTATTCACAATTATTCACATAAAATTTAGAGACCACCACTCACATAGATCAAAATGTTGTAATAATTGTGATATGATGTTTCACAAAAGGTCAAAATACCTTTATAAGGGGTGTGGACAATTGCAACTAACTGATCCACCCCTTCAAATTAATCATAATAATTTATTACTCGCACTACCAACTTTTAAATATGTGGTTTTGTGTAAATAATAAATATATTATTTATCTAATTTATATAAAAATGTGGGCCATAATGTAACCCCATAATATTATTGTTCCAACAAAATTTTGAATTTTTTTTTTGATATTTGATGAGTACTAAGTTTTCAAGCCTGTATTTATACTCTGTCAACATCAAATCCCACCAATAAGTTTAACTTTATCAATAAATAGAAGGATAAACATTTGTAACCATTCAAATTCACATGTTATTGTACTACTACAATTGGATCTATATTATTGGTTGTAAAAATTCCTCTATGTTATGGAGGCCATAATGTTTTCATATGAACTCAAAATTAAATGCCATTTTTTAACTTGAATAATGTTTTGAAAGGAACTCAAAAGGTACTTTTGATGCCAATATGTTTTTATAATTGGTACAATAGAAATTATCACTTTTACAAGACTTGGTGTGATGTAAATTACTCATGTTTGGTAGTTGATTATCTTACCGACTAAATTGTATGATATACATGATCAAATTTTTAATCACATGCCAAAAAATTGAATACTTTTTGTCCTGAAAAATCAATAATATGAATATGAATATTTACCTCCTATATTCATAATTAATAAATTAATATTATCATCCTCTTAAAAAATACCCTTTTCAAGTTTGAATCTAATCAAATCTTGATAGTACCTTATTTAGTATCCAATCTCATCAAGTCTTTAATTTAAAAACTTTAAGTCCCACAATTTTAGAAACTTAAGTAGTGAGAAAAATCCTTAGTCCAATTCTTCTTTGAATGCCCTTTGTACTTTCATGATAATTTTAATTTTAGCCCAATTTTCAAATTCACTTATTATCCCCTTCTTGACACTATTTCCTTCATCTAAAATAACATCTTTTTCTAGGATCTACAATGGAAGGTAAAATGACCTTATTTGTTCCACATGGAAGGATCAAATCAATGTTAGTTTTCAAATAAAAATTAGACATATCTAATTCTAAAAACATTATTTATTACACTTCAAAGTGTTACCTTTGGTGTCTTCATTAACTTAAGTAAAACCATACTTGGTTGTCATAAATAAACTATGTTCAATCCATGTTGAACATGTATTTCTCTACAATTTTGTTTCAAATCTATTAACCTTTATTTCATTTTCAAGAGTTATTTCTCCAAGATGAATGATTTGCCTTTTGGTAACTCTTGTCTTTACCTTTTCATGTCCCTTTGATGGATGGTCCATCAATGACTTTGGGTAGATAAAATCACATCATATAAGCCAAAATGTCTTGCCTCATCCCTATTCTAGAAATAACACTAGTAGAATTTGAACCCACCTTGTTTCAAATGAATCAAGATAATGTATTAACTAACAATTTATACTTAAGTAATGGGAAACATTTTCATAATGGTCACACTACCAAAATGACCATAATATAACACAAAAAGTCTAAGAAAATTATGAAAATAGGCTAGTAATCTTTTTATGAAAAAAAGGATAGCTCAATATGATATCAATATGATCCATAAACTAGGTGGATATTTAAATCTATACACACTACTTCATATTATATAGCATCTTAATCTTATAAACTTGGAAAAATTAGACCTTGGTTGTTCTTCTCAGTTCTAGACCTTTCCTACTTCCATAAGTCTCACATTTATTCTCTCTTGTGACCCTTGCTTATCTCTTAGTCTGACCAGTCTTATGTTGATGACCCAAGCCTTCTATCTTGATTAGAATGCTTAAAACTTGTTTATATTATGCCCCTACAAGTTTTAAACCTATACCATTTTCCTATTCCCTAGACATGTATGTCTTGATAGACACCTACATTGATGTAGGTGTCCTGATTTGATGCAAGTGTTCAGTGCCTTAAAGTCATCTAATTTGAAAATGAAGTTTATCCTAATGTTTGGCTTAAGGTTTATTATGTGAGTTATTCTCCAAAGGGACTAGTATAAATACAAGACCAATCTTCATTCATTCCTTACCTATAAACTTCTTACCTACTCACTAAGTAACTTATCAAAAGCACTCAATCAAACACTCAAGTGAGTAAAGATTTCATATTTTCTTATATTTCCATATTAATCATAAGGAAAAAATATCTATAGGTCTTAAGTACTGAAGGATCATCCCAAGAGCTATATTTTCTAAGTTACCAGCTAGGTCACTATTGTACTTGCTTATCATACATTATGTTATTCACATACAATCTAACACATAGGGGAAAACTACATAAGTCTAAGGCCCTATTTAGAGTATTGGATATATAGGCAATTCTCATTGACAAAGGGATAATTCAAGCAAATAGAAACATGGACTCACTAACCATTTTTCTCACACCCACTATGAAGATGAAGATATAGGGTTTAATTATTTGATAAGTAAAAATAGTCCATGACCTATATCTAAATTCACCAGAGTGAAGATGATGAAAAATATAGAATCATCTAGGTGGTCTCATCTTATTTTAGTAGTTATTCTAGATAGGACACATGCACCTCACCTAAACACTATCATTGATGAAACTATCCTAGGCTGACATAAGTATCTAAGACTACAGAGACACTTAATCTAGAATTTGGTGTCTATTCTAGAATACTCTTCTAGTTTGATTCCTACCTATTCTAGATCCATATCTATATTATCATCAAAACTAGATAAGTATCTTATTTCTTTATCATTGTAATATCTATCATATTTGTACTTTTCATTTTAGAATATCTTAGTATAATAAATTTACTATAAATTTTATCTAAGTTTTCTAATTAATTGGCTTACTATAGAGATAGTTTATCACCCTTATGACCTTAAATATCAAATCACCAATATGAGAAAGTTAATACAAGAGTTATAAAATTAGATTGCATACTTATAAAATCCATTACATGGTAGTGTTAATCATGCATTTGTACCTTCCTCTAGAAATAATGTGCCAAACAAGGTTTCTTATCTAAATTAAATGTTACAAAAAACACATTTTAAAAAATGATCCAAATATTATAACAAAATTTATTAAGATACCGAGTGATTTCCTAAGAGAAATGAATCAAAACAAAGTGATCAAATTACTTCCTATACATATTATATGTTGATCTAAATAATACTATGCATATCATAAAATACATGGGCATCATAAAAATTATTTATTGAATAATAAAATGCAAAGTCACAAAGGTAGTGGTGATCATGTCATTGATACATCAACTAAGAAAACCACTCACATTATTATTAATTCTCCTAAAACAAAAGTTCCAAAAAAACATGGTTACCAAAAGATAATTCAAAGCAAAAGAAGGGTCAAAAGAACAAAGAAATAGAGAAAATACAATTACCAAAGAAGCTAATAGTATTCAAACCACCAAAAAATAAAGTATGTGACATCCTTTTGATGTTCAATATTAAATAATAAAATGGCACAATTCCAAATAATTATTATAGTGGTGATATTACTCCTAATACCAATATGGTAGATGAAAAATTGATCAAACTTCATCTTGATCCACTCTATACCTTACCAAATGATCTATTTATACCTATAAGACTTGGTACATATCAGCTGAATCCATATCCAAAATGTATGGATCTAAATACATATAAAGGAAAAGTAAACCATATATCTCAAGATGTTCATAAGGTATTAACATCTAAGGTGCACATGGATACAAATAATTGCATACCAAAAAAGGCACAACTAAAATATTGCATGGTTCCTTATTCATATAAACATACTCCAAATGATATATCACATGTTCAATAACAACCTAATAAGTTACATTTTTCATATAATAATGATTACATTGATGACTATGATCTTAATGATAGTATAGATTGGTATGATCCTGATGACATTGATTACACAACATATGAATATGATACAATTGATACTACCATAAATACATCAAATACAATGTTATAACTGAAAGAAAAAAACTAATTACTTTTGTCACTCAATTTTTCACCCTTGGAGAGGTAGTTCAATCCTACTCCAATTGAGTGAAACAATGGGATCACCCCTAGACCTATGGTTTGTCTATAGTGAAGTTAAACCTCTATATTGAAAGGATAACTCCCTTGATATGTATATTTAAGCTCTTCACCTCTATTTTAACTTGGTGGGATGAAAAGGGATAGAGAAATCATGAAAGAAACCTAACCTAATGAGGTAATGCAAAAAATGTATACTGATCACTACCAACCAACTGCAATTGCACTTCAAACAAGAGCCTAACCTACACATGACACTAGTCCAAATTAGCCTCTTTACATTAATATCTCTCATGGAGGTTTATGAAGTAAGCTTGAGCCAGGAGGACTAAACAAGAGGTCATGACATGACACAAGTGAAGAGACAACTCACTAAACTCATACACACTTAATTTCAACACATCAAGAGACCTATAAAAATACTTTCAAAATTGAATATGAATGATAACAAGAACAACATGTTAAGGGAATGAAACTATCACTTAACAATATCAACTAGTCTAATATTCATATTAAAATAGTCTATATATAAGGTAAAACTAGGTTGTTATTCATTTATCAAAGGATGAAAATGGGTAGGGATTATTCATACCCAGGTGGTGGATATAAACTTATCCAATTAAGGCTCAATATATAGCACAAGTGAAAGAGAAGAAGAGAAGGGCATAGGAGAGAGAGAGAGTTTACAAGTTTCTCATGAGTTAAAAGAAAGAGAAGAGTTATGAAACTACCTCAGTGTGTCCTAAACACCATATTTAGCTCCTCTAAATATATTCCCTTGCTCTAAGTGGTGTCGGAGTTAGAATCCTTGTTTAACACCTTGACTAGATTTTTAAAAATGCCATGTGCTTTGTCTTGTTGAATGAAAAATGGTATTTTTAATGGTTATATTAGGTTATTTTACACCTTTTATCTACTCTTGACACCTCTCAACTAATCTCCTTAGGTTATCTTTGACACATCACCTTCTTTTCTTGCTAGGTGTCTAGAAGACTCTTCATCTCCTTAGGCCAATCTTGCATACAAGTGTCAAAACTTTAATTCATATTTTTAATCTCATCCTATATTCATGGATGGCCTATTCACATCATTAAAGACCTAAAATAATCCATTTTTAAGTCTCAAACTAGCTCCAAGAACTTGTTCTACACCAAAATCTCTAATTAGGCCTCATTTTTTATAGCCCTAAAATCATGAAAAACTCCTTGTGTAGAGAGTTTTATAGATTATAGTGAGAATATGAAATCATATTATAGGACCTATTATGGCCTTACATATTCATTTCCTAAGAGTAAGTGGAAGCGTAATTTTTTGTTGCTTCTCTCTCTTAACTAGGTCTCAATTAGGCATCCCTACCTAGAGACTAAAAATTGACTCTACATGTTACCCACACATGAAAAACCAAAAATAAAAATGTGTTTTAGTTATATTAACTTATGCCCATTCTTCATGTCAATTTTGAATTTCTAAAACATTGTATGGATCTCTTAAATAACATTAAATAATCTTTTTTGCCTATTTTGTATAGTTTCATACAATCTTGTACAAAATAGTGACATGGGGAGATGGTAATGTGGGTATTATACATGATATAGGTAATTTAAAATTTTATCCAACCCATATGGAGGCATATAAATCCATTTCTCTCTCATCAAGTCATTTTAGCTCTCTTAGGCAACCTGAAAGTGCTTCAAGGGCTTAATGATTGTTCATATGGATTATGGCACCAATCCTCCAACCAATTCCACAAAATTAAAGTATATTATGGCAGATAACTATCCCTAGGATCCCAAGGTCCCATGACACACCTATGTACTATACTGAGTAAAGGAAGATATCCTCTCAGGTTGCTAGGCTATATTTGTGAAGGATGAGATAGGAATGAAGCTTGTGAGAGTTTTCTTGAGTTTGTCTTGGGTTTAATATGAATTTAATAAGTCCATGACATAAAAAAAAAACTTATTTCAATTTTTATATTCAATATTTACTTTCATTTTATGTCTATCCAAATCATTCACTCAGGCTTAGGTATCTTAAGCCAACTTTCATAACATACCCTAACTAACTATATTCTCTCTTATCTTCACTGTTAGGGGTATATAACTTCATGAAATGTCTATTTATACTTATCATAATATTTTTAGGGTATACAAATTCTAATACCAACTCTAATTTATTATCGATCTCTTTAGGAATGCCCTGTAGGTCTGTCAATGCAATTAGGCATATGCAGGGTCTAGATAGGACCTAGTGGCATTCTATATTTATTTTGTGATACATATGAGGGATAATAGAGTTATCACTAATCATGGATCCATAATATAATAATTAATAAATACATTAAAACCTTTCAAATAAGTAACTTCACATATCAAGGTAGGATTGTGTTGCAGCTATATGACTAGCTAAATATGCAAGGTTTCAATGACCCTATTTGGTCATTTCTTCTACTTATTTATTAAAAATTATTTTATCTCAATGAATTAATAAAATTTATTTAATTTATAACCTTAAAACAATCATATACCACTACTTCAAGTTTTGGAAGACCCTTAGTCACTTAAGCAGACCTACAGGTGACCATCTACCTATGTGTATTCATTTGGAATGGTCTACAATCTTAAAGGTAAACATTGAAATTTATAAGGTAACTTATTAGTAACCAATATCACTAAGGAGTCTTTATGACTACCCTAAATTCAGTTATCCTTTTCAAGGCATCTTCAAACTTTTTTGCTTTATTGTTTCCCCACACAGTCCTATAGGTGTGTCTTGCTAGGCTTGTTAGCTTAGTCCTTTAGCCACCACTTGAATTACAGGTGGTCTATCTACCCCAATGTTTTTTCAAATCTCCAATTCATATATTAATAAATTTAATGCCTAATACCTCTGATCAAACATTCCTTCATCTCAAAACTTGCTCTAGGTATGTGCACAGACCTATGTGTGTCTATGTTGGAAGTCTGACTATGTATATAGTATTAGGTCTTATAAGTTCAATTCACCTTTGTATTATTAAATTTATGTCTTATAATCAACTCATGATATAAAAAATATCACTCCTTTATAATAAAATTCCTTTAAAAATATCCCATGCAAGCAACCTTCAAATAATCATCAAATAAGTAACACTATGAATGGTTTAGAGAGAATGGTGTTCAAAATAGCATGGAGGGAGATTGGAGTTTCAATTTCATTAAAGGGGATAAAAACATAAATAAGTACCTTATTTTCACCTTTTCAAACATTTAAAATTGGATAAAAAATAAGCCATGATAGTCAACTTGTAGACTATTCACAAGAGAAGCTTTTCTTGCTAAAATACCATCTACACATGACATCCTAATGGATAAAGGTATATGATACATTTATAGACCTCTAATAATTAATTATAATTTGTTTTATTCATCAAAATAGTTCACACTTGTAATAGAGTTGCACAAATCTCAGCCTATGGGGATTTAACCCTAAAAAAAGTAGTTTGCCTCCTTAGTGATTATTCAAAAATATAAGAATATCAATATAATGAACAATGCCATAAATTGTAAGCCCATAGGGGTCCAAAACTATGTATAAAATCTTAGTCTCTAACTCCAATTGTATGACTTGTACCATGCATTTTAAAATGGCCTTCAAGAGCTTATAAACGGATGGAGGAGAGAGATATTTCTAAAATTATTGGACTTAAAACTTATTCCCATGATTTTTTCTGACCTATGGAATCTAAAAGGATTCCCTTTCAACATTTTAACCTATAAATGACTTCAAAAAGTTTTTACAAGTCTCTTAACTCCTCTCTTTGGCATTAAAGTTCAAGATTTCAATCTTTTTCTGAATTTATGATATGTGTGATAGTTGTGTAACTACTTCAAGGTCCTTTAAAGGTGTATTGTATGTATTTACCACTTAGGTATATTTTACATACATTGGAGTTATTCAAAAATCATATTTTCCCTCATTTTCACTACCTTAAATTCCATAAATGAACCTTAAACACTCTAAAACATCATTAAGTGTTATGAACAAGTGATTAATACATAAAATGGCTTTGATAAACTCCTAAAAACATATTACATAAATTGACCAATCCTTATCTCTCCATGACATGGCTATACCAGTATATGACCAAATCAATACATTACCTTATCTTCTTCAAACTAACCTTAAACAATGTTAATAAGGTTTTAAGAAGAGTTTTAGAAACCATATAAGGCATGACAAGACCACATGACAATCCTATTAAAATTTAAATTTAGAGGGATTGACTTATTTTGAATTGAAGTCAATAATTTGGTGATTTATAGGGGTAACATGCCTATAATGATAAATGGACAAGTAGCCTTGTCCTTCCATTAGGCAATGGAGTTACTTGCACTCAGTTTTAGACCTAACCAGATCTTGATCATGACACAACAAACTAATTAGACCTTCAAAACACACCAAATAAAGACAATACACAAAAATCAAAGCAACAAGACTCACACATGTGTTATATAAACTCTTAGGGAACACAACAAAAACATAAACAAACTAACTATATAAAACTAACCTAAAAATACTTTCTTCCTCCTAGATCAAAGGGGAAGCTTCTACAATTTCTTGCTCCATGAAATTAAGGATGGAATGAAACAAGTTATCTCTTGATGTATTCATCTTATTGATGAATGCCACTCCTATTGGCATGTTCTCAAGTGAAAAAATAGATACAAACAAGTCACCTATGAAGGTTAACTCATCTCGACTTCAACATACCTCTCATGGTGATACTTATCTTCAATTTTATCTGATCATGCTTCATCTAAGCATGCTTCTTTGACCTTCATGTCATCTTAAATTACATCATACTTATTACTAATTATTACAATCTCATAAATATCTTCAAGGATCTTTGCATACTCACTCCAAGATTCATCATTGCCTCAATGAACATATCTTGTTCAATCTCCTTATGAACATGATCTTCAATAGGAAACATAACCTTTCAAAGGCCTTCAATATCTTAAAGGAGTTCAATGTATTGTTGCCAATCATCTTTTTTCTCTTCTCTTTGATCAAAATGAATAAGATCAACTAGAAAAGTACTTTCCTCTTTCTCCTCAAGAACTATAGGGCTGTCAAGAATTCCAAGCCTTTATATATAGTCATCAGGTTTCAAGGTAACTTATTCAAGTTCATTTTCCTAGTCATTATTCACTTTTTCAACATTAACCTACTTACTTAGATAGTATTCAACTTCAAAGTTATTTATAACCTTAATAATCTTGGATGGTATAGGATATTCTTCAAGAAACACACCATCAAGGCCATCTCTAAGAGTCTCTTCTTTGAAAATGGATTTGCGTTTATCTTGCCCAAAAGTATTACCAATGGAAATATCATCATCAAAATCACTTTAATTATCTTTTATAGCTATAACTATAGCTTGATTCCATTCACTTACTTCCCATAGTATAGGTTCTTCTTCAAGGAGAGAGATTATGGGAGGGTGATGAATAGGTTCATGGGTTGGAGAGGGAGTATGAGGTATGGAAGATGGATCATGAATGAGCTTGGGGATAGAGGGATATTATTGAAATAATTCTTGAAGGGAAAGCATGTTGAATTGGATTATAGACATTTCATTTTGTTTGACAAACACCTCACTTTTATCATAGCTTTAGTGAGGCTCCTATGGAGGATAGTGAATGGTTTCATGAGGATAAGTCACATAATAAAACTAATATGGAACACAAGATGATTCTTGATGAGGGGAGGGAGATATTTTCATAGGTTCATATTCTTCCACAAGAGTACAAGTCCAAAAAAGGCTAAAAGATGATGAGATCTTGCTTTCTTTAGGAGGGATAGGTGTAGCTTGAGTAAGTCTTAGATTCAAAGGAGTAAGACTAGGAATATTAGATGATGGTTGAGGTTGATTGTATTGGGTCTCTTTATTCTCCCACATATTTAAGTTATCTATCCACTATTGGATAAAAACTCTCATTTTATACAACTCATCATTTATAGCATATTGAGATTCCTCTTCAACTAACATCTACTTACCCATAAATAATTTAAATGACTTCCTAATCCCCTCTATGAGATAAATATGAATCACATCAAGTTATCTATCCCATGTTCTCATCACCTCTTTTGAATTTAGCATATTTGGCTTGAGTTCCAATAAGGATATGGAAGGGGAAAGATAAATTTGAGATGAAATTGAAGTAGGAAGTGAGGAATACGACTATTGAAAGTCTTGGTAAGGTTGAGGTATGTAATTGGAATTACATGTGAAAAATTTAGGATAACCATAATACTAATATGAATCATGAAAATGATGATAGGAATCAAAGTGAGGTTGATATGGATCATAGGGATGGTAGGATTTATATTGAGGATGGTAGGAAGGCATAAAACATGAGTTATCTTCATACCCAACCATCCTAACCTCATGAGTCAAAGAAAAACACAAGTTATTATCAATTAATTTTCTAAGTAAGTACCCAACCTACTAAAACTAGTTGATTACATTCAGAGTCATCATTGGGTTTTTTTTTTTGAATGCATCCAAATGATAATAAGTAGAAGAATAATACAAAAAATTCTTCCACAATTTTGGACTTTGGTCCCACTGGGTGTGCCAAAATTATTGTCACTCAATTTTTCACCCTTGGAGAGATATTTTAAGCCTACTCTGATTGAGTGAAATAATGGTATTACCCCTAGACTTGTGGGTTATCTATAGTGGGGTTAAACTTGTAGATTGAAGGGATATCTCCTTTGAAATGTATATTTAAGCTCATACCCTATGTTACTAACTTGTTGGGATGAAAATATATAGATAAAACATGAAATAAACCTAACCTAATGAGGTGCTATAATAAATGTAAATTGATCACTACCAACCAACTAAAATTACACTTCAAACAAGAGCCTAACCTGTACATGACACTAATCCAAATCTTCCTCTCTACATTAATATTTCTCATCAAGGTTTGTGAATCAAGTTTGAGCTAGGAGGACTAAAAAATAGGTCAAGTCATGATACTAGTGAAGATACAACTCACTAAACTCATACACACTTTATGTAAACACTTTAAGAGACCTTAAAAAATACTTTCAAAACTAAATATGAATGATAACAAGGATAACATTCTAAGGAAATGATCTATCACTTAGCAAGACCAAATATTATAACATGCACCTTGAAATTTTCCATGGAGAAGGTAAAAATAGTTTGTCATTTATTGATCAAAGGTTATAAATGGATAAGGATTTTCCATACCCAAGTGGTGGATAAAAAATTAGCTAATTAAGGTTCAATATATAGCAAAAATGAGAGAGAAAAAGAGAAGGGCATAGGAGAGAGAGAGTTAAAAAGTGTCTCATGAATTAAAAGTGAGAGAGAAGTTATGAAACTACCTCAATATGTCCTAAATGCCATATGTAGCTCCTCAAAATATGTTCCCTTACTCCAATTGGTGTAGGAGTTAGAATGCTTACTTGACACCTTGATTAACTCTCTAAAACTTCCCTTTCATTTGCCTTATTGAATGAAAATTGGCCTTATTAATGGTAATATAAGGTTTTCTTACACCTTTTATATTTTCTTGACAACTCTCAACTGATCTCCTCAGGTTATGTTTAACACATCACCTCTTTTTCTTGCTAGGTGTCTAAAAGACTCATAATTTCCTTAGGTAAATCTTGAATAAAAGTGTCAAAACTTGAAATAATATTATTTATCTCATCATATATTCATTAATTGCCTATTTAAATCATAAAAATCCTATAAAAATCCATTTGAAAGTCTCAAATTACCTCCAAAAACTTGTTCTATATGAAAAACTCTAATTAGGTCTCATTCCTTATGGCCCTAAAATAATGTAAACTTACTTGTGTAGATATTTATATAGATGGTACTAATAATAATTAGTAATAATATAGGAACCAATATGTCCTTACAACTTCATGTTCAATTTCATGTCCTGAGAGTGAGTGTAAGTGTACTTTCGTACTGCTTCTCTTTCCTAACTAGGTCTAAATTAGGCATCCCTATCTAGAGACTAAAAATTGACTCTATAGGATTATCACACATTTAAAACCAAAAATAAAAATTTGATTTATTAATATTACCTCCTCCCCATTATCCATGTTAATTTTGAAGTTTTGACACCTTGTATAGGTTTCTCAAATTACACAAAATTGTCTTTTTTGGCCTATTCCATATAATTTTGTATAGTTTTGTACAAACCATTAACATGGGGTGATTATAAGGGGTTTATTATAAATTATTCATGTAGTTTTATGGTTTATAAAATCCATCTAGAGTCACATAAATCCATTTCTCTCTTATCAGTTCATTTTAGCTCTCCTAGGTAGCCTGAAAGTGATTCAAGGTCTTAATGATTGTTTATATAGCTCAAAGAGCCAATACTCAAAAAAATTACATATAATTAAATTACCTAGGTTATATAAATATCCATATGATTGCAAGGTCCCATGTAACACCTCAATACCATACTGATCAAAGGAAGATAGCCTCTCGAGTTACTAGGCTGAGATAAGAATGAGGTCTATGAGAGTTTTCTTAAGCTTCTCTTGGGTTTCCAATGACTTTAATAAGTCCATGACATCCAAATATACTTATTTAAGTGTTCATATTCAATATTTAATTTCATTATGTCTCTATAAAACTCATTCACTTAGTTTTAGGGTTCTTAAGCTAACCTACATAACATACCCTAATAGACTGTATTCTCTCTTGTCTTCATTGTCAGGAGTGTAGGACTTCATGAAATGTTTTTGAATAATTATAATCATCTTATAAATTTCTCCACAGTCTCATCCCAACTCAAAATGACTAGCCATCTCTTTAGTATTGCCTTGTAAGTCTATTAATGTAATTAGGCTTGTGCAGGGTCTAGGCAGAACCTAGTGGCATTATATATTTGTTTCATGATAGATATAATGGATAATGGAGTTATAAATAATCATGGGTCCATAATATTATAATTTAAATATACATAAAAACATTTCACATAAGCAAATTCACTTATCAAGGTAGGACTGTGTTGTGGCTATATGACTAGCTAAATATGTAGGGTTTCAATGATCCTGTTTGGTCATTTCTTTTGCTTATTTGATTAGAAATTATTTGATCTCAATTATTTGATAAAATTGAGTTTATTTATAACCTTATAAACTCATATACCACTATATCAAGTTTTTTAAGACCCTTAGTCATTATGCAAACCTATAGGTGACCATTTACCTATGTGTATTCATTTGGAATGGTCTGCAATCTTAGAAGCAAACATTGAACTTTGTCATGGAAATTATAATTAAAAAATATAATTTAGGAGTATTTCTCACTTCCTTCATCCTTTTAAATTCATATTCAAAAAAAAAATCTGTATTTTCTCCCCACACAATCCTATAGGTGTGTCTTGTTAGGATTTTAGGTCAGTCCTTTAGCCACCACTTGACTTGTAAGTGGTATATCTTCCCAAATGGTTTGTGAAATATATAAATAATTTTAATAACTTCAAGGATTTATACGTCTAATAAAAAATTACTTCATGTCAAAAATTTCTCTATGGTTTGTACATAAACCTGTGTATGTCTATGTTGGAAGCCTGACTAAGTACTTAGTATTAGGTTTTGGAAGTTCACTTTTATATTGGATTATTAACTTGATGTCTTCTACATAACTCATGAACTATAAAATATCACTCATCTATGTTATAGGAATAATCATTGATATAGGGAAGTGAATCAGTGATGCAAGATAATCTAATTCAATTCCCAACTCTTAACCATTCAACACATACAATCATGATACATACAAATTAACCATTATAATGAACAAGGAAGATATATAAATATCAAGCACATAACAAATGATATACATGGGAAAAATTCTTGGGGGATAAAACCATCTAAAACCTATAAGATAGACTAAATTACTATAATAACAAGATCCAAATTTAGACCAATGCCAACTGATCAAGGAGCACCCATCCCTTAGTTTAGTGAGATAACCATCCCACAAAGAGGAACCAACCACCTAAGTAACTAAGCACCAACCTAGATACCTTGATATTATCTCCACTTATTATCTAATTTATTATAAACCTAATGATGGGCTTCTCTTACTTACACTATTTCCCCTTTACACTCTCACAAACTTGAACACTCAAGCTATGTATCTAAATCACCCTTTTGGATCACTCTCAAACACCCTCTAGGACTTACTCAATCTACCTCTTCTAGGATTATTAGGTCTAATGACCTATGTGGCATCAGATAATAATGACTAATCCTCTTCACTCTCTGATTGTCCTCACTAACCTATACCTTCTCTTTCAAATTTTATCTCCTTCGTTTGGCTTCACGATCTCTCAACTCTACTACAAATAGGACAATTATGCCTAGTATTTATAACATATACTCATATAACCCATCTTGGTTAGAAAACATGATTACCATATTTTTTATACCTTTGAAATATGTCTTCATACATTTTACATGTAAGAACCCCACACTCCTTAGGTCAGTCATTACCTCATTAACCCCAAACCACCATTAGGTCTTGGTGAGACATAATATAATTAGGCCTACTCACCCACACATTACAACTTCAAGTTATTAAGCCACTTTAATCTTATAAAAATTATTTGAATACATTAAAAATATCTCCAAAATACCTTTTCTCACTCCATCATGGGTCCATGCCACCTGGAACACCAACTCAACACTTGAACCTACCAATTAGGTATCCTCACTCTTTAGGCCTTCATACACAAAAAACACAATCTTAGACTTCTAAAGTAACTACACAAATATTTCACATAGACATATGATTACATCACATGGGTTAAACCTTAAGGATATATTCAAAACATCTATGTTATTTAGACACTTAAACACAAGGTCTAAGAACCAAAAACAACTATCTCAAAATGACCACTCAAACTGGTCATATATATTCAAAATATAATTATACTATTTCTAATCTCCATGTTTGATCAGGGAGCATATCATGACATCCAATTATTTATAGTAATACTTAGAGACCTATATAACATATCCATACTCATTTTATTTCTTAACTCTTCTCAGAACTCTTCTAACTCACTCCTGCAACATGGTCACTCAATCTGCCAGTACATTTAATAAACACAGTCAACTTCTAAGCCTTTATTAATAGTGAATATGTATTGGTAAAACATAAAAAATACATATATATTGTCTTTAATGAGTTTAAAACACTCTAAAATAGTTATTTCATCTTTAAACATCAAAATACTATTAATAACTCTTTAATTATCCTTCTCAAGTCACTTACATAACATGGTCAAACACATAGTCAACTTTTGAGATTAATATTTTTTTGATTATACAAACATTAAAACATTATAACTCAATTATATAGATGAATATTGAAGTCCTCTTCAAATTTTATTTTTACTTCATCATCAAATTATGAATATATCAAAATTTATGGCTCAAACATTGTAGACTAGCTTTTCCTTTATTAATTTGAATACTCAAACTCTAACGGTCACTATGTATTGCAAAAACATCAACCGCATGTATTTATCTTGATTCTCTTAGAATATAGATAAAATTAAATCAATTTATCTCCTTAGGAGTATCCTCATATTTATCTTACATCACTCACCATTGATATTATATCCTTGCTTCTGAGATCAAGCCACTTGGCAACCCTATGTGTTATCTGTGTACCCTATAGTTAGTCTCCAATGAAATTTTACCACTTAGCATCCCTATGTGACTTTTAATCATCCTATTAACTTATTTACTTAATACACATAATTGATTTTTATTTTTGCTTACATGATTGTGACACTTGTCACCCTCATATACCTTTTGAGCACATTGTTGTCAGTCCCCACTCTTGTGCCACTTGGCAGTCTTGTGTGTCATTGATCTTCTGAATGCTCAACATTAGATCTGTCTTGACTATTTGAACTTGGAATTCAATGTATTTAAACTTAATGGTCTCTGGTCCATCATAGTATACAATATCATCTTTTAAGGTTTATAACATGATCTATAAAACACTTCAAAATTCCAAATCTTCAAGGTGCCTTCTTGGCACTATAAACATCTCCATGAAAACCTTTAACAAAATTTGACTTTTTGATTACCTACACTAAATGCACAAACTTGCTAGATCACTCATATTTGCATAATGTATAGTGATGTTCTAACTTCTCTTAAGCTATAATATGCATGTTTATCTTTCCAAACGATCAAATGACACACCAAAACCTCACCAAGACATATATGGATGACTCACAAATTCTTATTTATCCTTATAGAACCACACATGTGGCATATCTCTTCAAGATATCAAACACAACTTATTTGTCATTCATGCACTAGGACCACATGATATTTTTGACATCAATGACCACTCTAATGAATTCATTTCACTTCCAAAAGTACTTCAAGTAATAAAAATAATTCCATAAGGTCTCTGTAACATGACTATACTATTATTACCATCCACCATTAGCTTATCCAAGTCAAACAATGAATAAATATGAAAGAATACTAAAACACACTTTATCATTGCCATTCTAGCACACATAACACCTCATCAACATCCTTGGTCACCTTGGATACATCATTGAAAAACATAAAATAATCTCCCCCTTTGTCATTGATTTCAAACACTAATACAAAACTTATGCTCAGACTATGTCTCTCTCTTCATGTACTTTCTCCCCCTTTCACATAATGACAAAGTAGGCTCATATTATGATCTTGAGGACATAAAAATAATTAAGTAACCAATAAAAATAAAGTACCAAATTTTATATATGATGTATAATCCCACTAACATTTTTAATACCTCTTCTTACCTTAAGATTCTAAAATATGCTCCGTGACTACACTCTGCTTTGATCACACATAGCTTCTATGAAGACAAAACATGCATGAACATCAAAAAATACATGAAATTACCTTTAAAAAATTAAGAGGGACTCCCGTTATGTCACCTAATCTTAGGAACCCTTTTAACACCTTGGTATTTTAGAGAAAATGACCAAAAACTCCACTTCTTCATACTAGCCTTGCTTAGAGGCCTTGTAGCCCTACCTAGACCTTGCATATCCCATAACTTTTTGAGGATGAACTTTCATGGCTTTAAATTTCACATATATATTATTATAATATTCCCCCTCATTCATGCCAAAAATCATTACTTGTATCTTCCTCTACAACATACTTCCTTCACAAATCTACTAGTCAATTAACTATCCATTTGCACAAATCCTCATCCATGGAACCAACCATGAACTTTCAAAATATTTTGAAAGATTTTGTGAGCATAAATTTTTCCATTTCAACTAATTAATCATCCTCATATCTCAAATAATTAGGTAAACCATTTTTTCAACATGAGCAAAAATGCTAGGTTTACAAGAGAAACTCGATCAACATACCACCTTCCAATCAATGCCCATCTTTGAAAATTTTCTCATACCTAGAGGTCATCAATACAAACTTATGAACCAAATTTTTATCCCATACTCCTTTGGGAATCTATACTTCCTATACCATGGTTTTTTGAACTACATACCCTTAAGCACAAACTGGGAAACCCAAGAGCAAACCAAATTCTCCAATTTCACACAAAAGAATTTCAAAACATGAAATCACCTATAACACATTTTAATGAGTTAAACACATCTTTATATACCACTAAGACACCTCAACAACTTGAAATTATTTAAATGACACCTAGAATTCTCCATACCCAGCTTGTAGACCTTGCACATATAGTAGTCAACATGCCAAAACACCATAAATTGATCATGACAACATTATGACATCACCAAGCCACCTCATCCACTTTTAAAAACCAAACTTAACTGATCTCAACTCTCTTTTTCTTCTAAGACCCAAAAATCATCAAATTTGTAAGATTGACACTCACTAAATAGTGAGCACTACCAAAAATGGTCAAACTCAATAATAGACCATAACTAATTATTTTGACCAAATAAATACATGAAATCTCATGGATTACATTTATGATAATCTTCTTCACACTCCATAATAGCCTTGCCTTCATTATTCAACATTTGACCAACTAATCCATCTATCAAAAAAAGATAAGAACTCACCTTTATGACCAAAGTCCTTAAATACTCTTGGAACACATAATTAACCACAACATCTAAAGTAGGCTCATGAAAATTCCCCCCCCCCCCCCCCCCCTTAACCAATAAAATCTTATCATGACCTTTGTTATCCTGTAATATCAACCAAAAATCAACTAACATCTACTATGCTTCATTTTAATGACAATTGTCTCTTTGAAGCCTAGAGAGAGATACCCTTTTGACATAGTGAGATTAAAAGTGCCAAATCATAGGAGACTCCCATAGCTCCATACTCTCATTTGACTTGTAGTCCTACCTCATCATCAAATTAAATTTGAATGGATCCTTGACTTCATTCTTTGCTTCAAACTTGTCAAAAAATGTAGATGACAAAAACTCTTGACATTCCTTCATGTCTATCATGGAAAACAAACCATATTTGGTCTCAAACTAATCTCTTCTAATATACTTAGGTCTCCAAATCCACGTTTGACCTATTCCTTGCATTCTAGGAGCTCCATACACTTTATTGTGACTTGAGAACCTATAAACCTTTCTTGAACAAAACTTTGCAATGTAACCAACATGATGACAACTCATTGTATTTGGTTGTCTAATTAGATTTATCTTCATTCTGATAGCATCTTCATTCCTATACTGATTACTTCTACTAATACATTCCTTTTTCCTATGACCAATAAGATGATAAACATAACAATGGCCCATAAAATATTTGGCATACCTTGAAGCATTTGTCTATCTAATTGGCTTCTTTATTTTGCTCTTAACTTGATCTAACTTGTTGACTTTCATGCTACCATCCTTTTTATTATTTTTTGATCTATTTTGATCTTGTTCAAGCTTGCCTATCTTGACTAAATTTTTCATGCTCATCCATGAGGGAAACACGATTATCCTTCAATTGAACACATTTATATTATTTAGCTCTCATGATTAAACTTACAGCTTCTAATTGAATTCTGAGATCTTTTATGGTCTCTTTATCTTCCTTAGCTTCTTTAGCCATGTTATCATTCAATATACATTCTTGATATTTCATGGACTTGATCAGTTCATGATTCTTATTTTCCTCTCTCATGGACTTTCCTAACAAACTCTCGTCAAGAACCCTGACTTGTGCTTCAAGACCTTTGATCATATTCTTCATTTTACAATTCCTCTTATTTTACTCCTTCAATTCACCAAGTACACTCATGAGCTCAGCTTCTAGATCAAATTCTTCTTCCTCATTGTCATACAATTCTTCTTCTCCTCTAATATCATGGAAAATTCTTCATCACACATGATTTCCTTTTCTTTTAAACAACTTTCCTTTTTACCCATATTGTATCTTAGATTACCTTCAAGTGGTTAAACTTATAATGAAGGTCCTAATCTAATATAAATTGTTAGAGATATAATCACTAAGTGGGGGAGGGGGGAAGGTGAATCATTGATGAAATATAATCCAATTTAATTACCAAATATTAACCATAAAACACATATAATCACAATTCATACAAATTAACCATTACAATGAATAAGGAAGATATAGGAAGATCAAGCACCTAACACATGATATATGTGAGAAACCCTATTGGGGGATAAAAAACATTAAACCCTACAAGATGGAATATAGTCCTATAATAAAAATATAAAAATTTATACCATCACCAACTGATCAAGGAACACCCATCCCTTAGTTTAGTGATACACCCATCCCACAAGGAGGAACCATCCCCCTAGGCAAACAAGCACCAACCTAACTACCTTGATCTGATCTCCAATTTTGATCTGATGCCTTATACACCTAATGATGGAATTATATTATTTTCACTCTTTCCCCATTACACTCTCACAAACTTTCAAACTCAATTCATGCATCCAAAACACCCTTTTAGATCACTTTCAAATAACCTCTAGCGCTTACTCAATCTACCTCTTCTAGGCTTACTAGGTCCAATGACCTATGTGTTCACCTTCATCAACTTGATCAAATAAGCATGACTGATAATATTTTATCTCTGATGGACCTCACTAAATTTTACCATCTATTTTAAAGGTTATCTCCTTTTTTTGGCTCTACTCTCTCTCAACTCTACTACAAATAGGCCAATTATGTTTAGTATTTATAACATACACTCATTTAACCCATCTTGGTTGGAAAATATTCTTACCATACTTGTTAACATTTGAAATAGGTATTAATACATGTTACATGTAATAACCCTACACTCCTTATGTTTTTCATTGCCTCATTAACCACAAACCACAATTAAGTCTTAGTGAGACCTAAAATAATTAGGCTGACTCACCCATACATTATGAATTCAACTCCTTTGGCCACTTTAAACATCTACCAATGATTTTAACACATCTAAAATATGTCCAATATACCCTTTATCACTCCCTCATGGGTCCATTCCACCTGGAACAGTAACTCATCACTTGAACCTACCAATTAGGTCTCCTCGCTCTTTAGGCCTTCATACACAAAAAACATAGTCATAGACTTGTGAAACAACTACTCAAATGTTTCACATATTGATATTATTAGATCACATTGGTAAACCCTTAAGTACATATGAAACACCTCTGTGTGCTTTAGATACTTCAACATAAGCTCTAAGCACTAAAACAACTCTCTCAAAATGACCACTCAGACTAATCCTATACAATAAAAATATAGTTATACTATTTTGAATCTCCATATCTGATAAAATGGTATATCATGTCATATAATACTTCTCATAATCCTTATAGACATATATAACATCTCCATACTTTTTTTATTCCTTAACTCTTCTCAAAACTCTTCCAACTCACTCCTGCAACATGGTCACTCAATCTGTGAGTGCATTCAACAAACATAGTAAAATTATAAGACTTTATTCATAATAAATATGGATTGGTAAAACATAAAAAATACATAAATATGGTACTAATATAGTATAAAACACTCTCTAATATCTATTTCATCTTGAAACATCAAAATACTATCAATAACTCTTCAATTATCCTTCTCAGTTCAGTTGCAGAATATGGTTAAAAACATAGTCAACTTTGGATCTTAATATATTTGATTGTACAAACATTCAAACCTTATAAATAACTTCTATAGATGTAAATTGAATTCCTATTTAACTTTTATTTTTACTTTATCATAAATTTCTCCATATATCAAAAGTTATGGCTCAAACATTATAGACTAGTTTTTCCTTTGTTAATTTGAATATTCAAATTCCAACGATCACTATGTATTGTAAAAACATCATCCACGTGTCTTCATCTCACTTATCGTAGAATATATATCAAATGTGATCCATTTATCTCTTTGGTAGTATCCTATTTTTTATCTTACATCACTCATGATTTATCTTAGATACTTGCTTCTGAGATCAAGCCACTTTGTAACCCTGCATGCCCTCTACATACCCTGTAGTTAATATCCAATGAAATTTCACCACTTGGCAGCCCCACATGCATTATGAGAATCATATTGATTTATTTACTTAATATTCACCAATGATTTTGCTTTGTGCTTCTTTGATTATGATACTTGGTACCCTCACATGCCTTCTAATCACATTCCTATCAGTCCCTACTCTTGTGCCACTTCGTAGTCTTATGTGCCATTAATCTTCTAAATGTTCACCAATAGATCTATCTTGACTATTTGATCCCAAACTTTAATGTAGTTAAACTTGACAGTCTCTATTCCATCATATTTTGTTTGAAAAACTTTGAAGGTTTATAACTTGAGCTAGAAAACACTTTAAGAGTCTAAATCTTCAAGGTACCTTCTCAGCACTATAAACAACATCTCCATGAAAAACTTTGACCATAGTTTAATTTTTGAGTACTTGAACTAAATACACAAACTTTCTAGATCACTCATATCTTCATGGTATGTAGTGATGGTCTAGCTTCTCTTAAGCTAGAATATGCATATTTCTCTTTCCAAATGATCAAATGACACACCATAACTTCACCAAGACATCTATGTATGCCTCACAACTTCTTTGTCCTTACATACCTTTGCATGTGTGATATCTCTTCAAGTTATCAAACATAACTTACTTATCATTCAAACACTAGTACCACATGATCTATTTAAAATCAATGGCAACCTAAGACATCAATGACTACTCTAATGAATTCCTTTAACTTCCATAAGAACTCTACGTACTCAAAAACATCATATAAGGTATTTTCAACATGACTATACCGTTAGTAACATCCACTATCTACCTATCTAAGTTAAATAGTAAAGAACTATGAAAAATCACTAAAGCACACTTTTTCAATTTCATTGTAGCAAACATGACACCTCATTAAAATCCTTGGTCACCTTGGATACATCATTGACAAAACTCTAACACTCTAAAATACGATATCTTTAAAAATATCCCATCGAAATAACCTTCAAATAGTCTTCAAATAAGGAACACTATGAACTGTTTAGAGAGAATGGTGTTGGGATTAGCATGGAGGGTGATTGGAGTTTCAATTGAATTTAATAGAGTATAAAAATGAATAAAGACCTTATTTTTACCATTCTAAACATTGTAAACTGGATAAAATAGAGGCCATGATAGTCAACTTATAGACTATACACAAGAGAAGATTTTCTTGCCAAAAGACCATCCACACATGCCAACCTCATGGATGAAGGTACATGATACATTTATAGACCTTTAAAAATTCATTACAACTGGTTTCATTCAACCAAATTGTTCACATTTGTACCAGAGTTGCACAAAACTCAACCTGTGGGGATTTAAGCCTAAAAAAAGTAATTTAGATCCTCAGAGATTATTCATAAAGATAAGGAGATCAATCTAACTACCAGTGCCACAAATTGGAATACCATAGGAGTTCCAAACTTTGGCCATAATATTATCCCCCATATTTACATATACGTCTTGTACCATGCAGTTTAAAATGGCCTTTAGGAGTTTATGAGTTGAGTGATGGATGAGAGAGATATATATGAAAATGTTGGAATTTAAAATTATTCCCATGCTTTTTATGACCTATGGAATCTCAAAAGAAACCTATAAAATTATTTTACCTGTAAATGACTTCAACAAGTCCTTACAAGTCTCTTACCTCCTCTTTTTAGCATTGAAACTCAAGATTATGACCTTTGTATAAATTTATGATAGGTGTGGTATTTATGTAACTTCTCCAAGGTCTTTGGATGATGTATTATACATATTTACCACTTGGGTAGCTTTGACATACATTTGATTTAACCAAAAATCATCTTTTTCCTCATTTTCACTACCTTAAATTCCATAAATAAACCTTAAAAACTCCAAAACATCATTAAATGTTATGAAAAAGTGATTAAGACATTTAAAAAAAATTTATAAACTCCTAATAACCTATTACACCACTTAACCAAGCCTTATCTCTCCATGATATGGCTAGAGCACTATATGACCAAATCAAAACATTACCTTAACTTCTCCAAACTAACCTTAAACAATGCTAATAAGGTTTTATGAAGAGTTTTAGGGACCATATAAGGCATGAAAATACCACATGACATCTTGTGAAAATTTCAATTTAGATGGATTGACCCATTTTGACTTGAAGTCAAAATTTGGTCAATAGTTACCATATGATAATGATAGTCAAGCATTTTTATTCCCATATAGATTCCATTATGTATGGTGATTACCTCAGTTATCCCTACACCAATGTAAATGATCCAACCTAAGGGTATAATATTCCAAAAATACCAACAAAAAAAACACATTCAAAAATCCAAAAATAGTTTCAGCATCTACATATTATATTGGCTCCTTGACATCTATGTGTTAGTTCCATGTTGATGGATAACATATAAGTATCTTCTAGATACATGTGTTTCATTCTCATATTTGAGTGTGATAAAAACATACAAAGATACATGATTTTTGAAATTTTAGATGTTAGGATTTTCTTCTACTCATGTCCCCAGGACATTGGGAACATCCACCTCTATTATCATGATTCTTTCAGATTATATCATTCTATGGTAACTTTACATTATCATGTTTGAGATCATATATGTAAATACACATAACTTTATCCATGCTTATATCCTTTGTAGTGTACTTGATATGATATGTACTTGATTTTTTTTGCTAACACATTTGATCCAGCTACTATGATATGTTTATGTTAGTTGCTTGTGATTTAATTTATGCACTTCCTTTAGTGTCTTGCCTTGTGATTATATTTATTCTATCAATCATTTGAATATTATCCATTGAGTTTGTCCCCCATGCCTTTATTTGATTCTTTGAAATTTGAATATGTCATTTATTATTGTATGGAAATTTGAGTATGGCATTCTTGATTTTGTGGACATTTGACTAATCATGTCCCTTCAATTGTATGGCATTTGAATATGCCCATTGTTTGTAGTCTCCTTGTACCATTGCCTTTTAACTTGATTTTTAGTGTTCTTATGTGTGTACTTGATTTGCTTATTGAGCTTGTACGGTTACTATCTAGATATTTCCATGATCTTTATCATGCATCTTATGCCTTGATGTGATCACATTCTATATGCTAAAATGATACATTTTCCTAGACATGCTATCCTATATGCTACATGGTTCATTCATAATTATATGGTTATCTTATCCTTTTGAGTTGACGTAATACCAATTTTTATTCTTCCCTTACCTCAAAGGGGGCATATCAGTAAGGGAACATTTTAGAAACATATCCTCTACATTTGTACTTATATTAGTTTTTAAATTTATCTATGTATAGTGGGGGAATGTTATGGTAACATATCATCCACACTTGTTCCATTTTACAAATTAGCTAGAGCACATAATCATATGATTCAAATACATATTTATGGCATAATTATAAACATTGGAACCATTTTTATACATAGTTTAAACATGAGACATATCTAAGGTGAATATTTTATGCAATATATGACTAATATTTCAAAATACAAATCAATTTTTGTTTCAAAACACTTTCAAGTATTGTCACCACCCACTAGGTTAGACTGTTGTGAACTATATTGAGATAATCTACCTAATAGCTAGTTCACCTTTTTTGTATGGTTTAGATGATTAAATCACTCAATATTTCCAAGTTTTTAGGTTGTAATTGATTTTATCATCTAACCTCACAAAGTTTATAGTTTGATTTACTTGGTTCACTCACACTCACTAGGTTATAAGTGTGATTGGGTTGTATTGTTGATCTAGTCTCAACTGCTAGGTGGTAATTCATATTTTTGTTAGGGTTTGGGGCATGGGCCCTCCTATCTCTATCTCTATATCCTTAGATATATGCACTTTATAGATTTATATTTGTTCTAATCTCAATTTTAGTGATTCATAATGATAGATATTTCAAATCAAGTTTCCCATAGGCAAGGTAGTTGCATTGATACATAGGTGTACTCCTAAACCTTTCTATCTTTAAATTTCAATCATTTTAATACTTTTAATTCTATATTATATGCACTAATTATATATTATAACATGCTCTTAGTTTCACATCAGTCACTAGAAAATCACACAAGTTGGACTTAAACAAATTCAAGGTGTGTTATACACACCCAAGTACACCTTCTTTTCCTTTAAACTAGTGATTTCATTACTAGATTAAAGGGCGGGGGGAAAATGTAGACACTATTTATAAATTATTTAGTACCTCAGTCATGTACACTTGGCAAACTTAAACCTTAGTTACTCTTCTTAGTTATAGACCTTTCATACTTCCACAAGTCTCACATATAATCTCTCTTATTCCCCTTGACCTATATCTTAGTATAGATAGTCTTATGTTGATGACCCAAGCCTTATATCTTGCCCATAATTCTTAAATTTTTTTTTATCTTGTCCCTATAAATTTTGATCATATACCTATTTTCCTACTCTCTAGACACTTGCATCCTCAATAGATACCTATGTCAACATAGGTGTCAAGCTCTAACACAAGTGTTTAGTGCCCTAAAGTAATCTAGTTTTAAAATGAATCATATCCTAATGATCAATATAAGCATTATTATGAATGTTATTCTCCAAAAATATTGGTATAAATACAAGATTAATCCTCATTGATTCCTCTCCTAAAAACTTTTACCTACTCACCAGGTAAGTTATCAAAAACACTTAATAAGTGAGAAAAGCTTCCCTATTTTATCCTATTTACATATAATTCATATGGATAACATATCTATAGATATAAATTACTAAAGGAGAAACCTAAGAGATATATTTTCCAAGTTACAGGCTAGGTAATTATTGCACTTGTTTATCATAAATTGCATGATTCACACACAAGATAACACATAGGCAAGAACTCCATAAGTCTGAAGCCCTTTTAATAACATTGTATATGTAAGCAATGTTAATTAAAAGATGGGAATTTGGGATATATCAACACCATGTGCTCACTAACCCATTTTTTCCCACAACCACTATAAAGATGAAGAACTAGGGTTTGATCATTTGATAAGGAGTGACACTCCATGACCTAGATTTGAATGTACTAGAGTGAAGGCAATGAAAAAAATAAAAGAATGTAGGTGTTTACCTCCTATTTTAGTAGGTATTATATATAAGACACTATTAAGAAAGTATTAATATTATTTATTTTTCATTTCAATATCTAGCATATATTTACTTATCTTAGTATAATAAATTTAGTATATGTTATAAGTTTAACAATTAATTGGCTAGTCTATCACCCTTTATCCCTAGTATATCTTTATCCCCTTTAAAACTATATTCATTAATATATATTTTACAATTAAACACAATCTAAGTTTCATCAACATGGACCCTTTCAAGATAAAGTATTTCTCTCAAGTTCTATGCCATAGAAAACATCCAAAATGCCATTTTAATATGTATTTCAGCTCTTTTGACTAGCATCTACAACATACCAAAGAATATGAATCCATTCAAATTCAATATACACATATTACATACATTACATATATTTTTGCACATTAAAAATAGCCTACTATTCCACATGTCATTTCAATTAAAATTCTTACATAGAGGTGCAATACTAAGGTGAAGTTTTTAAACCTTTATGAACAAGTCTTGATCTTTCTTAAATGTTGGTTTTATTAGCCTAGTTTCAAGGAATGTAAACATTCAATAAAATGAAACAAAACATCAACACCAAAGAGAGATAACACAAGAAATACCCTTTATAAACTCAATTTGATAAAACTTTAGAAAGAGTGAAGCCATGATTCCTCATCTTCACTATGTTTTGTATTCTATAAGATTTTTTCCTTCTTGGGATTACAAGGAAAACCAACTTCATGGATTTCATACTCGTAAATATCTTTGAAATGTTAGGTGGAAAAATTACCTCTAAAGAAATAAAAAATACTAAGGTTAGTTATATAAATGATGTATTCTTCACCTTATTACCTTCAACTCAACAATAATGAGAAAATAAGAAAAAAGACCAAAATTTATAAATAAATAATGTGAATCCAACTTCCATATACCTCACTATGATTGCTGATGTTTTTTGATGATATATAATGAATAAAATCTTTCTAGGACCTATATTTTTAATCTCTAAATGTTAGATCCCATTAAGAAGGCTAACTAAATCAACAAAGATAAGGATAAATGTTTGCAACCATTCCAATTCATTTGGCACTAGACTGCTACACCTAGTTCTAGGCTACTGGTTGTAAAAATTCCTCTAACTTATCAAGGTCAAAATTACATGCCCTATTTTTTGTAGCTTACATATTTTTTGAGAGGATCTCAAATATATACTAAAAATATACTTTTGATGCAAATCATGTGTTATTTTAGCATGTACAATAGAAACAAATGGTTTCCAAGACTTGGTATGTTGGAAATTACTCATGTTTGATATTTCATTGCCTTACTGACTAAATTTTATGATATATGAATCCAATTTGTGATCATCATGGAAAAGGAGAAGTGTTTTTCCAAAGTAAAAACTCCAAGGTCCTGTTTCTCCCACCCCCATAGTGTAAGAGAAAAAAATCTCATCCACATTGGGTGGGTGTGGAGGCATGATATGTTTGGTTTATTTATGGCTTCTTTGAGCATTTATAACTATTATTATAATTTTTTTATTGATATATTTTGGACTATGTTTTGGGTGATCTTGAAAGCCTCTTGTTACATGGGTGTGTAGTAGAGATACCTAGTTATTCCTAGTTGAGTGTGTTGCATTTATAGTACCCACCTATTTTCATACCTATATCTTTTGAATTGAACCTTTGGTATCACTTATGTTTATAAATGGGAGTTATAAGATTGGGGGTGCCAAAGGAAACCACCTAATGATGAAAAAATGATGAGAGGTTAGCCCCTTCTTGGATTGGCAACATAATTGCTCTTGAAATTTGCATGGAGTTTTCATCTATCTTTTGTGGCCTTGATATGTGAATGAAGAGCAATGGGCATTGGCAAGTTTTTATGCCATTTATTTTAATATTATATTTTCAATCATGTGAACATAATGAAATAAATAAGATGTATTGAGTAGGATATCTCATGCTTTAGTTGTTATTAAGCTTAGGTAAATGAAACAAGAAATGAAATGAAGTGATTATTTTGATGGTTGAAATCAATTTATAAAAATTGCACGGATAATATTATTCTCAATATTTAATAGTTTATCAGAAATTAAATGAGTATATTATTTCATAGTTTTTATTTAACTAGTTTTGTTAAGCCTAAGAAGGGATAAAATCATTTAAGAAAATTTAAGTTGACTTAAAGTGTCCCAATTTCTTCCAATTTAAATTTTAATGTAAAATATGCATTATCATAATCCTAATACAATGTATGGTTTAACTTTAGGACATGCAATTAATTTATTGAGTTTTTAAATTCAATTTTCTAGAATTGCTTATATATCCTTTATAATTTGTTCAAACTTTGTAGAAAAATTCACATAAAACAAGGCATAAAATTGCATGGAATAATTTTTTATGAAAATTCACAAATGTTAAGACATGTTTCCCTTTGTTTCATAAATATATGCCCTATGGTTTGTTTGTTTGAAGTTATTTTTTCATATCGGTAGGGTATTTTTTTAAATTTATAAGCCCTTTGGAATGTCATTGTCCCTATTTTTAGGGTACCTTGCTTTATGGGATGATGGTCACCTGTGTGATCATGTGGCAAGTTTAAAAGTCCATAATGGGTTAACACTTACTATACGTATTATTGAGTGATAATTTAATGTCAATGGTTAGGGAATCATGTGGAATGAAACCACTTAGTGATCCCACCATATTTTATTGATTTACATGGTTTGGGGAGACTATATGGATTTTAAACCATGCTGTTGTCTTCCCACTACCTTCACGGTTAGCATGGCAATTAATAACAATTCATCACACTTATTTTTTTTCAAAATTATATTTTAATATTTAATGAATATAATATAATTTAATAATATACCTTTTAATAATGTCTAAAAACTATATAAACTAATCTAAACCACAACTTTTTCAAACAATGATAACTATTTTGTGAAGCTAGTTGTGGAGACATAGAGACCCAAAGGTGGGAGAACCCAAAAAGGACCCTCATCAATTTTTTATCCTCTTATATATGCAAGGTGTTTCAAGATATTTAAACACATTTTTTCAATTTATACAACTTTTGTCTTAGGGAGGTAATTTTAGACCTTTTTGACATTTGTGGGCTCTTGGAAATTATTTTTTGCTCCCTTTTTGCATAAACTAAAAATCAAAGATTACAAAAGTAAATAGAAAGTAATTTCTTATTTGACTTGGTAGGTGGCCATTAATGGTTGTTGTAGAGTTAGAATATCCAAGATATGTTTTAAAAAACTATAAGAGCCCATAACCAACTAAAAACATTTTGTGAAAATGTGTACTTGTAAGACCAATCCAAGCATGCATACATCAAATAAATTTTGATAAATGAATAAAATAGGAAAAAGACCAAAATTTTAGAGACTTTATTAATGGCAGTCATGCAAGGCTAAGGAAGGAGAAGTGGGATGAATATGGGGAAGTCATCCTGTAAAACATCTTCCCCCCTTTCCAAAATGTAACTGTTTAGCTTAATAACTGATTTGACACCTTTAATTTCCTCCATAAGGTTTACCAGGTTTTCTTTGCCTTTGACTAAATCTTATGATTGAGATATAAATGATCCAAGCACTAAGATGGAGTGATCCATGATTAGAGAGATAATAAAAGACATTTTGAACCCTTTTGAGGTCATATTAAGAGTATATGTCCTCCTTTCCAAACACTTTTCTCTAAAGTTAATTCAAATTGAAATTAGATTCAATTTGTGACTTCAGGTGAGAACTAAGCATTATGGTTGGCTAAAATTTCATGGGTTCCTCTGTAAACCTCATTGAGTGTTTGGATGAATCATTCATGATAGTGGTTATTTGAACCTATCTATTTATACTTGAACATACATTATATAACTTGTGGCCATAGGGTCCACTTTGTTCACTTAGAGATTTATAGGCTTGTTTGAGATCTTGTAGGCTTATTAGAGCAAGTAGAGCTAACATGGTTACATAAAAACTACGTCTCCACTTGTGCATTTCCATCCATGTCATTTAGGAATGTATTTGTTTTTGAATTTCTTATGAATATTATGCCACAAATATGGATATCTAATGATAATATAGTTGTGTATATTGTGAATTATACATTCTACAAAAAATCCTATTTTTGTGTGGTTTCAGTCATATGAAATTTTGGGAATTACATTTTGGTATTAGAGGATAGTTTAAAAACTAGGATCTTTGGGTATCATTGTTCAATACCACTCCTAAAATGAATTAATTCATGTACTTATTAGATTATATACCTTGTTGAGGAGGTAGGTGGAATACACATGATGAGTTCCTTGGACTATGGACTCTTCAACCAAGTAATAGTTACATGGGTTTTTATTTTAGTCTCTGCACTTGAGAGACTCATGATAAGATTTTTTGGAAATATACCCATATATTAGATCAGATGAGATATTATAAAGGCATGAAACAAGGTTCTAACTTAGGGTTAATAAGTCAATTAGATGCAATGACAAAGTGATAGTTAGCTTAAATGCAAGTTGTTATGTGCTAGGATAATGGGAATTCTAAATCACCTTATAGATACAAATATTACCTTGGAGGACTCCATAGATAATTTATTGGGATATATTAATCTTGGTTCTTAAGACCATAATTTTTGATCATAGATAGATTGTAGAGTGTCATGTGGACCTAGGGTTGAGATGGTCTTTTTTAGGACCAGTGACCACCCCTTTCAATTAAACATTGCCTTGCCACTAAAGTGAAGTGTGATAAAGGGTTGGATGATTTTTAAATCACCTTGAGTGATTAATTTTGGAATGAATTGGGATCTATTTTATAGGGAAGCCATCTCATTTTGTAAATTTTTTGGCTCTTACCTTTTGAGTAATTTTAGGAAGGGTTGGGAATAGTTATTCCTTAGGATGAAAGGATAGTATCAATAGACCACAAAGGGTTAAAAATACCTTAGGACATACTTGGTACATATAATGGACCAAGAACATCATTGAGTTTTGCATGGGTTTCTAAATGAAGCCCATCTACATATATATGAGTGTTGTTAGATATTTTATTTACCATTTATGATGTACCAGTGATATCATATGGATGGCCTTATTAGGAAGCTTCATTTAGGTTAATGTTTTTCCCCTATCCATATTTTGAATGGTACTTGTCTCCATTTTGGTAGTGATATATGAAACGTTTTTAGTTACATGATGGAGTGAAATTTCCATTGGATTTGGATGTTGGTGATGGTTAGAAAGGAACATGTGGGCCTTTATGGAATATGGGACCAAGAAAGTGATATAATAAAATTATTCAAATGATGATTATGTTAGAGTGGCATTTTTACTATTGTTTCATGTTTGTTCAATATACAAGGCATATAGAAATAGTTTGGATGTGATATCTGAAAACTGTGTTCAACAACCCATTTGAGGTTATCACCTCATTTCTTGGAGTATATATTTATAGATCACCCTTATGTTGAAACAATGGTGGTTCAAAGGTGACATTTTTGATAGGTAATCTTGAGAGTAATATGATTTGTTTTTCCTCTTTACTAATAATGTTATATTATACTTCTTACTTCTATAACATCTTGAATGGATCAATGTATCAATGATAGTTTGAGTTCCTTGATATTAGCGAGATAATTTCCTCATGGATAAGTTATCATTCCCATAATATTTGATCCTAGTTTAGTGGGTTCCCTATAATTGTTCATAAAATTTATGAAATATAAGTTTATTTTGGAGGCAAAAGTAAAATTAACCTTGAGTGGGTGTACCTCATTTGTTAAACATGATCACGATAAGAATATGTTTTTACTTTTATAGCTTGTATGCTAGTTTCATTGAGCATGAAGTTTATAATGGATTATGACATACAAGCTTATTTTTGTGTTTAACTATTTTATGTGACCCTTATTTCTTCATGTTGACCATTGCATCCATTTTCTATTATGTATTGTTCAAATGTATGTAAAATTATTGACACAAATATTAAGGAATTTTTTATTCATGCACCCAAGTCCTACACCACATGTGTACAAACCAAAGACACTATTCTCAATTACACCAACATATCATAAGATAAAATCCTTACATGTTCCCCTAAGGTTTAGGGAGATTTAACTAGGCATATTCTGGGCTAGTTGGAAATGGGGCAAACCTTAGTTTTCTCATGCTAATAATAATGAACAATTTTAACTAATTAAGTGATTATTGAACACAAACATAATTAATTGAATGAAAAATTATCCATATCATATCCATTAATATAACCATGTATCATATAAACACAAATAATTATATTCTCATTCTTGTAGCATTACATTACAACATAGTCATCAATAAACAATACTACCATCAACCAATGTAGTAACATAGAAAACCCATATATATATATATATATATATATATATATATATATATATATATATATATATATATATATATATATATATATATATATAATGGTTTTTCTATGTTACTACATTGGTTGATGGTAGTATTGTTTATTGATGACTATGTTGTAATGTAATGCTACAAGAATGAGAATATAATTATTTGTGTATATATATATCCTCAATAGTAATTACCGTTAACACCCCATAATGTCTAATGAAGTGGGATATTTATACATACTCATGCCAGCCCTTTATAGTTATAAACAATAGATTATTCTCCATGCAATGCATAATTGTTTGATTATAATTAGAATCCATTATGACCAAACAATTGATTTTTGACCTATACAAGTGCTAGATATTTACCATCACATGATCTATTTTGGTATTTTTTATTACCATTACACTCATGGATTATTCATTCTTGTTTATTTGACCATGTTCTCTACCTTTCACACCACATAATTCGTGCAATAGTCTTCTTGATTCTCACAATCTGCATTATATGTTGCTTCATGACTTAGTATATGTCATTTGGATTATGGATAGTTTAGATGAATTTTTCCTTCCCATATTATATCACTTCTATGATCATATACTTATTTGAAAATTTGGGTGCCCCTCCTTACATGTGTGCCTATCCTAACCTCTATGTACTTTGACATAATACACCTCCTATGTGCATTATCTCTATGTTATTACCAAGTGTATCCAAACTTATCAAAAAAATGGGGTTAAACATCACCCTACACTAATTTTTTTCCCATCCTCAATAAAATTTATTATGTTGAATCAAAAAACTCATAAGCATCTCATTTCATTTATTAGTCAAAACTAGCCCACCATTTGAGCACAACATGTATGGTGTTTGTGACACTTATTATTTGTGCAACA
The DNA here is from genome assembly GCA_037957365.1 of Torreya grandis. NCBI lineage: Eukaryota > Viridiplantae > Streptophyta > Pinopsida > Cupressales > Taxaceae > Torreya > Torreya grandis. Next base: position 2,613,452 of record JARHVA010001913.1, read on the forward strand.
AATCCCATTAATGATAGAGGTTATTATTATTTTTATCTAACTTATTTTTTACATTAATTATTTTCTCAATGGATTACTTATTCTTTCCTCAATAAATATTTCTTCATCAAGGGTTTTCAATTGAATCTTTGAGAAGTGCCACTCAAAATTCTTATTTTTTTCACTTATTGTTAGACCCATTTCTTACATTTATTGAAAAAAATTATACATTCCCCCTTAATTTTATTTTTATAAACTGGGGATAATAACATGCTCTGCTCTTGTTCTTCTTTGTGGAGATGTGTTTATTATGGTTATTTGTCACAAAAAATTTAAAAAATGTTTATGTTACTCTCAAACTTTTTGAAAGCTTATTCAATTTTGGTTTTGTAAACTTATCCCTGTGCATATCTAACTACCTTACCTCTATTTTGGATTTGATCAATTATTATCTCTATCTATTCCATATGTTTGGCCTAAGCTATGTCCACTCCATCTATTAGGCTTGGTTGATTATTCATGGCCCTTTCACATAACTTCTAAGATTTGAGATCTATTCTAGATACCTCATGCTTTGATGCTATGTGCTTCCCCTTATATTCCTAAAGTGTGATTTTTTTTGTAGTGTGTTTCTTCTCTTCCTCTTTGAGTGCCTTAGATAATTATGTTGTTCTGCACCTTTGTTTCTTGTATCCTACATTATTGATCAAGGTTTACCTAGAAACCTATGTAAATAATTTTACTAGTGCACTTACTAATTATATGTTTCTCATGTTCATGTGATTTTAAAACAACAGGTTTCAACCTCCCCTCACTTATAGTGGAGGGTCAAATCTTGTAGTCATAGGAGTTTCAAAAAATGTTTTTTCCACATGTGTGTAAGGGAAAAGATAGTTGCTTGTGATTTTTTATTTTATCATGTTTGATCCTCATCATAGTCCACATGTATATTTATTCACCCCTATTTTCTCCCTAGAATTTGGTGTGGGTTTTATATTATTCTTGTTGTTATATATGTGGTGGGATCTCTTCCACCCAACATGTTTTCCCTTCTCCATCTCTTTAGTCTCTACTTATTCTTATTGTTTTTACCTGTGTCTTCTCTATTGGGTTACTTTTACTAGGGATTTATTAAGGATTAAATGTATATTAAAAGTTATATGGATGAATAAAATCATTTATACATTACCATATCTAAGTTTTTCATGTTTTCAATTAAGCCTCATGCATACTTCATTCACTTTGTTCCTATTCTTATTCACAAGTATAAGGGAATCTTGTGTTTTTTATTTTTCTCTCCCTTTTCCATAGGGGTGGTTTGTTATTTTAGATGGAAAATATGACCTTATTTTAAGGGATCTAGCTATGTAATCAATAATTTATTTTTCTTCTCTAGAGGCATATACTCTAGTTCCATTTCTTCTATGTACTCTTACACATGAGATAGTGGCCTGGAAATCTTCTTTATTGATTTTATTTTCAAAAGACAATGCTTGAAAATCACTTGGAAATGTTATTTCATTATTTCCCTATGCTCATATGATGATATTTTTTCTCTTTAGTTTAAACATATAGTATAGCTTGTGTAGTCAGATGTCTATGAGAAAACTTTGGATTATTTGATGAGGCACCCAATGCTATCTTCCTCATCATCTTCCTTTAGTGGGGATTCCTCCAAGTTTTATTTTTCATAAAGAATGTGGATATTTGCATCTATCCTATACATGTATAAGGTTATATTTTATATATATATATATATATATATATATATATATATATATATATATATATATATATATATATATATATATATTTATTTAATATGTCATTAAAAATTTCAACAAAATATTGTAACATAAACCATATTGAAACTTAATCTATCCTAGCATGTTTCCATTATCTAAATTGATTTACGCTAGTGAATAATGTTGCATTAAAGTGAATTTGGCCTAATCCTTAACCATCTCTACTAGTAGCCTTGGAATGCAACACTCATCCCTTATTGCTTCCTTCATCCAAAAAAATAATATATCTAATATTTATTTATACATTTTTGATATAACCTCGTGGCATGTATAGGAGTGATATTTTAATGCCAGATTGTTTTCATGGAGGGGGAAAGTTTGATGGCCTTATTAAATGTTCTCAAGAATGCCAATCTCATCAAATAATAAAAGTATTAGGATTACACTATATTTTAATATCTCCCTAAGCATATGCACTTTATCTACACCTTTGATAATTAAATATATCATGAACTTAGAGATGTTAAATAATGTTCCCTTAACCATCTCATGCACTAAGTAAATATTTTTTTATTTATCTCCACCTAGTACCCTGATCCATGTAGTTTAGTGCTTATGAAGTGAGATACAACCCTTTGAGCTCTATATTTTATATTAACAATGGGGAATATGAACCCCACTTTCTTATACTCAAGATACTTGTCCACACACTTAACCTCTTTAGTGTTTCTCAATGCTTCCTTGATATCCCTTTTTGGATAGACTAATCTAGTCACTTTATGGATTTAGGTAGGTGTGATCCTCATCCTCCTACCAACAAACTAGAACATGTATTCATGCACACACAAGATCAAAAGGTGCATCAACTCCTTAGTCTTTCAAAAATAAGGGACTTTATATATTTTTAGAACTCCAAATTTTTTAATTTTTTTTTGATAGAGTCATCAAATATAAAATTCCACTCAAGGGTATTATTTCATATGCTAGCCATGTAGTTATTCTTGAAGTCAGCCTCATTTCCCCTTCTATAATGGTTTTAATCTTCCATCTTTCATTGTCAAACTTTGACTCTCATTCTTACTTATGTGTCACACCCTCATGATACTACATATATATGAAGCTTATCTTTCTTGGCCTTGGTTTGATTTTTACTTATGGTGGTGGTGCACTTAACATATCTAATTTTACTTTTTATTAGGTATGTTCTTCTTTTTATTTATCTCTAATGCACTCTCTAACTATTTGGAATTGATTTGGAATTATACTACTTTAATGCTTCATGCTTCTATCATTACTTCCTCCAATTCTTTTGTAATGATGGCTGATTTCCCCTCAACCTTCACACTACTATCTTCTTCCCCTACTTATTCCATAATGGGTGTTCTAACATATGTACTTGAGTCAAAAATGAAGCATTTAATATTTGATTCCTTAAATTTTTTTATCATAGTAAGATTGATACCCATTTTTAATACATTTGGATTCCTTACATAGCCAAACCCTTAAATCTTGGTGAACACATGTATAATTCAGATGAGATGTTGTTAGACTCAGTTTTAAGCTTCTATACAAAAAAATGGAATCCTAAAACCATTAAATATTTAAAATGATGAATTATTATTATTTACCAACTAAAATTACTCATTACTCAATGAATTTGAGTCAAAATTAAAAAAATTCTACATTCTTATCTTTAAAATTGTGTTTCTTAGTTATTCTATAGCTTAAATTTGTAGGCATTTTCACTGTTCTTATTTGCTCATGCTTGCAGGGTCTCTCAATATTTATAAATATAAAAGTGGTGAATATGACATGAATCTCTTCTTATATACCACTTGGCACATTTATTCAAAATTGCATTCAATGGGATAGTCGTACATGTAATGATTTTAAGGCTTTAGACACTCAAAGGTTTAATGCTACTACCTTTAGATTAACTAGTATTGCATGCTAATTGTTAACCATAAAAATTTTAAAGTTTAAATTTCTATGAGTGACATCATTATATTTGTTTACCATTTTTTTAAAGATCTTTTCCTTGTGTACTCTCTCCTTATGTGTTCATGAGCACTACACTTCACTTTCTGTTGCACACATACTTGCCATGTATTTACTTCATATCAAGTCAATCTCAAAACTAAGCCCATCCTTGTCAATTTTACCACCCCATATTACACTTACATAAAATTTTATTTTATTTTCCACAAATTTGCACATCCTTACTCCAAACTAAATCTAGCATCTAGTCCTCCATCTTGAAGAAAATATTTGTGCATAATTTTTTTTGTTAGAATAACTACATTTTCATTAAAATCTTAACACATTTGGTAACAACACATGGTAAAAGATATTGATAATTTAAAATATTATTTTATAGATATTACAACTTAACACATATGAAAATTATGTTAATACCTTACATAGACTTTAATTATTCACCTAGCCTACTTGTATGCACAAAGGTTGTGCTTATGATTATCTACTCTACTCACTTAATAGTACTAACTTACACAAATAATACCTATAAAAAATTTTAAAAATGTAAAAAACCTATATGGAATGCACATTATTCACTATAATATTATTAAATTCTAAGAATGATAGGGCTTAAGCTCACTAACATTAAAATCTAGGATATTAGGTATTACTTACAGGTCCAACCACTAGAATTGAAGCTTTGCTAGGTGCTTTAGATACTTAAAATCATATAAAAATATAAGAGAACATTTTTTTAACACTTTTTTATTTATGTTCTTGTCATGGCAAGATTTTTATCTTGCCATAACACTAGTTTAGCTCCAACACGCAAAGGTGCACTTCTCATCCAATTGCATCAGATCCTCCAAACATAAATGTTGATAATATAACCCCTATTAATCACGTAATTCATAATTATGGGACTTGAAAATCAATGGGTAGTACTATCTTAGTACTCAACACTAACTAAAAGGGTGTAGCTTTATTTGTGTTCTTATAAGTTATTTGGTAATCCCACAAGATGGTTAAAGTGTGATCATCATAGTATTTTCACCCTACATCACAATTTTTTTTAATGCACTTCATAGGATTTTGTAAAAGGCTTATGTAATTCCATTATCTTAGGGATGGTACAGGGTTATCTTATGATGGGAAATCATGAAGTCAAATAACAAGATGCACATTGTCTTGTTAATGAAGCTCATGCATCGGTTAATGATTATAATTAAAGGGCACTCATACTAAATAAATAAATAAATAATCCGAAAAGAAACATGTTAGGGTTGATATTATAAAATTCTTGGTGGGTATTACTTCAACCCATCTAGTGAAGTCATTGACTATAGTAATGATATAACAAACACTAATTCTAAGCATAATAGGAGAAATTGGCCCTACAAATTCAATATAACATTTTTAAAAGGGATCTTATGCCAAGATATAAATTAAATGAATTTTGTCTCAATATTTTAGATTTCCATTCCTTTGGCATATGCTATATTTTTTCACATATCATTTTATATCCTAAAACAACATTAGTCACCATAAGCTAAAAAGTGGGATATCGCAAATGGTGGAATCTATATAAAAATGTCCGTTGATGATTCCCTCATTCCCTTCATGAAATATCCATAAAAATTTATGTTAAAACACACATCTATTCAAAATATTATCATCCCCCATTTTTTATAGTTCCCTTTCAATAAGTTAGCCTAGGGTGGCACACACAACTAGTTTTTTCTTCTCCTTAGTTGATAGATGATAAGGAGCAACACCTGATGTTATAAAAATATCTATCTCCTTAAAATATTTTGGAAAACATTTAATATTATATATTTTCACTTTAGTCAAATCATATTTAGTTTTTCATGCCTCTTCTCCATTAGTTATGTGCAATAAATGGTCACATCCTATGTTTTGTTTTCTTGGATTAACAACAATGAAAAATTGAAACACTTGAAAAAATTCCATCTATAAGTACGACCATCGATCACTAGTTTGTTAATGAGATATTTGAATGTTTCATGATATATTAAAAGGTAAAGGGTGTTTCCAATAGATATTGCCTTTTTTGTAGTGCATAGACCATGACCAAGGATTTATGCCCTATAGTAGTGTAGTTTTATTCTGATACTAGGGTACATTTATGAATGGCTAATTAAATGAGGTGATAAATAATTCCTTTCAATATTTGAGAAAGTATAACACTGATTGTGATAGTTAAAGCATTTACATGGATGTGTAAATGAGTGATCTATTCAATAAATTATTGGATTGATGTACTTGTCAAATTATTATTCAATGTTTAAAATGCTTCATCCTACACTTCACACCATGTAAATGGCCCATAATTTCATAATAACTCTTCTAATGACATGGTGATATCAGCATAGTTTCAAATGAAATATCTATAGTAACCTATGTGTCTAAAGAACACACACTTTTACCATTGAGTATGAGGTGGCTTAAGCTAAAAGATAATATCCACCTTTTTAGGGTCCATAATTAAACCATATTTTGAGATTAAATACTCCAAAAAATTACCATAAGGTGTTACAAAGATACATTTATTCAAGTTTAGTGTAATTTGGAGCTATCAAAACTCTCAAACATAATTCACTGATTGTCATGATGGTCTTTCATGAGTCCATAAATGGTCTAGTAATCTAGATAAACTTGGATAAATTAGTGCACAAAGTATTTGAATGTGGTTATTAAATTTTGGGAGAAGACAACATACCCATTATTTAGGCCAAAAGACATGGCATTATTAGAAAATGAGCCCCATTTAGTAACAAATGTAGTCTTGTGATTATCTTCCTCTTCTATTTTCACCTAGTGATATCTATAAAACCCATTATTGAAGATGTAAATTTCACAACTAGCTACCCCATCAAGCACATATTATATAAATGGGGTGGGAAATGGGTCCGTTACACATGAAGCATTCAATAGTCAAAATTAAACACATATATGAATTCACCCATCCTTCTTTCTATTGATGACCATGGGGATTACCTAATATAATTACTCAATAGGATAGATGATTCACATTACAAGCATGTTGTTAATTTGTTATTTTACCTTAGTATGAAAATTAGGGTCTATTATATATGATATACTTTTGATAGGCCTTATGCATTCAACTAGTTTTTTTCTCATTTTACTAAAGGAGGGATGTAAACCATTCATGTATTTATATCTCAATGGAAATATGTTATGTAATTCTTAAAGTAATCCCATAATATGGGTGAGTTATTCACTAGATTAGTATCCCTATATAGTTTCAATATTTGGCACCTCCTCTATGTTAAGGTTAATTTTTGTGGTCTTCAAGGGTTCTCAACACTTGTTATACTTATCATCTGATGTGCTGACCACATCACATTGACCATTCAATGTCTCGACTCTCAAATGGCTTGGACCATCCTCATAATGATATTCATCCACATAACACAATTTTTTTTTCCTAGTTCTATATTTCCAATTTATAGCCATCTAATATAATTCATCCTCTTCTCTTGAATCAATATTAACATTGCAATCTTCAAAAAAATTGGTAAAAGATAGCTCCTTTTAGCCATAAAAGTTTTATACCATTTCATCCATGAGATTGTCATCTTATAATATGTTGTGGTTGACATATTTCAAGGGTTTGAAAAATTATAAATTAGAAAAAGAAAAGGTGTACATAATTTTTTTTTCTAAGGTTATCAAATGAGTGGTTTCCTAACATGTCTTATTTATAATATATTGTGCATTAAAAATCTTCAAAGTATAATAACAGGAATGAACCCAAAACCTCTCTAGAATAGTTAAGATTTGCATCCATACTTTATCACACCTGTATATATATGTATATGGGTTTGAGTCACCACTATATATGGGTATACCATGTTCATCATTGATGCACCAAAACCTAGCACACATTGCCTCTTTGATTTATACCTAGTTGGATAGGTTTAGTTGATGAGTCACCCACCATCACAAAAAAATAATTTTAAGTAGATGTAGTAATACATTAAAATTTTTGGATTCCTTTGGAACAAAAGCCTCTAAAGTATTCAAAAATAATTATGCCTATTCTGAACCTTCATACTGAGGTAAAAATTTAAGATTTCATTGAATTAGATGAAACACATTCTTAAATTTTGAATAAGTACATGGAACCAAAATCTTATTTTTTTATTAGTTCCTTATGTATCTAGCATAGATAATATATTATAGGTTGATACTTGGGCTGTGATCCCACCACTCTACACTATCTACCAATCACCTAATATGATTCTTGCACCCATTAGTCATAAGTAATAATTGTAGTGTTAAATATTGATTGTGTGTCATCCCAATAAAATACCCCTAGTGATTGAGATATAACATTTCCATACCTTAGATAATTATGTTATAGATCTGATTAAACTTATTATCTATATCCACACTCTCCATATAAGGAGGCCCTTGGAACTTTTTTAAAAGAATGACCATGTGTTCCATCCCATTTTCAAAAATCATGTAGCACTTATTAAAGCATATATCTACACTATTCACATAATGCCATGACATACCTAAGAGAGCATGATAAATATTGAATTATAAAATCTTTAGAAAAATAAAAATATATGCATAAATTTTCACCAATAATATCAATAGTGACATTCTTTAGTATACACAGAGCTTGCATGTGAGTCTTAATTTTTATGAACAAGACAAGTGGGAAAGGTTGAAGAGATAAAATTCCCATTTTGTGATATGCATATTGGGTGAGAATATTTACCTCCACACAATTAAAAAATATAATTTTTTAAATTGACCACCCATCAATGTTACATCATTCAATAATTCTTGTTCATATCCTATTTTCTCAATGAATCTTACCACTTGGCCCTGAGCTAGATGGGGTGTGGGTGCTATAATCAATACTCTATCTATATAATGTGAGATTTTTAAATATAGGGATCATTCCCTTGGAATGAATTAGAGCTAAAATATTGGTGAGATCATTCTTTTCCTATTCAACTTGGAACCTCTATTGAAGGTTTTCCCAAGCTTTAGCTTCTAAGTATCACATGAGTTAAAGTTATGCTTTTAAGTTCTAGATTACTTACATCAACTCTTGTACTATTTAATATTGGAATAAACCTTTAGGGTATTATTTCATATGTGTATAAACATGATAAACCTTTTCTTTTGACCCCAATGCCTCAAAACCAATCTAAGTTCTTTCCCTTATGACTATAAACAATTGTGTATTGGTACCTTTGCACATTGTTACTTGTACTTTGGGCCCTTAATTTTTTGAATATTTTTATAGATTACTTTGATTAGTATTTCATGTCATATTAATCATATGAAAACCATTTTCATTTATGTCGTTATGTGTGATATTTTCATACAAATATGGGCATTGATCCACTACATGTTCATCTTAAGTGAACCCAAAATTATAATAATCTCTATGATACTAGTCTAAAAAACCACATTTTTATCATGTGATTTAAGGTAATATACCTCCACCTCATTTTCCACACCCTTAATAACCATGTTATTTCACATAACCCCCATGTCCTTGATTTAACTATCCCATAGTAGCTTGGCACATGGATCACTCTCATGCCTCATGAATTTCATTGATAAATAAAAAATATTTGGTGTTATGGGTCAATGCATCATATACTATACAATATAATTATAATCTGGTCTATGTCACATGATGAATAAGTGGATAGTTGTGAACATCATGAACTTCATGATATATTTCATAGGAGATTACCATGGACCTCACATTCCATATAGGATAATTTTTTTTATCATTCCTTTTGACCTTAAAATATGTACATTATAACCTAATCATAGTGTCGTGGGAACTATTAGCTATTAAATTTTGAAGTTAGGAAGGCATTTAGGTGATGTGTACCTTAATAAAAGGACTAACCCTGGTATCCATGCTTTTAATGGATTCTATACACATGGTACCTCCTAGGGCTTCTTTGGGTTTGGTAAATGTATTTATTGATAGGGAACATCAAAGAGGAACTAATATTCCCTTGATGAACCATTAAACATTATTTTTAGGGCATTTAAAATCAAAGCTTATAAATCAAGGTTATAAACCTTATATCATAAGCATGTATGATATCATTTAGTTCCTATTTAATTTATTTTAGCACATAAGTTAATTACTTATCAAAATTTGGGATGTTAAAATCCCACATAAAATGTGTCTTTATGAGATCATAGCAAAAAATAGTTTAATTTGGGTTGATTTTAAAACTATGTGTGTACATGATCTAATAATGTTATTGTGAAATGTCTTGCCTTATAATTTGAACTATTTATACTTTCATGCACCATATAACTCATACTCATGCACATGTTTAGCAATAATTACCATGTCATGGCAATCCATCAGATGTAAAAACATCTCATAAAATATTTATGGTAATAGTACAGGAGGATTAACTTAGGTAAATTTATAAACTATATAGTGTTACATTATTGATCTTTGAATTCCCATAAGGTTACCTTCTATGTCACCCATGTTCCCCATATGGACGTAGTTGTATCAATATGAAAATTGACCACTCCCTATGTCTACATATGTGGATCTTATTGAATTTTTATATCTACAACTGATCCTATTATCCCACCTTATGAAGTATTACTAGTTTTAGATTCTAGGCCAACCCCCATTGATGTCATTCCCTACATTCTTATGCCTTTTTATACTAATCCTCATTGTGGTGTATCTAATATCATTGAATTGTGAGGAATAACTTGAACTAAAAAATTATTCTCTACTTATTGAATAAATAATTATCCTCTTATTATCTCTCTAATTATATATTTGACACCTTTATCCATTTATGAATATAATTCATGAGCATGTGCTTCAGGTGGAGGTGAATCTAGCATTTACTCAATCATACAACTCTAAATACTTTTTTAGATCCAATAGGATTCAACATGTTCCAAAAATAATTTCTCTTCTGCACCAAGATTACCTTTTCTTCCCCTAAGGATCACATCTCTTCTATAAGAGATTCGTCCACATGTCATCCCCTTTCTTTATATGTCCTTAGGGCATATCCTAAGTTAGAATATCCCCTATATCTAAGGTCTTTCTCAGTGATCACCTTCTATTTAGACTCCTTAAACTTGTGCCTTATAAGCTCACATTCATCTAATTCATCCATTTTTTAAGCTTATTTCAATTTTACATTCAAACCTACTTCTCTTCATCTCTGACTATCTATGTAACCCATACAACTAGGGATTTATCCCTCTATATATAATATCTTGATTCCAAAATTTACCGATAACTTCATTATTTACAATAGTGGTAGCTCCAAAAATTAACCTTAGTTCATGAAATATTTGGTACTTGAACTCATCACAACAATAATAAGTAGGCATTAAAAATTATAACATGTGATTCCACTAAACATCCATAGCTCTTGTCTAGATCATGTGCAATTGATATAGATTATTCAAGTGATAATTAGTCCTCAAATATGGATGCCCAAATTTTTTATGGTAGTCTATAATATGCACATCCAACCATGTATGTAAATGTGTGGGTAGTTCATAAAATAACACTTCATAAAGAGTATCATGTAATTTAACATCCATATATTTCCTTGGATTTTACTCTTTATGGCTTGGATGTTCTGGTGAAAATTTATCCTTTCTCTACTAAAAACACCATTAGATATTTTCAAAAGATATTCTATAGGTAATTTTCAATCACCATTAGATAAATGGAACCAAAATGTTGACAAAATTTTTAATTTATTTCTTATTTAAGCACCCAATTCCCATGCCACACATCTATAAACCCAAGACACTACACTCAATTCCATTGACATATCACATAAGGAAATCCTTACTCACTCACCTGAGGTACAAGGAGAGATCAGTATGCCTCTATCAAGATAGTTGGTAATGGGGAAAATGCTTGGTCTCTGATGCTAAGAACTCATGATTTTTTAAAACTAATTAAGAAATAATTGCATAGACACAAAATTACTTTAATTCAAAATTATTTAGAACATCTCCATTAATATACCCATGTATCACAATAACACAAGTATTTATATGCTCATTTTGGTAGAATTACATTACAATAGAGTCGACAATAACTACTACAATTAAACATACTCATTCTGATATCATTATTACAATTACAAATAATTATATGCTCATTTTCACATAAATTGTAATAATGGCCCATGAATGACACAATTTTTTTACTATAATTAGAATCTGTTATTAAAAAATAGTTAAATTTTTAATTATAAAAATGCTATATTTCCATCATAAAACACTTTTATCATAGTTGGTTTGGTCATTACACTCTCAAAAAGTTTTTTATTATCACTTTATCCACATTCTCCACCTTTCATACCTCACAATATATTCATTTATCCTCTTGATTTTTGTGCTTCACATTCTATGTTGGTTCATGACTTGGTCTATGATGATTGGCTAGATAATTTAAACCAAATCTTATTTTACATATTCACATGATTCTTTAATCCCATACTTACCCAAAACTTGTGGTGCCCCTCATTACATGTGTGCTTATACTTATCTATGCATGATTTGACATAATCCACCTCCTACAGACATTCTCTCCATTTTATTCATGCATGCATCTAAAATTACAAAAAAAATTAGGGTTAAAAAAGTATTTAGTTACATTTGGTAATGCATTATATGTTTGTGTAGATTCTTGGGTCTTGTAATACCACATTTTAGAACTATGCCAAACCCTTGTACAAATTATGATGTTTGGGTCATCCTTATTTATATCTTGATGAGGAGTGCATGTATTGCACATCCATGATTCATGGGTTTTTTTTCTAGAGAGGATGAATTATATAGTTTTTTCATTTTCATAATTATTGAGGAGTGTCACTTGTACCTTAACTCATTTTATGATGTATTTTTAGTCTTATTTTAAAAGTTGTCATTGATTATTATGTGAGTTTCATAGAATGTCATGAGAATATGATTTTAGATTATATATATAGGGTTTAATATATAAGGCACTATTATGCCTATTTTTGGCACCTCTTCTCTTTTCTAAAAAATTGACTTTACTAAATCATTCTATCATATTGATGACTAATGTCGTAACACCTAAAAATTCTTATAAGGGTCCTAGTTCATCACTTAATTTCAAATATTTATTACTATGCTCAATGATTATTATGAGTGATACATTTAATTAAGTTTTACTCTAAAATTAAAAATTGGTTTTAAAATCATAATTTGATATAATGAAAACATTAAATCTATATGGATAAATGTGTAGATTGTTAACTGATAATAGTTTGACTTGGTCATGTGAGTATAGTAATTATGGGTGCACCTATCTATTTCATTAGGGAATGACGTAGAATTTTCATAAGATTTTATTTAAGAAGATTGGTATGATCTCATTTTATTCATAAATTTGGTTTATCAAGTGATATTTGTGATCATGAGGTTTTGATACAATTTGGAAATGATATGTGTTGTTATATCATTCATAGTTCATATTGACATTTCTCGATATGATAGAATTGTGAATGTTTTAAATATATTATTATTTATATGTTTTATTTTTTAAATTTAACATGAAAATTGATCATTTTATTAAGGTTTGAGCAATATTTAAACCTATGTGATATCTAAACTTAAGTGATAAAATGTTGGACTTACGAGCTAGTTGGTGGTAACATTGATGATTTTCCTATGATGGTGAAACATACAAATTATAATCTACAACTTAGGAATGGTATTTTAAGCCCAAGTTAAAAGTCAAGATTTGTCTTGATCATGATAGCTGGTAGTACCTTTGAGTTTTATTATTTGGCATAATGTTTATTAGATACCATTGATTGTATTAGGATTTATTTTCATTTATGAAATTTATTTCATTAATTTAAATGTACATAAATTGAATTAAGGATTATATACCAAGTTTTAGTGGTAATTTTAGATCTAGTTAAACTTGGTGAAATGGAATAAGTGATATCCAAACTGTCAATAAAGTATTAGCAGACTTGGTAGCAAATTAGATTGTAACACATAAGCTAAGTGGTTAATGCTCACTTAGAAGCATAAAAAAGGTTGGTTTTATTTTGTTGATGGTAATTATTTGGAAATATCTTGGAATAAATGGCACTCTATGATTAGGAAGAAGAAATTGGAAGTAAATAAAGGGAAATTGGGTGTATTTGTAGACAAGGTAAGATATTATTGACCAATTTATCATTCAGAGTTCAAATTTAAAGTTTGAGTTTGTAATTGCTCTACATGAAAAATTAAAAGTTGTCTAAGTTTATTTTGGTAAAGATTTCATGGTTTCAAATTGCATGCAAATGCTTGAGTCTAAAATTAGGAAATATGATATAATTTTGAAATGCATACCTTTGAGTTTTTATCTAGATACATAAAATTATTTTTTTAGAAGATTTGGGATTTGATTATTTTCTTCATGGCTACATTATTCTCTATATGAAGGTGTCTATATGATTTCTAAAGATTGTTACATGCATATTGGTTTCATTTTTGTTAGAATAAGAAGACATTCTAGATATTTGACTAGGAGTTGTGAGCCTAAATTTTCTTTTCAGTATCAGATTGGTTGATGGTTTAGAAGTTGGTAATAATGGCATATCAAATGAAAATTACATGATAGTTTTTAATATTTGACAGGTATTAGGTTTTGAAATGATTTTGATATTTCTACCCATATATATGGAAACATGGTTCAATAGAGGCTATAATATGATATCATATTTAGATATCTAGGTTATTGTTTCATTTTTTTCCAACATGCAATTTATGTTAAGGAAAGTGTTTAATTATTGAAAAATGGAGAGCCATTAATAGTATGTAAGCTTTTTTTTGTTGTGATATTTCCATTTCCTATATTCTATGTGTTTGTGTTTGAAAATGATCAAACTAGGAAATAGTTTTCATTTAAGGACTATTTATGTGCTTTGAATAATTTAAAGTTGTTCAAATTTTAAAATGGAAGTGTGAATGGATTCGAAGGTATGCTTGCATAAGTTTTTATTTTGTTGTGCAAGATTGGAAATATCATTTTATCTAGATGTTGACCATACATTCTAGTTATAATGTTATTTGATATGTATATGAAGAGATTCTATTTTGGTTTTATTATTTATGAAGGTTATTTCAGTCATACTTTGACTTGATATCCTAAGATACAAATATATGGTCAATATATATACATTATGATTTAGTTAGAAAAACATAAGATTTAGAGTAGTTGTTGTCTATAGTGATAATGTTTTGACTTTTTCAATTATATTTATTGATGGGTTATTAGTTTGTTTGGTTGGAAAATAAATTTCATTCCATGCATAATATGTACAGTTATATTTACCATTGGCATGTGTCAATTTTCTAATAAGTGGAATAGATATTTGACATTTGAATACAATCAAGATTTTGTGATGGCATAAGAAAAGAATTCTAATTTTGATTATAGTTTGGGATATAAGTTTGTTCTAACTATCATTGAATTTTTTGAAATAATATATATGATATAAATTTCAATCTCACTTATTAAAATTTGTTTATAATACAAAATAAATTATTCAGAAGAAGATGTGCCATAATTTGTTATGTTTGATGTATTTTAATATAATGATAGTTTGCAGTTTAGGGAATATTTAGGGTTTGATTTCATTTAAATTTTAGTATAATGTTAGGTTGGACTCCATGTGGTTCTTATAATTCACTTGATAATAATTGGGGACATAGTCAAAAATGTCATAGAGAGGATACACCTCCATAGACATATGTTCTTAGAAGACATAATTTTTAAGGTAGAAGTAATGGTAGGTCCTTTCCTAGACCTTATAATTTTAGAACACCCATGTCAATACATTTTGATGCTTTTGAACCTACTTTCTAGAATGTTTTAAATGCTTTGCCTTTTAACCTTGCCAATAACCAAGCAAAAGAGGTTAGAGAGGTCCTCTTTAGAGAGTTCATTCTCATGGATGAGGAAATTCAAGGATTTCCTCTCAATGTATAGATATTGACTTACAATATGATCAAAATCATACTCCTCATCACTCTCTTTAATATCGAGAACCCACCCCATTGAATGAGTTACCATTGACTACTAAATTATATTCTCATGCTTTTGTACCACTCGATACCAAGCTTCCATCACCTAAACCTATTAATGAAGTTATAGGTTATTTTGATTTAACCCTTGAAATTTTTTCTTCCCATATACTTGAATAGCAAATAATAGTTTATTTAATGGGCAAAATATGAGAGGTCTATCCTATAACATCTTTTATCATCACTAGGATGGTTAAAAAAGTAAAGTTGGAAGTTGATGATGAAGATAACAAAGGTGGCATCAAAATGGTAAAGTTTTTATGTAGAAAAATGAAATACACCAAATATGTGATAGATAAGGGTCATCTATTGATTGAAATGTTATCTGATATGAAAGATGAACAGATGGCTTGTTAAGTTATGTTGTTGGTTTTGATGTTTTTAGACACTTTGAAAATATTTTACTATTTTGATGATGGATATTTTTGTTTGATAATTGATAGTATTTGAACTTATGAAACATTTGATATTTTGATTTTGGACATATATTATTATATTTTAATGGTTAATGCACATGGATTTAATGTTTGATGTATTTAATTCTATTTAAATTACTTAGTTCATGATAATATTTAGTATAGTTGTTTATTTAAGTGATAGTGATGACTAAGGGCCCCCACCCATTTAGATTTTGTCTTCAATCTATTAATATTTAATTTTTATCTTTGGAATTATTTAAGTCTTAAATATAAGTAAGTTATAATATAAATTAAATGAATTTCTTAAAATTCAATTAGACTTAACAAATAACTAACTAAAATTATTTATTACTTTTTATTCAACCATCTCTTGAGGAGATTGTTATAAAATAAGATCAAAGTGACATATCAGATGGAGAAATATTACATAAGTATTCTTAAAGACTCTGAATTACTTCAAAGTTCATTCATCATACTATTTTTGTGTAACATCTCTGAGATAATACAACTTTTAAAAATAGACCAATAACATATTCTCTAATAGTTAAGTAGTACACTTAATCAATGTAAATATATCCATATTTCTTATTTAGTTTATAAATTTATTATTTGAAGGTTTTTAGGTCTAATATATTATGGTGATTGAAGATATACAATCATATGATCAAAATACATAGCACTTAGCCTGAATAATAATGATTACATCATTGTGTGACATGTTATTGATCCATTTAGATTGTGTTAGTTATTATTTTCAAATATTTTTTACTCAAAATTTATTTCTCAATAAAATATCTTTTATTTATAATAAGATGACTCTTTAGAGACTCATAATTTTATTTTATTTCTCATCGTTATTTAAATAGTTTATGTTTTCTATCTAGTTTAATTTTTTTATATGTTTAAGCCTATATTATATTAATTATTTAATTATTTTGATTTTACTTAAGTTTAATTTATTATTTATTATTTGTTTTGTCATTATATTAATATCATTTAGTTTATTGATCTTTCATTTATTTCCTTTCTGTAGTTATTTAGATATGTTTGTTATTTATTTAAGTTTTAAATTGTTTATTGAGAGTATTGTCTTACTTTAATTTTTTTCATTATTTTTTTTACATATATATTTTTTTATTTTTAATTATCTTTTTATTTCTTAGATTTAGTTAAGTTTTAGATTATCTTTTCTATTTCCTATTTTTAATGGTAAGTGTTAGATTAAGTTAATTTTAGTTTATTAATTCTATTTTTTAAGCATTTGTTATTTTTTCTCTTTTTGTTAACTTTCTGCATAGTATATATTTATTTCATGTTAAGTAGGTGTTTGAATAATTATGCTAGTTGTTATTTCTATTTCGTTGTTTAGTTTTCATTATTAGCTATTTTTATTGTCTTTTAGTTCTTTCTTTTTCTTTTATTTGGATCTATTTTGAGCACAGCATAAACATCAAAAGATTGTGTACAATTTGATAAAAGAAATATATTCTAAGGAATAGAGATCTGTATTTCAAGAGGCTATCTTATCTATAGGTTTTTTCTATCAAATAGGTTAGATTAAATACACATAGTATATTTCCTTCATTTGATTTAAAATGATATTAATTTACAAAATTATAATGGAATATTTAACAATGTTTGTTGTACTTTTTATTTTTTAGAACACTAAAAAAAACCCTTTCACATCTATAAGATCATTTGTGATCTATTAGATCCTAACTAGTAGACTAGTACGATTCCATTTTAACCTTTATAATAATAATCAAAAGGGTTGATTTGTTGACATGATAATTTTGATCATCAATAAATTTGGCAACTTTATTAGGGAGATTTTCAAAAATCTTATCTTCTTTTTCTATTTTTCTTTGTCCTTGACCATTGGAGGTCCTCCTCTTATTATTCAATCCCTGATTGATATTGTTGATGTCCAAGTTGACATTGATTTTAATCTAACTCATTTTAAATGCTATAACATACCTTAGGATTTACCTCATATTATAAAAGTCATTAACTAAGAAGAAGAAGAAGCAAAAATCAATGAAGTAGTAAAAGGTCTTTCACATGAGACACAACATCATATTCAAGAAGTTAATCAATGAATCAAACAGGAGAGAGAGCAGATTATGCTTATTAATTCTCAACCTATGGTTCATTTTATTTCTAATTATTTTCATCCTAAAGATAATATCTATTATAATGACCCTACTATAACTTTAGAGTTAAATTATCTTGGTCTATTAATTGAATCTATTGAAAATACAAATGGAAGAATAAAGTACGTAAATTCAGTAGAGATATCGTGACTTGATACAAGGTCTTCAAGACAATAAAAATCAGGCTGATGTAACATATAAAGAACCAAATTATGATGATGAGATAGCTCAACCTTTAGAAAATCCTTGAATTCATAGAAATATTATTAATATCCATGCCTATCCATGGAAACTTCCTTCATTAAAAGATCTTAATATTCCTAATTTCTAAAGAAGTCTTGGAGAATCATGTGAAGATCATTTGGATGAATTTAGATTAATTTATGCAACTTTAGGTATTGTAAATGAAAATTTTTATCTTAGAGTTTTTATCAAACCTTAGAAGGAAAAGCTTATCAGGGTTTTATTAGTCTTCCTTCTAGTGTGATTAATAATTGGAATGATATTAAAGAATGGCTATAACTTTGTTTTGGGAAACCAAAACAAGATTTAGAATTGGTAAATGAATTAGTAAACATTTATATAGATCAAGGATAAACTATTTATCATTTTATTGGTATATTTATTAAATTATGACAAAATATTCCTCGTGAAATCAAGCCTACAAAAAGATTGTCTAGACTATATATTTGTAATTATTTACCTTTAAAATATAAAATGAATTTAGAAGATAAGGACATTACAGATTATGATGAAACTATAAATTTTTGTATTAAATATGAGAATAAGTTAAAACATGTTGGTTTTAATGATAGATCTACAATAGGTTTGAATTCTAATAATGAAGAAATTTTAATAGTCATTCATAGTCTTAGAAATAAGCTAGTCACTGTTAAAAGGTAATTATATGATAAACCCTTTTCATCAGGTAAATCTCATTATTGTAATGCTTTTGAATTGGATCATGATCCTAACACATGTATAGCTGTATAAAAATTTAAAATATATATTTAAGGAAAGGAAGTATTTCTATTAACCTCGATGATAATATAAATATGTGTAATATTGGTGAGTCTTTAGATTAAATCAGATATACAAATTATTATGTTTTAATATAAGAAAAAAATATTATTCTAATCACAAAGATAGTACAACTAAAAATCATTCTTCTTCTAAAAATTAGGATAAAAGAAAAGGTACACAAAATAAAGTTGCATTTAACCATGTTTAAAATAGCTCTTCATAAAATAACACTTTATCTACTAGATTTTATAATACTCAATACCCTCCCTATAAGACCAAAAATTATATGCATATACATCATCTAGAATGTAGGTTCTTATAATATTATTTATGATTTGGCTACTATAAAGGCAAAATTTTCATTATTATAATCTGTTAGTTTACCAAGATAGCTTGATAAAATAAATGATTCTATTAAAAATCCAAATTCTAAGGATGTTTTAAATTTTTAGGAAGAAGATAAAAATTAGTAACAATATCATTCTAGTATTTATGCTCAGATATATGATCCTCCTACTGATTACATACCTCATTTTTATGTGTCGATTAAAATTGTAGATAAAATCATACATAATTTTATTTTAGACACTGATGCATCAAATAATATAATTCCAAAATTTATTATTTATAAATTAAGCGTCTCTTATAAAAAATATAATAGGAAAATTATAGGTTTTGATTCACACCAAATGAAAAGTTACGATAAATTTTGATATTTTGGTATCAAATTTTCTTAGGATGAAAGGATTAAATGTATGACTAATTTTAAAATTTTAGTCATTCCTAGTAATTATTCCATGTTTCTAGGTAGAGATTGGTTAAATAAAACTGGTGTATTTGTTGAGGAAGAAACAACATGGGTTTCATTAGGAAATGAGATCACTTTCATTCGAAGAGAAGATTAGTTTAGCAATCATATTTATTATTTACCTCCTACTATTGCTTATGTATAAATAATAATCGGTACCTATGCATTACTGACCATTGATGAACCTGAAAAGAAGTAGCAAAATATCCTTTTTAGGAATGATTTATGGTCTTTATATTTTGATGATGGTTGTTCACAAGCTATTAGTAGTGCATGAGTTTGTCTTATTTATCTTATAGGGAAAGTATTTATTTATACTTAAAAATTGTCTTTTGAAACTACTAATAGTACATTAAAATTTGAAGCTTTATGTTTAGTCTTAGAAAAGTCCATAGAGTTAAATGTTAAATAATCAGAAGTCTTTATTGATTATGAGTTAGTTATTTGATAGCCAAAGAAAGTTTATAAAAAAAGTAAAACTTGCCTTGATCAATATACTCAAAGGATTTAGACCTTACTTGAAAATTTTGAATCTTTAAATATCACTCACATACTTAGATAATTTAATGTAGGACCTGATAAACTCATTATTTTTGGCTCTAGTCTTACTTTGAGTGAAATAGAAACTGTTGTTGATTTTTCATTTTTAGAAAATTTTATACCTAAAATTCCCCATTTAAATAAAAATTGGCCTATTTTTAATTATGTGAACATTTTTTGGCTTTTATTAAATGTAATTATTTTGACAAAAATGACTATATACTTAACTATGGAGATTATTTGTAGCTAAATACTAATAAATTTCCTGCTAGTTTGGTGAGTTTGGAATCAATGTTTACCCCTAATGATCAACCTAGGATATCATAGATCGAGGAAACTTATATAATAATTATTGGAGAGACTATTTCAATAAGTTTATTTATTTAAGAATACAATGCTCACCTGATGAGAAAGTAAATTTCATTAATTTTTTTAAAGAATTCATTAATATTTTTGCCTGGCCTTATGAATACATAAAAGGTTATGATACTAATATTATAAGACATGATATCCATATTAAACTTGGTATTAAACGTATTAGGAAAAAAATAAGAAGGATAAACCCTTTGTTAGAAGACACCATCAACAAAGAACTTGATAAGATGCTTGATGGTGGTGCCATTTTTCCTATAAAATATTCTAAGTGGGTAGCTAATTTAGTACTCATACATAAAAATAATGATGATATTATATTATATTTTAACTTTATATATTTAAACAAGACTAGTGTTAAGGATACTTTTCTTCTTTTAAGTATTGATCAAATTCTACAATAGGTTATAGGATTTGAAATGACATCTCTACTTGATAGATTTTATGGTTATAATCAAATATTTATTAATCCAAATGACATACATAAGATGACCTTCATTACTCAAAGATACAAATTTTCCTTTAATAGGATGTCTTTTGGTCTCATGAATGCAGGTGATATTTTTTAAAGAGACATGCATGTAGATTTTGATGATTTAAATGGCATTGTCATTCATGTTTATTTAGATGACCTTACAGTCTATTATGAAAAGAGAAAGAAGCATTTATATCATCTTTGTGAAGTTTTCACAAGATGTAAAAAATATGGCATTTCTCTCAACCCTAATAAATTTGTCTTTGATGTTATTGAAGGTAAATTGTTAGGACATATTATTTTTAAAGATAGTATTCAGTTGATCCTAAGCATATTAAAGCAATCAAAGAGATACCACCACCTAAAGATCAGTTTTGTCTTATATATTATTTTGTAAAAATAATTTTTATGCATACATTTATATCATATTTTGTTGATAAGTCAAATTCATTGTATATTTTATTGAATAAAAAATGGTTATATGTATGAGATGTATGAATTGATTCTTATTTTAATAATATTAAAAATTCCATTGCAAGTGCAATTATACTTTCAAAGATTGATTTATCTAAACCTTTTATTCTTTACATGAATTCAATTTAGGTGTTATGATTATTCAAGATGATGAAAAAAATAAAAAATAAAAATTATTGGATATATGAGCCAAGTTTTGAAAGATACAAAAATAAGGTACCCCCTTATTAAAATATTTCCTTTATCTTTGATTTCTTCATTAGTAATTTTTTTTTAGTTATTAATGGAAAATAAGTTTTTTTAAGATCCAATATATATATATATATATATATATATATATATATATATATATATATATATATATATATATATATATATATATATATATATATATATATATATATATATATATATATATATATATATATAATCTTATATTTTGAAACAACCAACCATTCAAGGGAGGTAGTGAAATGGATTTTGAGAATACAATAATTTGATCTTAATTCAAGACATTTAAAAATATTAAAGGCAATGATTTGGAAAAAACTTTAGCTAAGAATGCTTCTTCTCACATAAATATTTTGGTTTTATCTATTGATTATTCTTTAAATGCTAAACCTCATTGTCAGTTAACGAAGGTTTCCAATTTTTCAAAAAAATCAAGTTTTAACATGAGATGAATGATTGGGATTGTTTGTTGGTTAAATATGATTGGTACCGCAATTTAGTTTATTATTTTTTAGAATCAGAATTTCCATAATAATTTATAGAAAATACAAAGAATATCTTTGAGAGATCAATCTTTAAAATTTTGTTTATTATAAAACTTTTTATTTTATAGAAACATAGACAATGTATTATTGAGATGACTAACTCATGATCAAACCCAAAAAATTCTTAGAGGATGTCATGAAAGAAGTTATGGTGTTCATTTTGTAATAAAAGTTACAACTTATAAAATTTTATGTGTAGGTTATTATTGGCCTGCATTATTCTAAGATGGTTATAAGTTAGTATGTTCATGCATGACATGTTAATTATTTATTGGTAGGGATTAGTTACTGCCAATGCCTTTGAACCCTATAATTCTTGAAAAGCCATTTAATAAATGGGGAATTGATTTTATTTATGATATTAATCCTCCTTATTATGTTATACATCAATAGATTTTAATTGATATAGATTATTTTA
The DNA here is from genome assembly GCA_037957365.1 of Torreya grandis. Lineage (NCBI taxonomy): Eukaryota > Viridiplantae > Streptophyta > Pinopsida > Cupressales > Taxaceae > Torreya > Torreya grandis. The sequence goes on from JARHVA010001913.1 coordinate 2,636,764, forward strand.
TAAAATAACTTGAATTAAAAGCACTTAAGATTTTTGTTTCAGCTAAGTTATTTATTTATTTGAAAATATTTGGTGTTCCATATGAAATAATTTTATATAATAATACTCAATTAATTTTTAATGAATATTTGGACATTTTAAGATATTCTATTCTATAAAGTCACTCCTCTAAGTATTATCCTTGAGAAAATGGACAAGTTGAATCAACTAATAAAAATTTAATTTATATTATGAAGAAAATAGTTTGTGAGAATAAAATAAATTAACATCTTAAGATTTTTGAGGTATTATGGGATGATTGTACAAATGTTAAATCAACTATAGGATATTCTCCTTTCATGATACAATCAAATCAAATCAAATCAAATAGAAATGGCTAAAGAAAAGTTAAAGATTTTTTTTGATAAAAAGATATCTAATAAAAAGTTTAAGGTTGGTGACCTAGTCTTGTATTGAGACAAAACTCATGAAAATGCAAGGAAACACCATACATTTGATTCTCATTGGTTGGGACCATACAAAATTGCTACTATACTTGGGAAAATTACTTTTCATTTGAAATATATGAATAAAAATTTGCTACGCTACTAAATCAATGGACATCATCTAAAATTATTCTATCAATAAGTCTTTTTTTGTTTATTTATTAATTTTGGCTTGTTTTACTTTTTTATTACTATTTAATTTTGAATAGATCAATATTTGTTACATCATAAAAGTATTAATTATGTAGAGGATAACGTACATGGAAACTATCATATCACTATAAGTATACAATTATGTTAAGATGTTATACATGATAAAGTTCAAATTATTTATTTATAAGTTAACATGAACTGCATATTAATGAGTTGAATGCATTAATAATTTTTGGATCTTGTATTTTAGGATTTTGTATTAGGTTGTATACCCAACTCAAATTTACTTGTCTAATCTATCCTATTCTCCATGACACATTTAATGAATATTTCATCTTTTATAAATATAGTATTAAAGGGGTTCAGATATAGTTGCCTAAGAAATGATTAAACCTAGATCACACTCTCAAGTGATTTTTCCTTAATACAGGAAATTTATTATTGTTATCCTATTTAATTATTGAAATTAGCTAGAAAAGTCATCAGTGTTATACCTATAGTTTACACTCCTCTTTTTTGAAAATTTGAGTGTACTAAGTCATTCTATCATATTGATGACTAATGTCATAACACCAAAAAATATTTATGGGGGTCCTAGTGCATCACTTCATTTCAAATATTCATTACTATGTTGAATGATCATTATGATTGATACATTTAATAAAGTTTTTACTCTAACATTAAAAAATGGTTTCGAAAGCATAAGTTGATATAATGAAAACATTTATTCTATATGGATAAATTGTAGATTATTAATTGATAATAGTTTAACTTGGTCATATGAGCTTAGTACTTCTAGTTGTGACCATCTATTTCATTAGGGAATGATGCATAATTTCCATAAGCTTTGATTTAATAAGATTTGTATAGTCTACTTCGATTCATAAAGTTGATTGATTAGGTGTTATTTTTGATCATGAGGTTCTAGTAAAATGTTAAAATGATGTGTTATAATATCATTCATAGTTCCTATTGATATTTATCCATATAATGGAATTGTGAATGTTTTCAAGATATTATTATTTATGTGTTTGATTTTTTAAAGATAACATATAAATTGATCATTTGATAAAGGTTTGAGTAATATTTAAACCTAAGTGAAATCTAAATTCAAGTGCTAAAATGTTAGACTTAGGAACTAGTTGGTGGTAATGTTGATGAATTTACAAAGGTGGTGAAATATAGAATTATAATGTGTAACTTAGGAATTGTATTTTAAGCTCGGGTTCAAAGTCAAGGTTTGTATTGATCATGCAAACTAGAATTAGCTTTAATTTTGATTAATTGGCACAAGTTTTACTAGATAAGGTTGATTGTACTTGGATTTGTTTACATTTTTATATTTTATTGCATTAATTTATATGTACATGCATTTAATGAAGGATTATAGTAGGAATTTTGGTGGTAAGTTTAGTTGTAGTTAAACTTGACTGAATGGAATAAGTGATATCTAAGCTTTCAATAGTGTACTGGTAGACTTATTAGTAAATTATATTGTAACACATAAGATAAGTGGTAAATGCTCACTTGGAATCATATAAAATTTTGGTTTTATTTTGTTGATGGTCATTCTTTGGTAATCTCTTGATGGATGTGACACTTTATGATTAGGAAGATGAAATTGGAGGGAAATAAAGGGTAATTAGATGCATTTACGAATAAGATAAGATATTCTCGACTAGTTTATCATTCGAAGTTCAGATTTGCAGTTTGAATTTTTAATTTATCTACATAAAAAGTATAAAGTTGTCTAAGTTTATTTTGATAAATATTTCATGGTTTCAAATTTATTGCAAATGATTTAATATATAGTTGGGAAATAAGATATAATTTTGAAATGCATACCTTTGGGTTTGAATTTGGCTACACATAATTGTTTTCTTAGAAGAGTAGGGATTTTATTATTTTATGCATGGCTCCATTATTCTACATTGGAAGGTGTTTATATTATTTCTAGAGGTTTTTACATGTAAATTAGTTTTGGTTTTGTTAGAATATGAAGTCATTCTATATATTCGACTAGGAGTTGTGATCCTAAATTTTGTTTTCAATATCAACTTGGTTTATGGTTTAGTAGTTGGTAATAATGGTATATCAAATAAAAAATTAAGGATGGATTTTAATATTTGATGGGTATTAGGTTTTGAAATAATTTTGATATTTCTACCCATATATATGGAAACATGGTTCAACAAAATATTTAATATGATGCCATATTTAGAGATCTAGGTTATTATTTTATTTATTTTTTAGGGTACAATTTATGATAAGGGAAATGTGAGTTTGTTGACAAATGGAGTGTTTGTTTTAGTATGGAAGATTTAATTTGTTGTGATATTTTAGTTTCTTATATTTTGTGTGGTTGTATTTGAAATTGATTAGATCAAGAAATAGTTTTCATTTGAGGACTATTTATGTGATTCAAATAATTTAAGTTTGTTCAAATTTAAAAATGGAAGTGCGAATGGATTCAAAGGTATGCATATAGAAGTTTGTATTTTTTTAGCAAGACTGGAAATATCATTTTATCTATATGTTGACCATACATTCTAGTTATAATGTTATTCAATAAGTATATGTAGAGACTCTATTTTTTTATTATTATTGATGAATGTTATTGATGTCATATTTTGATTTGATGTCTTGAGATACAAATATATGGTCAATATATATGTATTTTGATTAAGTTATAAAAACAAAATATCTGTAGTAGTTATTGTCTACATGATAATGTTTTGACTTTCTCAATGACATTTATTGATGGGTTATTAGTTTGTTTGGTTGAAAAATACATTTGTTTCTAGATAGAATTTATATGGTTATATTGAAAATTAGCACATGTTAGTTTTTAGATAAATCGAATAGATATTTGACATTTGAATATATTCAAGATTTTGTGATGGCATAAGAAAGGCATTTTGATTTTGATAATAGTTTGGGATATAAGTTTTTTCTGACCAACATTAATGTTTTTGAAATAAGATGTATTATATAATTTTTAATCTCATTTATTTAAATTTGTGCATGATTTATAATAAATTATTCTTAAGAATAAGATGTGACATATTTATTTAAGTTTGATATATTATAGTATGTCAATAGTTTTCAGTTCAAAGAGTAAGCAGAGTTTGATGTGGTTCAAATTTTAGTATAATTTTAGGTTGGACTCCACCTAATTCTCATAATTCAATTGATAATAATTGGGGACATAATAAAAAATGACATATAAAGGATACACCCCCATCGAAATATGTTCTTAGAGGCTAGAATTTATGAGGTATAAGGATTGGTAGGTCCTTTTATAGACTTTATAATTATTGAACACACATGTCAATACATTTTTGTGCTTATGAACCTACCTTATGGAATGTTGTAAATGACTTACATTTTAACCCTACCAATAAGTAAGGTAAAAGATGTTGGAGAGGTCTTCCTTATAAATCTAGTTCTCATAGATGAGGAACTTCATGTAGTTCCTCTCAATGTATGCATACTACCTTATAATCTGATTAAAATCCTACTCCTCATCACTCTCCTCAATATAAAGAACCCACCTCTCAAAATGAGTTAAAGTTGATTGTTAAATTATATTCCCATTCTTTTATGCCACTCAATACCAAGCTTCCATCATCTGAACTTGATAATGTAGCTATAGGTTGTTTTAAGTTCAGCATTGAAATTTTTCCTTCCCATATAATTGAACAAGAAAGGATAGTTTCTTTAAAGGGAAAAAGATAAGAGGTCAGTCCTACATCTCTTATTATCACTATGATGGTTAAGAAAGTAAAGTTGGAAGTTGATGAAGGAGATATCGAAGGTGGCACCAAATTGGTAAAGTATCTAACTACAAAAATGAATTATACTAAATATGTGATAGATAGGGGTCATATGTTGATTGAAATATTTCTTGATATGAAATATTAATATATATCTTATTAAGTTATCTTATTGGTTTTTATTATTTCAAATACTTTGAACATACATTAGTATTTTGATGATGCATATTTTTATTTGATACATGACAATAGTTGAACATATGAAGCAATTGATATTGAGATTTTGGACATATATTATTGAATTTTGATGGTTTAATGCATATGGATTTAATGTTTTATGTATTTCATTTTATTTAAATTTTTTATTTCATGATAATGTTTAATATAGTTGTTTATTTAAGTGATAGTGATGACTAAGTCTCCCCCCCCCAATTTAGATTTTATCTTCAGTCAATTAATATTTAATTTTTATCTATAGACCTGTTTAAGTCTTAAATATAAGTTAAATTACAACATAAATTAATTTACTTTCTTAAAATTCAAATAGACTTAATAAATAAGTAACTAGAGTTAGTTATATCTTATTATTCAACCTTCTCTTGAGGAGATTGTTATAAAAGAAGATCAAAGTGACATATCCAAGGGAGAAACATTACACATATATTTTTGAAAACTCTAAATTACTTCAAAGTTAATTCATAATTCTCTTTTATATGAAACATATCTTAGATAATACACATTTTGTAGATAGACCAATAACACATTCTTTGACAGTTAAATAATACGCTTAATCATCACAGGGATATCCAAATTTATTTTTTAGTTTCTAAATTGATTGTTTGAAAGTTTTTAGGTTTAATATCTTATGGTGATTGTAAATATGGAGTCATATGAGTAGAATATAAAGTAATTACCCTGAATAATGATGATTACATCACTATGTGTGACATGTTATTGATCCATTCAGATTGTACTAGTTATTATTTAAAAAAAAATTGTACTCAAAATTTGTTTCTCAATAAAATATATTTTATTTTTTATTAGATAAATATTATAAAACTTGTAACTCTATTTTATTTCTCTTCATTATTTAAATATTTTATGTTTTCTTTCCAATTCAAATTTTTATATATGTTTAAGTCTAGATTAAATTAATTATTTAATTATTTTAATTTTACTTAAGTTTAAATTATTATTTGTTATTTGTTTAGTATCTATATTATTATCATTTAGTTTATTGATCTTTTATTTATTTCCTTTCTATAGTTGTTTAGATCTTTTTACTATTTATTTATGTTTTAAATTGTTTATTTACAGTGTTGTCTTACTTTCATTTATTTCATTAGTTATTTTACTTTTAGATTTAGTTATTTTAATTTCTTAGATTTAATTAAGTTTTAGATTATCTTTTTTGTTTCTTAGTTTTAGTTTATTAATTCTATTTTGTTAAGCATTTGTTATTTCCTCTTTTAGTTAGCTTGTTGCATAGTATAGTTTTCTTTCTCATTAAGTAGGCATTTTATTAATTATCATATTTTTTATTTCTATTTTATTCTTTGGTTTTAATTGTTAGTTATTTTTCTTGTCTTTTATTTATTTCTATTTCTTTTCTTTGGATCTATTTTGAGCATATCATGAATATCAAAAGATTGTGGAAAATTCGATAAAATAGATACATTCTAAGGAACATATATCTTTCCTTCAAGAGTCTATCTTAATAATAGGTTTTCTCTATCAGATAAGTTAGATTAAATAATCATAATATGTTTATTTTATTTGATTTAAAATGATATTTAATTTCTAAAATTATAATGGAGTATTATTCAATGTTTGATTTACTTGTTATTTCTCAAAAAAATTAAAAAACCCTTTGAAAATATATAATATAATTCATGATCTATTATATTCTAACTATTATATTGGTATGAATCTATTTTAAACTCCATGATAGGAAAAAAGGTTGATTTATTGATTGGACAATTATGATCATCAACATGCACCATAATGGATATGACACATGAGGATTTGATGTTGGGAAGTTTTTTTAGGACCATTCTCTGAGGGGGATTTGATATTAGTATGTGTCCTTATAGGGCATCTATACCTTCTTAGATTTTTAAATAGTTAGTTCAACTGATATTTATGAGTGCCTATTGTCTAACTTGTTAGGTAGGTGAGTACCTAACATAGTTCATGAGTTTCATGAACAAGGGTTCCTTTAACCTTCTATAACACCTTAGATCAATCACCCTTAGTGATGGTTAGACTTTTTTAATAATCAAATCCACTAGGGGACACTTGTGCTATATTTAGTGGGTGTTGTGTGAGTATGATATGTTTCTCACCTAAGTGTTATGTCATTTGATCCAAAGTGATTTAGTTTATGTTAGTTTATATTAAAATAATATATGGGGCATGTATATCCTATGAGACACCCCATTTATTATAATATTATGTTATTAAATAAATATTTTAGTCATGCCAATGTTAGTTGGATGGTTGAACCCATTAGAGGATAATAGTCTATTATATGTAGTCATTAGTTGGTGGATTATTGAGTCTTTTACATAACCAAATTCACATGATAGATTTTGAAATATTTAACTCTATAAATAACATTAATATGAGAATTTACCTTTAACTATATTTTGTTAAAATGATATTATTATTATTCAATTTTATTCTTATGTATGGTTTTTACAACTTTGGTATTAAAGCCTAGTTAATGTCCTGGTGAAACAAAATTAGAATATCCATGCAGAGCCATGTTTTCCTACTGAAAAAATGAGAGAAAGAATATTGTTATTTCTGACAAGGTATGGAGATATGTGTAATTTATTTTGACTCTAGTTTTTTTAATGCCTAAAAGTCATAAACATGCATTTTGGTACAACCCAAGATCATTTTGAAGCCATATTTATTGTTTTATATGACTTAATAACATTTTGTACAATAAAAAAATATTAAAATCTAATTTTTTATGGTCCAATACAACATTTAGCTTCCCCAAAATAGAAAAAATATATTTGTATGGCATTTTTATCAATTTTGATGATGTTGTACAACCTTTTTGATTAGTGAAATTAGTTTTATGGTTTTTTACAGCCATGTACAACCTATAACTCATCATGAAGGATTTGTATGGACCAATATTCATAATTCATCCATACATTTTTTAATCCTTTATTTGTAGTTGAATGGCCTAAATCACTTCAAAAATCTTCAAAACTAGCCCTGTACGACACTTGTATGAACTCTAAGTAAGATAAAATCATTTTTCATGCAATAGTAAAACACATGGAGGATGCTATGTTAATTTTTATGGCAAATATTCTAATATAATTTAACCATTTTTTAACTTTATATGTTTTTTTGTATAAAACTAGGACCTTTAGAAGTGAATTTTGGGAATAATTTTCACATTCAAACATTTCATAATGAATATTTGGGTGAATTTATTTTACATGCGCACGTAGTTTTTTATCATGCAAAATTAGAAAAGTTTAGATCAAATAATATATATTCCTTTTATGTTTTGTAAATTCTTGTAGAGGAATTGGTAATGCACGTTTTATAAAATACTTGCAAGGAAGGGGTTCTAGGTTCAAAACCCACCAAACTAATTTTTTGGTTTGAATAAATTTAGGAAATATTTTTTGACATATTATCCTTTTAATTTTTTAATTGATTAAAAAATAAGTGAAAAAAATAGTTTTGGAAACATAAGGGTTTAATTTTTGTGACTTTTGAATTTTTTTTTGAATTTTGTGACTTGTTGTTTTTTTGCTTGGAGGTAGTCATGTGACCAATCATTTCCTAGGTTTTGGGACATTATGGACATATTAGAGTGGTTTATTTATTTAAGGTATATAAATATTATTTTCATGATAATAATGTATTAAATGGATAAACAAGGAATTGTAATATATAATATATGTATTTTCAATGGAATCTAACACCCTTATTTTTCTCCAAAATAAAAAATGTGCTTCATAACCATGGATGTAACACTTTTTTCTATCACTTTTACTATTATAATTGGTACAATTACACTTCAAGGTTTACATTTTCCTAGGGACATGATAGGTTGATAGGTCCATAACCACACCCATCTTGTACAAGGTGATAGGTCCAAATTCATGTAATGCTATAAATTTTAGATAAATAGATGTGTATTTGTTTCTCTCAGTTATAGTTTTTAATTTATTTGATATACTTAATGAGGATTAGATATATTTGTTTGATTGGTTTTTTAACTACATGGACTTCTCACTTCACTTTTGATTGGTAGGAAGAGATTCTATGGCCTTTGACCAGTCATCAATTATTATACGAGTTGATAGGTGAGTTTATAACATTGATAGGTTTTTTAAAAGGTTCATTAGAATTATTTGGAATCAAGGAGATGTGCCATACATGATATAAGATATTCACTATATGGGTTTCTATATGATACCTTATGTGGAGCAATGTAGTTGAGCAGACATTGATCATGTTCTACTATATTAACAAAAAATATAGCCATAAAGGATGATCATGCCCATTATAATGTTTATCATTCATGACAAATATCATGAGGTAGAGATATTATGTATGAATTGACATTAATTGATCAATACCATGATGTGTAACATGTTAGTTGTAAGTTTGGGAATTTTTATGACTTAATATTCATATTCTCTAGATCATATTCAATACCCCTTTATATCAAGCATGATTTGTTGGTTTATTAGATCCAAAGTGATTTGGTTTATGTTAGTTTAGATTTAAAAAAAAATACATGGGGCATCTATGTCCTATGAAACATCCCCTTTATTCTAATATTATGTTATTAAATAAATATGTTAGTCATGTTAATGTTAGTTAGGTGGTTGAACCCATTAGGGGGAGATAATATGTTATGGGTAGTAATTATTTAGTAGACAAATGTGTCCCATACACAACCAACTTCTTGTGAAATATTTTAAAGGTTTGAAAATTTTAAATAACATTAATGTGATATTTTACCATTCAATACTTTTTTTAAAACCAATATCATTCTTCTAGTTTATTCCTATGTATGGTTGTTATAACACTTACTAACACTAAGTGTACACCTATTTTATGCATTCTGTTACTTTAAGGATATAAATTATAAGGGAGGGTATCTAAGAATACCCATAATAAATTAGTACCACCCTTGACTGGTGGGAATCCTCCTTGTAGTAGATGATTGTAGTATGTTATGTTAGTGTCTTCCTATGTGTTAGGATTTTGATTATGGATTGATATTACATATGTTCCCTTGGTTTTGGAAGAGTTTTTGTTTTATTTATAAAATAACTAGCACCAAGATGAGTTTATACTCTCTCATCTTCAAGTGACATGCTCATAAATCATTTATGATAAAAGACTTGTGACTTTAGTCTTGATTATCCTACATTCCTTAGCCTTTGAAAAATGGTGTCTTATACTTTGTGTTAGCTAGAGAAGTTGAATAAATGGAATGAATTAATTCCTTCATGTGGTTCAACATTTTCTCCTATTTGGGGAAATGAATTTTGAGATTTTCCATTTACATGTTTCTAAGTGTGTGGTGATTTTATAAACTTGGAGCTATGATGCACACTTCATACCATGTGAGGGTATTGAAGAGTTATGTTCTAGTTTGATAATACATTAACTCCCTATTACCCACTTCTAACCTTATAGATCCATAATTTTTGGTATTATTATATCAAAAATTGTGAAAAATTACCACTTTATGTGGCATAATTTGAAATTATCTTGGTTTTGGATTTGGATTTTTAAGTTTAATGGGATCATCTTTTTATGGTTTTCCTTGCTATAGATTTCAAGATTGTTTGGCCATTTATTATTTCAAAACTTTACTAAATGTTGGAACTCATAATTTTATTTATTATCTACAATTTTGGATTGAATTAGGTTGTCTAACCATTTTTATACTATTATTATTTGGATTATATTGGGTTTTTTACACTTATTTATTTATTTTTATTTATGGATAGTGTTGAGCTGCTTAACTAATTTGGCTTTCTCCTTGATTTGATTCATATATTTTCAACTTTTTAAAGTGTGTTGTTTTTATGAGCCTTATTGTGTACCTTTTTACTTGTATGAGTATTTGATTATTAGGTGAGAAGTATATTTTTATCTTTAGTGTATGAGATAAGATTATGAATTTTTTTAATATCTTGTTGAACAAGCTAGGAGACATTGTCTCGATTTTTCCTTCTATAAAGGTTATAAGGATAATGTGAGCCTTAAATTTTTATTTTTATTTATATGTTAACATATTTTTTATCCTAACTCTAAGAATGATG